>CM053585.1:432621950-432684198 GCA_028646515.1 Pseudochirops corinnae
ATATTTCACATTGCCCTCTATTTTTTCATTTGTTTGGATCTATTTGATAGTATCTTGATTTCTCATGAAGTCATTTGCTTCCATTTGCTCCACTCTAATTTTGACAGAATTATTCTCTTCAGAGTGCTTTTGAGATTCTTTCTCCCTCTGGCAAAGGCGACTTTTTAAGGCATTCTTCTCCTCATTGGCTTTTTGGGCCTCTTTTGTCATTTGAGTTAATCTATTTTTTAGGGTGTTAATTTCTTCAGTCATATTACTGACTCTCTTTTCATGATTTTCTTGCAACATTCTTATTTCTCTTCCCAATTTTTCTTCCACTTCTCTTATTTGGTTTTGAAAGTCCTTCTTCAGCTCATCTATAACTTTAAGGTATTCTTCATGTTTATTGGAGGCCCCTGCTGGGGGCGCTCTGGCTGCACTCTCTTCCTCCCTCTCTTTACCATGATCCTTCTTTTCCCCAAAGAAGGAATCTAGGGTTTGGGTGCTGTTTTTACTTTGCTTCTTATGCTTATTCTTACTCATGATTAGTTAGTCCGTGATTTTTTTTTTTAAATCTCTGTGGGGCTCTGTTTCCAGAAGGGAAAGCTCTGTCCCAAATCTCTGGGGTCCTCCTGGCTGCTGTACCTCTCAGGAAGGTGCTGGGTCCCTTCCTACTTACTTCCATCTCACTGGATAATGAAGACTCCAGAAGTGAAAGCCCAAGACCACGATCTGGATCCAGGCCGCTCAACGCAAGAGCACACGGCCTCTGAACAATTGCTTTGTCCCCCTGCTATCTGCAGGCCGCAGCCATGGAAGCTGCAATGCAGAGGCGGGTGCAAAACCTCTGCCTTTCCCTTTCCCACCTTGGAGGTGTTTCAGCAGATGCTTTTCTCCCCCGATTTCACAAGTTCCACTGACCTAGTTCTGAACGCTGCTCGCAGCTGCTGCTAATCCGCTCACCAGAGAGGCTCCTCTGATCCTCCCATCCAGCCGCCCCCGAGGCAGAGCCGCGGCTTCAGGTTTCGGTTTGCAGTGCTGATATGGTGCCTCATAGCCGAGCTAACTTTAGTGGAAAGTATATTTGTGTGCGTTTTGGAGTTCTAGGATTAGTGTAGAGTCATATTTTATGGGTATTTTGGGGTGACTGTGTGAGAGCTGCGATATGTTGCTGCTATGCTGCCATCTTGGCTCTGTTCCCCCCCCACAATTTGTTACTAAGTAGGTTGTCATATAGATGAAAACAAGCAGTTACTAAGGAAAGCGGAGGGGGTGAGTGGAGGGGGTCTGCAAGGTAAGTGGAGGGGCACAGGGCATGATGACTGAGCAAGGAAAAGATAGATTACTCTAGGCCGGCCTCCCAGGTAAAGATAAATCACTCTAGGGAGGCTTCCCAGGTTCATCGAGTTTCACTTGGCTAATTATCATAGAGTTTCACTTGGCTGTATACCATAGAGTTTCACCAGGCTGACCACTAAATTCAGAAAATATTTCTTAACTATTTCTTGACCATAACACTATGTTGTACTGCTCTGTTCTGCTCTCTGGATGTTCAGTCCCTCCTCCCACCCCAACTTTGTCACAACACAAAGGTTGACACTCCCAAAGACCCCTCTACTCTAAAAGAAAAGTGAGTAAGCTGGCAGCCATTTCTAAAAAGGTGCCATGTCTCAAGTGGAGATTTTCCTTTTTGACAATTCAGTCAAAAACAACAACTTCCCTGAGTGCTTAAAAGTGTTCCACGGAGCACAAAATACTGAAATAGGCAGTAAGAAATTTTTGTTTTTTGTTCTTGTGGATCTGTGATTTAATTAGTGTGGAAACCTCCTGATTTTTAAATTCTCTCAATTAATGTTTATCAACCATTTTTCTGTAACCTATAAACTTACAGAGCTACCTGAGGCACTGAATTGTGACGTCCCCAGGGCTGAAGAACTTGTATGCGTCAGAGACATGACCTGAACCCAGGTCGTCTTCTTGTCTCCAAGAGCAATCTTTATACATTATAAACCTGCTGCCTTCCAGGAACTGAGGCTATAAAGTAGAAAAAAAATTACCTTTGCTTTATCATTTGGCAATATTCCAGGGTAAAGTACTTTTTCATTAATTTTCTCACTTTTTAAGAATCAGTTGACAAAATTTCATGTCAGGATGCCTATAGAAAACAATTTAATTCATTGTAGCCTTTGGCAAATCACTTCTCCAATTAACCTGTTTATCCGTAAAATGAGAGTATTGAATTTCTGATCTCTAAATTTCCTTCCAGGTCTCTCATAGTCTATAAAATAAAGGCATCACTATGGAACTGTTACTTTTGCATTACTTTGATTTTGCCACAAGATGGAGATATAGTCCTTTGAAAAGAAGGATTTTTTCCAACTTTTTTTCTGTAATTGGTTTGAGGAGGGGAAATCATAGGGGTTTTGTATAACATATCTGTTCTTTTCTATAGCATTATAAGTATAAATTCTGATAGAAATTGCCTAGTAGAAAAATAAACTTGCATCATTTGGGAAGACAATATAGTATTATTATAAAATATTTTATTATACATTATAGGAATATGACATGTTTTGTCTTGTTTTGGATTTTTTCTTTATTCTCAGCAATACACACACTAAAAATGATGGTGTTGAAAATTACTATTTTTGTGTAAAGTATAATAGTAATTGCTAGTTATAGAGAGCCTGTTCAATAAATGCTTGTTGATCAATTATTTTGGTATTAAAAATGGTTTAGCCTAGCACTGATCTTCACTTTTGAACACCACACAACCAATTTATCTTCAAAGTTCATAGTGGCAATACATTTAAGTAGCAAGAAGGCAGATTTGGGCTCTTAACAATTAGAACTATATGATGAGAGTCTTAATTGGGATTTGACCTTGGAGTTAGAAAGTCCTGGCTTCACATCCTTCTTCAGACGTTGGCTGGGTGACCTTAGGTCGGTTGGCTCTCCCCTGATCTGCAGTTTCTTGATCTGTGAAATAAGGATGTTGGACTCAGAATTTTCTTTCATCTCTATCCCTTCAATTATTTAATCTGGGTTTAATTCCTTCCTCTGACATACTCACATGACACTAGATAACTTACTTAATCTGTTTGTGTCTCAAAAAAATCCTCTAAAAGTATAAATTTCAAAGGAGGTGCAAATCTGCTTTGACTGAAGGGATTTATTCACTTGGAATTTTCTTTAGGAACAATTGATAGAGTCATGGATTTGACTGGAATTCAAAAGGGATCTCAGATACTCATTAGCTCTGTGACTCTAGGTAAGATATTTATCCTCAGCATCGCCATATGTACAATGGGGCTAATAAAGGCACCTATTTCACAGGGTTGTTTTGAGGCAATAATAATAATAACAGCTAGCATTTTAAGTTTACAAGGCACTTTACATCTCATTTTATTCTCATCATTCTATGGTGAGGTAGATGCTATAATTATCCTTAATTTACAGATGAAGAAACTAAGGCAATGACTTTCCTAGGGTCATAGAACTAGTAAGTGTCTAAGACTGGATTTGAACTCAGGATTTCCTGACTCTAAGTTCAGCAGCTCTATCCACTAAGTTACCTAGTTGCCCTAGATGGCTTGGTTATCTAAGATGAAATAACATTTATAAAGCACTTTGCAAATTTTAAGCTATATAAATGCTAGCTTTAAAAAAAAGTTGAATAGGTTGCCTCAAGACATAGTGGATTTCTTATAACTTTAGATCTTCAGGTGGAGCCATTAGATTTTTCATGGAGTGGGGATACTTATTTCTTTAGGGATTTCATTACATGCCCTCCAATATTCCTTCTAACCAAGAAACTATGTGAATATGTAAAATGAAAAAATAAAAAATAATACATAAGCAAGCACTAGTGACCTGAATTTTTAAAAGTTCATAGAAGCAGTGTATTACAACTTTATTTGGAACTGCAGTATATCTCCATGATATTGCATTACCTTCTAATGTCCTTCCAGCTCTCAATCTATATTCCTTCAACTTTATGATTTATGTCCTAATTAGATTAATTTTGAAAACTACATTATCACACATAGGTCTTGATTTCTTAATGTTAAAATATTGAAATGTCACCTCATGTATACTTCATGGAATTGTGTGAATTTTAGTTACTTATCCAAATATTTAGCGTTAACATCATTTAATCATGTTGCTCATCCTTCATTTCCAAGAAAATCAAAGAGGACTTGACTAGAGTGTAAATTGGATTTAAGTGAGTCGAATTATTTCTTCCAGACTTATCAGAGCCCAATGGCAAAACAAATGTCAAGAGCACTGGCAATGTCTCTAATTGAACAGGCTTCTTTGGTGCTCCACAGTGACAGCTTCAGTCACCTTCATGGACTGTTGAAACAAAATGTTCCTTCACATCCACCTATTCCACAATGGAAGTCTTCACATGTTTGGGGTAGACACCCCCTAATTCACCTGTGGGTTTGAGGTCTCAACCTAGATTAATCCATTTGCTGAGAATTTTACCAGATATGGCCACTGCACAGACTTCAGCTTCTTGGAACCACTGGTGGGAGATGGTTGACAGGTAGACATGGAAGGTGAATGAGCACCCTTAAAAGGGCTCAGCAGTCCTCACATCAGAGGTACTAGTCCTCCTAGAATACCTCATCCATCCCTATTTTATCATAATAAAATCAAGAAGAATATTAAATTTTAAATTATCAAAAAGGGGGGAGGGTACATGCTGAAGGAAGTTTTATGGTACAGTTTTAAAGACCTCTGGAATAGACTTTCAATACACCTCTAAGCAGACAAAAATCTTAGAGAATGGAAAAGACCAGAGATGGTATTGTTACCCCAAACAGATCACTGAGAAAACCACAGTAACTCTTCCAAATTCTACTTCCTCTTCTCTGTAAAATCTTTATAAAAATGTTTTTTGTGTATATTGAGGATCTCCCTAATGGAAATATGAGTAGGAAATGGGCTTTAATAGACAATTCTCTAGAGGAGCATATATCACAACTTCACAACTAACCCAGAGGCTTTAGAAAATATAAGATAATGCTGTATTTATTGCTTAAAAAAAAAGTACTTGATTCGACCATAGGAAAAAAAAAAAAACACAGCCTGTAAGTTGCTGTTCCAATGAGGTATCTCAATGTAGACATTAAGATTTGTAAGAAGCCCTTGAGCCATGGAGAGAACTTTGTTCAATGGTTCTCTGATTATCAATTTGGAGGCAGAGAAGAATAGAGAAAAGAAAAATGTCTCTGGGGTCAGCAGACCTGGATCCAAATCTGACCTCCCTCTCTTACTACCTTTGTGACCTTAGGCAAGTCATTTAACTTCCCTGGGCCGTAGTTTCCCCATAGTAAAATGAGAGGGTTGTACTAGATGGTTTCGATGGCATAGATCTCTAATTCTATGACCCTATGCACCTGAACAACTGGCTTCACTTCCCTGGAATTGAATACCTTATCTTTTAAATGAGTGGATTGGACTCGATAGCAACACTAATGCTATTACTACTAATAATAGTTAGCACTTGCATAGCTGTTGAAGATTTGCAAGTCATTTTACATACGTTAGCTCATTTGAGATTCAAAACAATATTATGAGATAGATACTATTATTATCTTCATTTTACAGATGAAGAAAATGAGCATAAGGGAAAGAAAGTATCTATTAAGTGCCTACTATGTACCTGGTTGAGGCAGTTAAGTGCCAGGTTTTTGGCAGGGGATAGAGCACCTGACCTGGAGTCAAGAAGATCTGAGCTCAGATCCAGCCTCAGATTTACTAGCTGTGTGACCCCAGGCAAGTCGCTTAACCCCCTTTTACCTCAGTTTCCTCTTCTGTAAAAGGAGCTGGAGAAGGAAATGGCAAACGACTCCAGTATCTCCACCAAGAAAACCCCACATGGAGTCAGAGTCAGACAAGACTGAAAAATAACTAAATAATAAAAATGTGCCCGACGTTAAGGTTATCACAAGTCTTATCTCATTTCATTCTCCCACCACCCCTGGGAAGTATGGGCTGTTATTATCCTCATTTGAAAATTCAAGAACCTGAGGCAGAGAGGGTCACACATCTAGTAAATATCTGAGGCTGGATTTGAACTCAAGTCTTTCTGACTACAAGTTCATTGCTATATGTACCACACCACTTAGCTGAAGTCTCTCCTTGCTCTACGTTTCCATATTAATTATAAAACCAGGAGACATGCTCATCAAAGGACTTCTGTTTGGTAATAGCAAATGTCCTGCCAAGAGTCCAAATGTAGGCCATAGTCCCTGTAGGTAGTGAAGTTTTCTAGGTGTTAGAGTTGGTGGATAACATTTTTCTGGTTGTATTGAGCATCAGAATATTACACATTCTCCTCAAAAATCTCCATGGTCAAGGAGAAGAGCTTGGCCTTTTGTGGATAATAGGTTCCTAGATTTAGAAAAGTCCAAGAGGACCTTGGGATGTGAAGCCCAACACCTCATTTTATAGAGAAGGAAAATGATATTAAGCCACTTGATGCAGATGAGACAGATAGTAAGTAGCAGAGCAGGATGTCAACCCAGGCCCTCTGACTCCAAATCCCATGTTCTTCTACCTTACAGATTATGACAATTGGATCCATGCCTCACTGAGTTAATCTATCACTATATATCTTAGACAAGCCATGAAGATGGACAGCAGTAAAAAGAATGTAAAAAAGACAGATGACTTTGGATTTGTGATATTATATAGTACTTTGAATCCCTGCTGACCTGGGAATTTCTGGCAGTTCACTAAAGACTCCAAATTATCTATGACCCAAAAGATAATAAAGAAATACACATATGCACCATATTACTAGCAATAACTTATGTGCATGAAATGGTAAAATATAATATGTTATCAAGCATATACATATTATTGAAAATGAGGTGGAAGGGTAATATAAGAGTGAAAGATAACAGATGTAGAGACCAAGAACTGCACTGGTTTCCCTGGAAGTCCTAGGACTCAAGTGTATTGGGTAGGTCTTTTGTGCAAGATTTTCAAAAGGACTTAAGTAGGTAAGAAATATGCAGATCAAGAAGACATGGATGAGTCATAACATGTACCAGTGGAAAGAGTACCCAAGCAATGAGATCATAGGTGCATTGATATACTAAGTTCTTTAAGTCTTCCATACTCTAGTAAATTATTATATTGATCTTAAGGCCCTAATGCAATAATAGTTTTTTATAAAGCACATGCAGATTAAAAACACTGTATTATCATTACAAATAAAACTAGCTCCATTTGGGGCTATCTATATGCACACAGTATTCTTAATGATAGAGAGCAAACTACCACCTTTAGGTTTCTAACATGTATTTGCTGTTGGTGTTGTTCAGTAGTAATATATGACTCTTAATGACCCCATGGGGGCTTTTTTCTGGCAAAGATACTAGAATGGTTTGCCATATCCTTCTCCAGCTCATTTTGTAGATGAAGAAACTGAGATAAACAGGGCTAAGTGACTTGCCCAGGGTCACACAGCTAATGAGTGAATACAGATTCGAACTCAGAAAGATGAGCCTTCCTGATTGCAGACCCAGCACTCTGTGTGCTATGGTGCCACCTTGCTGCCAATTGTTTTTGTTGATGCGACTTAAATCTCTGGCCATGCTGAATTTCTATGCCAGCCATAGTTGTGAAGGGTTTCCAGAGGGTCTCATCAAAAGCTCTAAGAACTTCAAACTAGATGGTAAATTTCTTGAAAGAAACTCCCAAATACTGGGGCAGGCATATAGTCATTGAAACTGTATAATATTGAAATCCAAGATTAGCCCTCCAAATAGTTTAATTAGCACCTGGTTACTAAGACTAATTTCTTAAAATAGGAACCTATTACATTTTCTCTTTCCTCTCTTTCAGGAAAATACTCCTAAAAACTTTATGTAGTTTGAGAAAGGAATCTTGGGCTTGGGTCATGATTCTGCCACTGTCACCTTGAACAGATTATTTAAACTCTAATTGTAACATTTCATTTGTAAAATGGGAATGATAATCTTTGCGCTACCTACTTTATAAGGAGCAAATAGGAAACTATAGATTATCATGCTATCATTGATAATATAACATTGGAATTAGAGATTAAGTGAATCACTCATTTTACAAATGATGAAATGAAGGTCCAGACTGTTTAAATGGCATCCCCAAAGGTCATACAGTTGATAACATAACCCAGATGATAACGTAAATAACCTCATTATTACTAGATACTTTTGCAGTTCACATGGGCACAAGTGATCCTGCCAGAATGAATCTATAAATCATTGTTAAGGATTATGGTTTAATTATTTGTTCTTTGTATTTGCTTCATTGGTAAATCTATGAGCCCACAATCTATATTTTAGCCTCAAGTAGATGTTCTCCAAGACACTGTTCTGGAGTGTCTTTTGATCTCTATATCTTCTTTCTTGTTATGATCCATCTTTCGTGGACTCCATCATTATATCTTTGCAGATGACTCCTAGATCTATATATCCAACCCTAATTTCTCTCCTGAACTCCATTCACACATCATCAACTGCCTGTTCTATCTCTCTAACTATATATTCCCAGATCATCTGAAACTCTACATATCCAAATTGGAACTTGTTATTTCTTCCAAAATATCTTTTAAACTCTCCTCTAAATTCTATTTAGTTCAATTCACAACTTTAGCATCATCTTTAACGCTTTCCTTTCCCTCTTCTGTAATAGCTAATGAACCTCCATACCTGTGAGATCTCCTTCCACATCTCTCATATTTGTCCCCTTCTTTTCACTTATATGACGACCACTGTAGCTCAGATTCTTAATCACCTTTTGTTTTAACTATTGTAATAACTTCCTAACTGAACTCGACTTCTTTGACTTTTTTTTTGGCTTTTTCCCTTCTTTCCTACCCATCTTCTGTAGAACTGCCAAAATAATCCTTCTAAACAACAATGACCAAAATATGACTCTTTTATTTAAAATCTGTCAGTGGCTTCCTATTGTTTCTAGCATAAGAAACTCCTCAGTTTGGCATCAAAAGCTCTTAACTACCTTATCTTTCTGGACTTATTTTATATCATCCATTCACTTCACATGCTCAATATTCTTGCCAAACTGAAATATTTGCTTTTTTTCTTAAATTTGGCATTCGATCTCCCACTTGTATGACTTAATACAGGCTATCCTTCAAGCCTAGAATCTACTTCCTCCTCGCTCACACACCCTTCCCTTAGAATCCTTCACTTCCTTAAAACTTCAGCTTATGTCCTGTGGGAAATCTTTACTGTTCCTTCCTCTTAGGAATACTTTTTTCCTCCTCACGTTATCATGCATATATTATCAGTTTATATGTTGTATCTTCCAATAAAATGTAAGCTCCTTGAGGTAAGGAATTTTCTTTTTTTGTCATTGTATCCCTAGCACCTGAATAAAATGCTTTGCCCATTGTAGGTGTTTAATAAATACTTGTTGGATTGGGTTGGAGTGGAAACTATCACATGATCCAAAGATGCATGCTTCTGAACCAGTGTCCTAGGGTCTCTTCGCTCCCCACCCCAACTCACAGCTGAGTGTATCTTTCTTTCCTCTTGCCTCAGATACAAAGATGTCTAACTGTAGCTCTACCTCCCAAGTTGGTGAAAGTCTACCATGAAGAATAAAATATCTTTGCTTGTTCTCAGAGGGCACAACCAAAAACAGTGAGGATCACAGGGAGGGGGACAGCTGTAAAGAAAAAGATTTAAATTTGATGTGGGGGGGAATTTCCTAACAGAGTTATCCAAAAGTGTACAGTTTTCTTTTGAAGCTATTGTTCTCTTCCTTGCTAGAGGCCTTCCTGCAAAAACTAGGTGACTTCATGGCAGGTATGCCAAAGTCCTGTTCTTGTTCAGGTATAAGCTAAACTAAAGTGGCTTCTGAAATCCATTCCAGCTCTGCGACTATGACTCTGTCACACAAAATGATCTCTCTCCAACAAAGCTAACACTCCATTTTATGAGAATGTCTGTTGAATGAATGTTTGCTTTCCTGAATGAATAAATTAAAAAAAAACAAACAAATCTTGTTCTAGACTTTAGGCATACCTATTTGAAACTGAATTTTCAGTGAACATATATCAATTTCCTAGATAATAGGGTAGCAACAGAAGCAGAAAGAGTACCAAGAGGCAAAGAACAAGAGGTAGAAATTAGAAACTAAACCTCAAATAAAAAAGGCAAACTCCAAAAGATGATGACCTGAAAAAATGTAGAAGAGTTATAATATGCAGAACTATAGTTTCAGCCCTAAAGGGGTAAGTTTTCTTATATGTTTATTCTCAGTCCCAACTAAGTAGTGCTACTATCAAGAAACAGAAAACGAATTATCTCAATTCTTTGGATGTTCTGATATCTTTTTTTTTCTTTTTGGAGACCCCTCTAACCTCATCCATATCAGCACAAAGCCCAGTAAGATAAAATATACCTACTGAACTACTAGCTAATTAAGCACTTGAAGATAAATTTCATTTGACCAACTGAAAATTTACCTACACTGAGCCAGAAAGTGTTTTTAGCTAGAATGATGTGAGTGAAAACATCTATAGAGCTTCTGTTTTCTGTCACTCTCTCTGGATTTTTCTTTTTGTTTGCTTCTTTTGTTTTGTTTTTGCCTCTATAAATGAAATCATTTAAATAATTATAAATTTTTATTTACTTAAACAGGGATTGCCCTTTCAAATGACATTGCTTGTCATACTGGTTTAAACCACTGGGTGTCACCAAACAACTGACTCCCCTAAATCAGTCAACGATTTAGGAAACAAAAAAAATTTGGCCAGTAAGTCAGCAACATTAATTGAGCTCCTGCAGTACACCAAAGACTTTAGAAGGCTTTGTGAAGTAAGACTACAGCTCCATTTCCCTTAATTGCCTTGAGATGAAGTTGTAGAACATGCTGGTTGGCACATTGGAAGAGGAAACACTGTAACCTGCCTCTAAAAGAAATGAAAAAGAAAGAACTTTCCATTTCTTTGAGATCCCAGAAAAGAACTAGAGGAAATTAAATGTTAATATTCATATTCCATTCCATTCCATTCCAAAGTTAATAATAGAGTGTCCGTTAGGTCCAAACCACCATGCTGCCCAATGAGGGAAGTAGATGATTCTAAGACTGGATGTGGGCTATGCAGGAAACAAGCAAATATCACTAGATTTTGTGAACCTTTCCAAGCTGTACATCTTAAAGAATTATAGGGCTACATTATTACATAATGCTATTTTTAATACTGCTTGAGCATTTCAAGCTTGAGAGATAGCATTTAATAAGCTCAACTAGATGATCACAATCTAATTTGGTCAGCTACAGAGCGGAAGAGATGGAGACATTACTCGATCAACAAATACTAATTGAGAAGGAGTAGTTTGTCACAGGCTATGGCAACCTATGAATTCTGATTATCAAATTGTTTCATGATATTTCTCTAGCATGCAGCATGGCAGCTTTGTTTGATAAGATTTTGTCATTTCACATAATATCCTTTGCATTAAAAATTCATGGTCAGTCCTAAACTTCTAATGATTTTGGCATGTGTCTTCCCTGGAAGCATTATACACAGAATACATCACATTTATTTACAAATGTGCCTTTATACATGCTCTTAAATCTTTTTCATATCTCTATATTAACCATCTGTTGGACTGTAAGTGTCTCGAGTCAAAACCATCATCTATTTTTCATGTTTCTATGTGCTATGGTGGAAAGTACTCAGAAGCTGTTGATCATTTGGTTGAAAGTTACTTACATTAGAATAATTTGAAATTTCCCCAGTGCTGAGAACTCCCTCTAATGGCGTAGCTCTCTAATCTTTTCTGCTTCCTTATCTCATTGTATTTTGCCATTCCTTCCTACCTTTCTACTACAGGTACCACCCTAATTCAAAGCCCCATCACCTCTCACCTACAACATTGTAATGGTATGTTACTTTTTCTACTTTCTTTAAGTCTCTCCCCTCTCTAAATTGGTTTTCCTAAACTAGAGGTCTGAACAATAGAGGTCTCACTAAATAGACCTAAAATAGAGGTCTCATTCCCTTGTTCTATAAACCACAGTGGCTCCACATTGAATCTAGCTCCTCCATTTGGGATTTAAGTGAGTCTGTTTAGGAATATGGCTTCTACCTAACTTTTCAGCCTTACTCTCCTTCACTTACTCTACAATCCAATCAAACTGACCTTCTTATACTTCCTCACACATGACCTTCCATCTCCCAATTCCTTGCATTTGCTCTTCCACCCACACTATGACTGGAATGTACTTCCTACTCACCCTTGTGTTGTAGAATCCCTATAGCTCAAGTGCCATCCTATGCACCACAAGGCCTTTCCTGATGCTCCTACTTACTAATACTTTTCTTCCCCCCCAAAAAGATACCTTATATTTGTTTGATATACACAAGTACATTTATATACATACATTACATATGTATAAAGATATAGACATCTATCTGAATATGTATATATTATATACACACACATATAATATGTATATATTATATACACACACTCATACATGCATATGTGCGTACTGTCTCCCCCTGTTAGAATGTTGTTTTTGTCCTTCATTTTTGAAGATCAGTGATGTCACAGGTGATGTCTTTACTTGTGTGTAAATTTAATATAAGTGAGGCAGATTTGCACAAAGTAATCAGCCTCATTCTATCATCTAGAATCATCAAAGTCCAGTGGTAAGACAGAAGTCAGCATGACTGGCAAAGGCACGAGATGCAGTTTATAAACTTGGAGTCTTTGATGTCTGTCAAACTCCAAATATGTTTCAGTCACCTTCATGGTTGGAAAAAATCATTCTCATTCTCCCATTCCACTGTGGAATGCACCCTTAACTCACCAACAAGCTTGAGTCTGTCTGCAAAAATGATTTGCCAGAGTGTAGCCACTATTCATGCTACAGCTTCTTGGAGCTGTTGGTGAAAGTTGAGTGCCAGATGGATAGTAAAGGTGGATGAGCAGCTGTTAAAAGGGTTTGGCAAGCCTTCATACAGGAGGTGTGAGTTCTCTTGTTCCAATGTAAGCTTAAGCTCAATGGCAGGGGCCATTTCATTTCCTGTCTTTGTAGCCTCAGTACAATGCCTAGTCCATAGAAGGCACTTAATTAAGGTTTACTAAATGGGGATCTGCTTAACTCTTTTTTACATGTTAAGGACATTAAGTTGTATATGGATATAATTTTGCTTACACGTATTATTGCCTCTTATTCTTCTAAGATCTCTTTTCTGATCATATGTGCTTTCAACAAAATTCCACCCACTATACTATCTCCATTATCCTTGGAGTTGTTGGCAATTTAGTTCCATGATTATTATCACACGAAGACATTTGGAATCATTGGGAAAACAACAGTCTTAAAGAGACTGGTTTTTGTCCCATCAGTCTGATATCATTAAGAGTAACTTCCCAAATTAAATTCAGTGTGCTTTTCTTCTATTCAATTTTTTGATTCAATTAATCATCTTCAGCACTTATTTAAGTTACATGTATTGATTGAATGGTTCAATGACATGCTCTCCTGATTGTATATTATAATCTGGATGATATGTATTTTTAATACAGTTTATGTTTCTAATTTGAATAATTAAGTATGTCAATTTCAAGTTGTTATAGATTTCAAATATGCAGAGTAAAGCAAAACAAATTCCCTCAATGGATGTATACACACAAACACAATTATACATGCACATATAAATATGTGTATGTATTTATGTTCCCACACATGTACATATGTTTATATAAACACATATGTATGCACACACATATACCTATACACATGCATACACACATACATACACACATACACACACATATATATATACACCATACAATATCACTAAGATACTATCTAGAAAGCTTCATCAAGAATATGCCACATTAGCCTAAATTTATTTCTTCTTTTGACAAGATTCCTAGACTGGTGCATAAGGGGAATGCTATGGGCACAGTATGCAAGGCATTTGTCAAATTTCTTACATTATTTTCATGGACAAGGTGGAAAGATGTGGGCTAGATGATAGTACAAGTCAGGTAGATTCAGAATTGATTGAATGAGTTGACCTAACAGTAGTCATTGCTCTGTCAAATTGAAAGGACGTATCTCTCTTTTGACCTGAGCTCTCCAACTCTATCAAAAACTTGAAAGAAGGTTTAAAGATAGCACACACTAAATTTTCAGATGAAATAAAGCTGGGAAGGATCATTTACATGAATGTCAGTTAGGATACCAAACTATCTCCTTGGGGTAGAATGATGGGTCAAATATGATGAAATTTAATAAGAATAATTTTGAAGTTCTATAGCTGGATTTATGGATTTAACTGCACAAGGACACTTTGGAGAGAGAGAAAGAACTATTAAAGAGATAATATGGAAAATATATGAGGTTCTTAAGAGCCTACAAATTCTATGAGAGTCAACTATGAAATAAGGCAACCAGACAAAAGCTAACATGATCTTAGGCTGCATGAAGAGATCCTTGGTGATTAAAGTAAGGGAATTAAATGTGCTCTGTCCTAATCAGAATGTATTTGTTGTATTGTGTTTAATACTGAGCACCAGTATTGCTCTAATGGAACACATTCTAAAGAGGGCATCAAGGTTGGTGGGGATAGGAGATGCCTTGTTATTCAAAGACCAATTGAAGGAACTATGAATGTATATACCTGAGAAGATAAGGCTTTGGGGGGACCTGATAGCTGTCAATAAATATTTCAAAAGATGTTATGTATAAAAAAGGAATGTACTTCAGCTCAGTCTAAAGGGAAGAACTAGGAATACACTGTAGAGGCAGATTTAGGCTCCATATAAGTATTTTTTTTTCAATTAAAAGAATTCATTTTCTCTTCTTCCTTCCTCACTCTACCCCCAATGACAAAAAATGAAAATTCCAACTAAAGGAGTATAAAAGCAGAATTTATTTCCACGTAAAACAATGACTTTCTAATAAAGACTAGGTACTTATTAAGTACCTGATACATATTTAATGCACTCTATTGGGTGTTGGGGATGCAAAGACAAATCATTCCACCAGTCCCTAAAGTTGAATTTCCATAGTCTGCATATGCAAAAGATTTCTTATCTGAGTAAAGACATTAAAGTCTGACTTGTTTTCCCCAATCAATTTAACAAATATTTAAGTTCTTACTTATTATATGATAAACACTATGCTAAGCACTGTAAATTAAAAAAAGAAAAAAAAAGAAAACCATCTTGTTCTCAAGGAACTTAACATTGAAATATGGAAGAAAATATTTAGAAATCAGACAGTATAAGATAAATACAGAGTAGCTGAGAGGTAACCTAGCAGAGATGCCTGGTAGTTGGAAAGATCCTGAAAGACCTCTTGGAGGAAGTGGCACTTGATCTGAGTCTTGGGAGCAAAGGAGAACCAAAGGAAGTAGAATCAAGGGGCAAAAAGTTATACAGTTATCCCTTCCACACTGCTACTTTTCTCATCACAGTTTTGATATATGGTAGGTTGGCATAAGAAATTAAATGGTAACTTTTGGGAAATTTCGTGGAAGCCACAGATGACATGTGAAGCCTAGTAGATGACATAGAAAAGGTTTAGAAACTTAGAAGTACATAAAATATATGCATAGTGTTATATAATAACAACATATTTTATCTTTTAATACCATAATAATCCAGACTTCTTCTCTGGTATGAAGGGAGGGCCAAAAAAATTTACATAGATTTTCCAGGTCACAGGGGCATGGTGCCCAGAGCCCCCACAATGTAGAAGAGATAATTGTAGACTCCAAAAAAATAATTTTTAAAAAGGGCATAGTTTTTCTTATTAATTTATGTATATTAGTCATCAACATTTATTTCCACAAAATTTTGAGTTCTAAATTTTCTCTCCATCTCTCCCTTCCCCCCAACCCCAAGGTGTTATGCATTCTGATTATACCTTCCTTTCTATCACCCCACCCCCTTATTCCCCTCCCTCTCACTTTCTTGTAGGGTAAGATAGATTTTTATACCCCATTGCCTATATATCTTATTTCCCAGTTGCATGTAAAAACAATTTTTAACATTTGTTTTTAAAATTTTAAGTTCCAAATTCTCTCTCATTTTCCCTCCCTACCCACCCTCATTGAGAAGGCAAGCAATTCAATACAGGTTATACATGTGTAGTTATGCAAAACGCTTCCATAATAGTCATGTTGTGAAAGACTAACTATATTTCCCTCCATCTTATTCCACCCCCAATTATTCTATTCTTTCCTTTGAAAAAGTGCATAGTTTTATGGAACAGCTATGAACTTGGTTGCTTTATGTATTCTATTATCTATGGAGATCTAGAAACAATTAAATATATCTATATATCTCTATCTCTATCTCTATATGTACATATTTTAAGGGAAACATTGGATCATAAGTCAACATCCCACTCCCCATCCCATCCCCACAAAAATAGATTTGGAATTGATCATATTCTTTATCAATTTAGGGCTCTGGTAATTGAGACTATGCTGATAAAAACAAAAAGATATTGAAGGAGAAGATGGAGGGACTTGAACTGGAATACAAACATTGACTACAATTCACTATCTTTATCCTCTTGAAAGTCCTTAAAAATAGTAACATCCATCCCATCTCAGCAGTAGTCTGGATTGGATACCTGTCTACCATGTGATTCTTTTCCCAATGGTTTTGCTTTTACTTCCTTTTCTCTTCAGAACATGCCCGGTTCAAGGAGCTTTGTTCAATTTTAGCTTATTCATGACTTTCAGATTTCTTGCATTAGGCTTCACCCAGATTCACAAGCTGAAATACGTACTTTCCTGTCCAACAGACCCAGCCTTCCAACATTGTTCTGATGCTTTAAGAAATGACTCAGATTCCTTGATCATAACTACTCTTTTTCTCCAAGCTGATCTTTTTTTTTTTTTTTTTTTTTTTGCTTTTTGGAGAGGAGAAGATAGGTTAAGTGACTTGGCCAAAATCACATGGCTAGTTTTGTGTGTGAGGTCAGATTTGAACTTCAGTCCTCCTGACTCCAGGGGTGGTGCTCTATCCATTGAGCCACATAGCCACCCCCTCAAGCTGATTTTTGATCATTTATTTAATCATGTACAATGGATTCAAAAACCCTTTAAGTCTCCAAGCCCCCAGAAAGATACCACTCTCACCTGATAGTTGACATGCTTCCAGCTATGATATCTTGATCCTATTTCAACCCATCCCCTGAAAAAAAAAGTTTTCAGATTTAATTTCAAAAGTGCTGACTTTAAAATGCATCAAAAACTAGAGAGGCAGCATGGCATAGTGGATCTGGTACTGACCTCAAAACCATGTGGATCTGGATTCAAGTATCACTTCTTAAACATACAGGGTAAATAACTCAGCAAATCCCCTATGCTCTCAGTGCCCTAGGAAACTAACACTTTAAGATGCATTGGTAAAGAAAAATTCTTCACTTGGAAGTTCCCTATTGCATTAAAATCACAAACTTAGTTCCTATCCAGTCCCTATAAACTAGAACAAAAATGCTGCTTAGATATTCAAATAGAAGGACACCCTATGCTTGTGGTAAAACATTCCACATATTAAAATAAAACTGAAAGATAGTGTAATTGCCTTAAACTTTATTACTGCATTCAATCACATTTATGAATGTCAACATTATTTATAATTGTAGTGTAAACTAGGTAGTTAACAAAGTAAAATCACCCATTACATATTTAGTGGAACAATTTTATTGCCATAATAGTCAGACACTGCAATTTCAATAAGAAATTCAATAAATTTGAGTTATTTTCAGACAAAAGAGCACAGCAGGCCAAGATATTGTTACATATTCTCAATTTTTATGAATCACAATATTTATATTAACATTTTCCCAAAATGTACAGTCATAGAAAAGGAAAGACCATCACACAATCTGGCATAAACCTTAATTTTCTTCCAGAATTCTAATCCTAAAAATAGGTTGCATAATGACTTGCCTCTCTCGGACCCATTATTTCAAAAGAAAAAAAAAATATTTTCATTCATGCAGCCTTAGGCAAGATGCATCCCACTGATGATCCTTATGAATCTCTTAAAATACATAAACATCACCACTCACAGTTAACCAAAAGGAATTATTAAACATTCTGGATGTTGACAGAGCAGTTTACAAAGATGTGACTAGCATACCCTAAGTTTGTACTCTAAAAACATCATGTCAATAAATTAAAACAAAAAAAATTTAAAGGAAATAGGAGAGAATTATTTGTAAAAGCTTTTTGGAAAGGAAGGAAGGAAGGAAGGAAGGAAGGAAGGAAGGAAGGAAGGAAGGAAGGAAGGATGGAAGGAAGGAAGGAGGGAAGGAAGGAAGGAAGGAAGGAAGGGAAGACTTTTTAAGCTTTTTGGAGAGGGGAAGATAGGTTAAGTGACTTGACCAAGATCACATGGCTAGTTTTGTGTATGAGGTCAGATTATTAAGCACAAGAGGGAGATGAAAATGGGTAAGAGGGTTGTGGGTGTGGGGATGATTTTAAAGTTCAGAGAAAGTCAGAAACAGGCCAGTAGGGGAATGAAGGCAGGCTTGAAGTAGAGGCTCTAAGAGGAACTCATCAATGGGAAAGGGTGGCAGTATCTGCCTTGACCAGGGATATTTCAAAGTAAACAGTCTTTATATATGATAGGATGTTCCAGGATGAAAAGTGCCCATGTGTTAAGGCAAGCTCCAAGGTGAGATAGCAGCAGATTGAATTTGAAGTCTAGGAACCGGGCTGGGAGAACAATGAGACATTATCTGTTCTCAAGCAGATTTTATTCTACTGAGGAGTGAGGACATTGTCAGAAGTAGTAATAATAACAACAAGGAGAAGTGACACTAACAGAGTGATGAAAGGAAGAAAGAGAAAAGTGGAATAGACAAAAGTATCACCACTACATTGTATAAACACATTCTCATAATGAAACTAAATCATTGTATGAGTTCAAATTATTTCATTAGTCTCTATTCAAGAAAAAAAAAATGTAAATGCTTAAGACCCTTTAGGGAGACTTCCTTCCAAAATGGATTAAAAAAAAAAAAAGTAGGGCTTGAATGAATAAGTTTGAAAAGTTATCTAAAAAAAAAAATCACTTTTATGGAATCCTTGATCCCTAACAATGGAATAAGTAGACTGGATTGAATACCTGTCTGCGTGTGATTCTGTTCCCAATGGTTTTGCTTTCACTTTGCAAAAATGCTGGAGTAATTTGCCATTTCTTTCTCCCGCTCATTTTACATATATTCATTTTTAAATGTTGATGTTTAGTCCAAAGCAGTAAAATTCTTATCACTCACATTTTCTGATTTTTAAAAAAATTCTCAGTCATAGGAAGGATGGAAATTATATAGGTAGCATATGCAAAAGTAAACAAGAATATTTGAACTCAGTTATTCTAGGACGAATTATAAAAAGCTGCGTAAGACCTTTTTTCAGAATCATAACAGCAGTGCACATATGAGGCTTTGCCCAAGGGTGCCATATCCAAGATGTGTTTGATCCTTCCCAATGGTGACTACAGTACCTGTATCTCAGTTTGTAGTCCTTTACCAGACCTTAGTGCCATAAGATACAACTACCTTCAGGCCACTATTCTCCCTTCTCCTCTTTTCCTCAAAGGAGCTAGAACTAAATGAACTCCTCTCCCAGAACAATTGCTCTTGTGGTTGTACTGTTCTAAGCACTTTTACTATTCCCTACTTTTATGTACACTCTCCTCACCCTCAACCTTCCAGTCCACAAGCTATTTTAGACCAGTTGAAAAAATTTCCAATTGGTGCTCTGTACTCCATTTGGTAGACAGTAACACAAGGTTTGCTGGAAAAATGTAAAATTTAAAAAAATATTTTAGAGGCCATTGCATATAGATTTTAATTTGAGCTAATGAGTTTAATTTGTTTAAACACACACAGAAACACACATATCTCTCTCTCACACACACACACACACACACACATCTCTGAACAGTGTTATCCTTTACATGTTTTTATAGATTATGCACTTAATTTCTAAAACAGCACCATTTGAAAAACATTTTTCAAACTCATAATGTTGTTGGAAAGATGGCTTAGAAACAGAAGAAAATCCATCTAATTGCCATACAATCACAACTTAATCTTTTAAAATAAATACTGTAATACCTAGCTACTTTGTTAATTCAACTTGGCTCTGAATGAGGTATGGCTATCATTTCAAGAACCGAATACAATCTTGAAGGGATTTACCATCAGTAAGAATATCCAAAGGACTATAGCATAGATTTTGAAGGACTTCCAAATACATTTTGGGCAATGGTAGAATTATTGCTTAAAATGTGTTTCCTTTGCCAAGGTGGTTACCATGAAGGGGATAAATCCATTTGGAGAAATATATTCTTCCATATCAGTTAAAAAAATGTTCTCTTTTTTTTGATGACCACCCTTTTTATTTCTCCATTTTGTTTGCTAAGCTCCACAAGGGTGAAGATTGTTTTTTGTCTTTGTATCCCAGTGCCTGATGCAGTCTGTCATATAAAAGATGCTCAATAAATGCATTTTGAATTGATTCATTTATATCTCCAAGTTCTCCAAGTTTTGGTATTCTCTTCTTAATGAAAGATGAACATTTAATTTTGTTTTCCCATATGTGTGTGTGTGCATATATATATATATATATATATATATATATATATATATATATATATATACACACACACACACATATATATACATGAATCTGTGTGTGTATAGATCATCTTTAAAGGAGAATTTTATATAAATTAATAGACAAAAAGTTTAGGGGTGAGACTTTTTTTGAATTTTACAAAACTTTTTGCCTTTTTCCTTTTTACCTATATGCCCTCATATTCCCATTGAGTACCCTTCAAATATTTGGATGGGTGTGCATAAGTTATATTTCTTTTATGTCCTGTATGGTTTCATCATTTAGTACCTAGCAAACCCCAGTAGCATTGTCATAGACACTCTTTCAAATTTAAACAAGAACTTTGAAGCACCAAGAAGGCTTAATGAGGAGGGTGGAAGGTAGTATAATGAGTAATTCTGCAAAAATTTTGATGCATGTATGTAAAACTCAATAGAATATGTTCATTGCCCCAGTGAGCAATTCAGCATGTTTAAGACTAGAGATGAGGCTTTTAAAGAAGCAAGGGAAATCAAAAATATTCAGCAACTTTCTGATGCATGTATATTTCTTCCTTGGGTTTCTCCTCAAGGGTTTATTACTTATGCATCTATATTTTATTCAAATGAGATAGGTGTTTAAGAATTATTTCAGGAAGGGGAGGGGAAGAGAAGCAGGTACCATGAAGGATTTATAAAATTATCATATATATTAATCTTCTGTTGTAGAGACTGCTGCCAAGTTTATGAAGTTAGATAATAATTATGGTTTTCCCACAGTGAATATAAAACCTTTTAGATTTGAATTATTCTAAGGGTCTCAGATGTAAGATACTTTTGAACAGTCTCATTTTACAGTTCTGATCTTGTGCTGGCATTTTGGGTGAGATCTTAAAATCCCCTGTTTACAAATCTGTGACAATTTTTTAAGATCCCTAAAACAAAATTCAAAACATAAATCAAAAAGAAGATAAAAGGATCAAAAGTCCACGTTGGATATTTACTTCACAAATAAAAGGACAAAATAAAATGCTTCTACAATGAGCAAGAAAAGCACAGAAAGGTTGTCAAAACCTTAAGTAAACATTAAGGCAATCTTCTTCAAGGATCAGGGAAACAATCTCCAGAAGAATATTATAAGGATCAAGGAACAAATATATCCATCATCATGGAATCATTGAAGTTATTCTACTTATGTTTATTCCCTTACATTTTTTGTGCCTTATTGCAAAAGCTAACATTTCTTGAATTATATGAATAATAATAATGATAATGTTTATCTTTCTTTTACTGCTGATCTAATGGAATAGTTTTTAGCCTTTATTCATTGAATGTGATGTTGGTTCTCAGTGTTAAACAAATACTATTTACCATACTGAAGAAATGTCCATTTATTCCAATGCTTTTTAGTGTTTTTAGTAGAAAGGGGTATTGAATTGTGTCAAAGATATTGTGTAGTTTTAATTACTTTTTATTAATATGGTTGATTATGTTTATAATTTTTCTTTTATTGAACCAATCTTATTTTCCTTTTAGTCAACCATTCAACCAGTAAACATTTTCTTAAGCATGTGTTATGAGCCAAGGACTATGTTAAACACTGAGAATGTAAAGAAAAGCAAAAGACAGCATCCTTGCAGGGAGTTCACAGTCTAATAGAGAAGACAAGAGTAAAAAAAAAAATGTACAAATATGTTATATACAGGATAAATAGGAATTAATTAATAGAAGAAATAATTAAGAGGTTAGGAAAGGCTTCTTGCAGAAGATAGGATTTTTGTTAGGAGCTAAAGAAAGTCAGGGAAGCTATAGGCAGAGAGGAGGAGAGAAAATGTCCATAACCAGAAATAGAATGTCTTGTTTGGGGAATAGTCAAGAAGCCAATATCATAGGTCAAAGAGTACTTGGTGGAGTTGTGGCTATTGTTCAGTGACTTTTTCACTTGTGTCCAACTTCATGATACCATTTGGAGTTTTCTCGGCAAAGATACCACAGTTGTTTGCCATTTCCTGCTCTAGTTCATTTTATAGGTGAGGAAACTAAGGCAAATAGGGATAAGAGACTTGCTCAGAATCATACAGCTAGTCAGTATCTAAGGCCAGATTCGAACTCAGGAAGATGTCTTCCTAATTTGAGACCTAGTTCTTTTATCCACCGTACCACCTAACTACCTGCATGGTGGAAAGTAAGGTGTAAAAATACAGCATAGATTATAGGGAGAAGGCTATGCTATGAACATCAAACAGGGGATTTTATATTTCATACTGGAGATGATAAAGAGCCATGAGAATTTACTGAATAAGGAACTAACATAGTAGGACCTGTACTTTAGGAAAATCCCTTTGGTGGTAGAATGGAGGATAGATTGGAGTGAGCAGAGATTTCTGGCAAGAGACCAACCAGCAGTTAAGACATGCCACAAAATGGAGTTTGAAAGAGGAGTGCCAGAACCAACTCCATTGGTTCATGGAGTTCAGACCAAGTAGAGTTACACAGTGAAACTGGAGCTCTGAAGTACAAGTTCTGCTCTCTATAAAGGAAAACTTTAAGTGAAGTTTAGTGCGCCAGTCTCCAGGCCTCCAATCAGAGAGGAGAGAAGGCTGAGGGAGCTGGGCAGATGTTAGGTATATCTAAATCTGAATTAAACCATCTGATGAGATTTCTGGTGATGAATTTATCCTGGGAGAGGTATCTTACTGGGTAGAATTCAGACCAAGTTGAGTTGCAGATGGAAAGTGAAGTTTGGAAGGGGGATGGTAGAGGGAGAAAGACAATAAGTTCCTTTTTTGGACATGAGTTTAAGATATCTCCTGAACATTCAGTTCAAGTTGTCTCAAAGGCAGTTGAAGATGTGAAACTAGAGATCAACACAGGGGTTAGAGCAGGAGGAAATGAATTGAAAATAGGAATAGAATTTTGACAGTATAATCTATAAGATTTGGTAACTGGTTACATGTGAGCTGTGAGGGAGAGGGAAAAGTTAACCTCTAGATTTCAGACATGGAAGATGGGGTGAATAGCGCAGACAGAGAAAAGTCATGAAATAAAAAGAAAGAACTGATTTTGAGGGAAAGATAATATGCTCAGTTTTGAATATGTTCAAGCTGAGATGACAACATCCTAATAGACATATCCTACAGGCAGTCAGAGACATGAACCTGCAACCCAAAAGACAAGCCAGGGTTGGGGCAACAATCATTTATTAAGTATCTACTATGTAGCAGAGACTGTGGTAGGTTCTGAGAGGGGAGAGAGAGGGAGAATACAATTCTCATCCTACAGATTAAGAAATGAAGGGCTTGGAGATATCAAACAATGTGCTCAGTATCATTCTGATAGAAAAGTACAATGCAAATAAAGGGTGGCAAAACTCCCAACATGTTTTAGAAGATTCATGGAAGGTATTCAATCAGCCTATTTCAAATAGTACAGTAACAGAGTCTATTTTGTGGCTGTGTAACTTAAAATGAAATGTTGACCTTTTAAGTAATTACTCAGTCAAAAATGTTAACGAGGATGTTGAGTATATACTCTGTGTGTGTGTGTGTGTGTGTGTGTGTGTGTGTATGGCCATTATTCTACTTCAAAAAATATTGTAAGGAATTTTCACTCAGCTACCAATAACTTACAGGATACATTAATTCCTTCAGATGCTTCTCCAAGATCCTAAACTCCTAAGTTTTCCATGTTGACTTCATTTATATCACACTGTTGAAATGACTAATGGCCATTCACTTCTTTTGTCACCATTTATGATAGGTTTACCCAATTGTCTCAATATTTCTTAAGCTGGCTGTGAAGCATGTGTCCGGAAATCAATTTTATTCTTTGAAAAGTACCAAAAGGCTTATTTCATTGAAAGACCGTTGTCAAAATTCTCCCCCCTGACTCTTACCACTGTATTGAAAAGACAGTCTTAAAACTTATTGAATAAACTGTGTAGTCCTGCTTTGCTTAATGACAGAAACAAATAGAGGAATCGAACACTATCAAGCACTACGTAGCATTTAAAAATTGGCAAAGCACTTTACATATGTTAATTCACTTGATCCTCACAACATTCTTGTGAAGTAGATGTTATTATTATCTTCTGTTTACAGACTCTGAAACTGAGATCCAGAGAAGTTAAGTGACTTGCATAGGGCCACCTATAACTTACTAGTGTCTGCTCCTGGATTTGAACTCAAGTCTTCCTTAATCCAAGACCTTCACTCTCTCCACTTTGCCTCTTAGCTGATTCATATGCAAGATTAGAGTATTTCTTCTCATTAAACAGGAGCATAAATGATACTAGACAGCTGCACTGTGTTCAATTGACATAACCTCAAAAGGAAGTTTATATAGTTTTTCCCCATATCTGATTGATCCAAAACACATCCTTCTTGACTGAGTGAATGTGTATGGGGGGGCGGGGGGGTTACACACGTAGCCTTCATTGCTTATAACCCACCTATCTGTGTCCTCCAAGAAATCTGTTAACTTGAGAATTTTCTGCAGGGAAGAATATGTCTTCACTGACTCATGTAGGTTTTTCCCCCCTTTTAAAAAACTCCTTTAGCCAAAATGGCAGGTCTTGCTTGGCTATGGGTGAAATCTTGATAACTGTCTACCACCTAATAATCACCTTCTTACTGAAGGTATACAATCAGAGTATATATGCATGTGTATATTTTAGAAAGATATATATACACGCATATGTGTGTATACATATATAATATACATGTACACATGTACATGTGTATATGTGTGTATATACATACATGCATAAAATAATTTTCTGGACCAAAAAAGTTGTTTCTAATTAATATTTCACTTTATTACCTTGTTATATCTTTTAACACAGAGTTTTTTGTTTGTAGATATATATAATTTGTAGTCATTTCCTAGGACCAAGTAGTTTACTGTGAAAGAAAATACAGAAATGGTTCCTTGAAAAGTGAACTCCGAAAGATATGGTCATTTTTGTTTAGACTTACTAGCATAAATTTATTTAGCAAATAAACACCCAAAGAGCTTGATCCAAGCTAAAAACCTATTACATTCTTGATAATTAATTTAGAGTGAGAATTTTTTATAGTAAGACATGGTTTTAAATAATTTATTACAATGTTAAGAAATATTATTTCTCTAACCCATGAAAACCGCTTCACTTCTTAATGACCCTAAGGATAAAAGCCTTTCTATGTTATACAAACAATATTCTGTGCTACAAAAGAAAAAGTGAATTCTAATGAAGCACTTTGAAATCACCATAAGAGAACAATGAATAAATCATTATCTTAATGTCATTGCCTAGGCAGACCCTATAAAACCAACTTTAAAAATATCCTTGAATTTTAGTCCATAAATCTAAATAGACTACCCATAGAAATAATCCCACGCTAGAAAATGATGGCATATCTCACACACTTTGGGTTTGGGACGTCTTCCCCACTCTCCTGAGGAAAATACCCCCTCACCGTGTTCTATGATCCTTGCCACAATTGTTAGCAATTGAGTCTTTTCAATTTATATTTAAAAAGCAGAAAGCAAAATGAGAGTCAGTGGGCCTGTTCAGAGTTCATTCAAATGGTATTTGTGCATACAAAGCACCCATACCCTTGATATGGGTTAATATCCAGTAGCAAATGAAACTTACCTATGTGATCACATCTCAAATCTTCTGCCAAAGAGCCTACCAGGTGGTTCAGAAAAGGGGGGGAAGGGGGCTATGAGTTTCTTTATGAGAAGGGCTCTCTCAGAAATACAAATTCACTTCACCTTCATTAAGCTGCTCTATTTCTCCCTTCAGTCTGAACCCCAGTGAGTTTAGTTGATTGAAACCATCCAGTGAAGTTACTGCGTTCTACACATGGTATTTTCCAAGAGAAAAAATTACCCTTTTCCTTTGCTCTTTTTATTTTCCCTGTCACATATGAACATAAAACAAGATCTGGAAAAGGATAGTCTAGTTATCCAAATACTCAACTCCAATCCTTCTCCCAAAGCAAATTCAACCTAAACTTTGGGGAACAGATAGGCAGATTGCCTATATATCTAGATCCATTTCAGAAACACTATGGTCTAATAGGAAAAAGCCCTTGCACTGACAACACTCTCTTTGAGTTCATGGATAATTCACTTAATTATTGCATTTAAGTTCTCTATTTGTCAAAAAGGAATCGTATTTCATTTCCTTGTCTCATTGGGATGAATGTATGAACGAAAAATCATTCAAGTGTATACTATGTCTAGGAATAATACTAAGGATGATAGTAGGACACAGGGAAAATAGCTTAGGCAACAAATTAATCAAATCAGTGTTTACCGAGTAACCAATATAAAGTCAATCCTCAACATTCCCACATTCAACTCACAGGACTTTAAGTATTCACTTGATTTTATCAGTAAGCTCCTTTTCACTTTCACATTAACAATTGCACACATAAAAGAGAAAAAAAAAATGAGGCCCAATACATAAGTTTGTGTAGCAACTTGTATCCTACACTGAGCTTCCCTGGTCTTGTTGACCCTACCATTATAAAAAGCTTCTTTTACATTTGTTGCATATTTTCATAGCTTGCCTTTAAAACTCAAATTTTGTGTTGCAATTATTCCCTCAAGTCCTTTGGGATCTAAGACCAAAGTTGCAAAATCAGTGATGCAACTTAGTATGGAAAAAAAAAGTGTCAGATAAAACTTTGTGCTGAAATATCAGCAGTGCTAAATGCTGTCGATTCATTATTTATCTGACACAGTGAAAGTTAAGATTCACTTTTAAAAGGCTTTACTTTAAGAATTTTATCTGATGTACAGTTTTTATGGTACTGTAGATTCATGTGTTATGAAAAGTGAATGTTTTTTAACTGAGATGGTAACCCAAATGGTCATGGTGTTCTATGGAATTACTAGAGAGAAAAAATATTTTGCGTGCTACCAATTTTATTTTGTATACTGCGTTTTATGTGTTATTTCATGATCACTGTGTTAGGAAAACTATTATCAGAATTTATGTTTTGTTACAAAAAATTATATGCAGAAAAGTGCATTTTTAGCAATCTCTAGTGAAAAAGCATAGTTTTTGGTGGTCCCAGACACCTAAACCCACATTTCCCATAGATTCAATAGATCAACATTCTTTTTTTTTTTTTTAACTTTTGCATTGCTTTCTAGGAATGTTATCCCTGAAAAAAGTTGAGGGTTGACTCTGTGTATATTCATCATTTTGTTGTATTGTGAGTAACACAGAAAAGTACAAGATCTGTTCTTTACCCTCCAGGAGTTTACATTTTACCTGGGGAGAAAAATCTAGCCATTTTAGGGCCAATGCAATATTTACAGCACCAACATTCACAATAAAGACTGTGACTGTAAGTATTGCATGACATCTGATCACAAAATATATCAAACTCTCCAGACAGAAGATAGAGAAAACCCAATCCCAAAACCAGTAAGCAGATTCCATCATAGTACCAAACATATTGAGAAGCCATAATAATGCTGAGATCTGCAACATCCTTCAGCCTTCCCACAAACCAATACAAGATCAGTATTTATTCACAAACTTCTTTGTCTCCTTGCCTGAGCTCCTCTGTCCCCTACCATCTGGCTAGCTCTGACTACCAGCTTCCTGTGGGCTCTGCTTCCCTTCTGCAAACTCCTCCCACCACAGGCTCCATGTGACTACATTCAGCCTATTAGGAGGCACAGTTCACTTTCAAAGCAGGGGAGGTCTTTAAACTCCCCCCTACATCTATTACGGGGTAGAGAAGATCTTCAAATTCCCATTCCCATTACATTTGGCCCCAGGATCTTTCATGTACTTTACATAGTAAAAAAAAAAAATCTTAACAATAAATGAGAATTTGAGGGTAACTGGTGGAAAAACTGGTGTTAACAGAACTTTGCAGAACAATAGAACTGTGATAATAGAAAAACTTTGCACATGAAACAATAGCTTGGGGTGGGGGCTTGGGCACAAGTGCCCCATTCTTCCCCCCTCAAACAAATTGGGCTCAAAATCTTGGGGTAAGGTACAAAGGTCTCTTCTCCAAAGCTACTTCAAGCTGAAATTCAACGTAGAGCTGTCCCTGCCCCAAGAGGTCCCTTTGGAGAGTTCAGTTCTTTAGCTGTTATCTGGAGCTTGGTCAATGCCAGGTCCAGAAGGTCCCATTTGAAAGTTCAGTTCTTTAGCTGGCATCTGGAGCTCACTTGATGCCAGGTCGAGAGGTGGCCCATCACAGTCATGGACAGGGGGTGACATCCAGCTTAAGTGATCAGTCATCTGCAGGTGGAGGGTACCGATCTTTCAAAAAACAAATCTTGCAAACAAATTTAGCAGACAAAAAGGTCAAAAAGAAAAAATATATAGGAGCAGCCATGCCTCTGTAGTCCATGCACTCGCTATCATAACCTCATTCACAGTAGAATACATGACACTGTCCTCCTTGCTCTATTGCAATGGCTTGATACACTGCCACAGTCTGAGCACGTTGACCACTTCTGTCTATCCCAGCACTTTCTTTAATTGGAATTTCCCTGAAGGTGTGACAAACTTGGATACAATGGTTCAGGAGCTTTTGTAGGGGCAATTCTCACTTCTCTATTCCATCTAACATCAAGCCCATTTTCTTGATACATTTTGTATAGTTCATTAGTTGGAATACCATCAATTTTTCTATAATCAACCCCTGCTCTCAAGAGAGCAATAAACAGTTCTTTTCTTGGCAATCTATTCTGACTTTGAACCCACCAACTATTTTTTCTTCTCTCTTTTGAGGAAATTTATCATTTTCCCATTCTCCTAACTAACTTAGCTGTGAAATCTTATCCAGCACCTCTGAAAGAGGGTGCCATATTTCACCAATTAGTAGAGTCAGAAGAAGGGGCTTATAAGCAGGAGGAGCTGTCTTCACCATGATATTTCTATGGGGAACTGCTAAGGGGATTTCATGATACATATCTGCATCTACATCCATGATAGTTTTCATTACTTCTTTCAACTTTCTCATACAGTCTCTAAGTAAGTAGGGCACTAGTATCTCCAATAGGCCACATAGAATCAGCAGGATATATTATATTGCATCCATAAGCAGCTAAAGCTAACAGATTGGTAGTATTGTTACCTCCTGCCAAATGAAAGTCTCTAAAAGCTTGTTGGACAAAAAGATTCTGGCAAATATTTATAAATTTCAAGCAGTCCACTCTATCACTACCCCAGGAGCTCCTTCATCACTGATTCTTACCATCCAAGAGACTAAAGATTCTCCCATCCTTTGGGTGAATCAGCTCAAAATATCAGTAATCTCCTGTTGAGTGAAATCCTCAAGTATCTCCTTAAAACACTGCTTGTCCTCCCTGACTCTCCTGCCTTCTTCTCAGTAAGGGGCAAGCTTCTGCCTCTGTAAAAGTTTCACCATGAAACAATGTATCATTTGGGAAGATTGTATCATTCTACACAACATATGGACTCTGTTGGGAGTTGTTGTCATAGCAACTAGGCTCAGACCCTACCAAAGCTATATGAACTTTCCCTCTGTTACGTTTTTACTTCTTTTTCTGAGCCAAATTTACAACAGCCCTCTCTGCTTCCACAGACTCTTCAGTACTCTTTTCCTTCCACCTGAGACTCTCCAGGTTGCTCTTCTAAAGAAGTTCTCATGTTCTGACACTTAGCCAACTCTTGTAATAGCTTGTCTCTGTTTATACATACAGTATGGTAGCCTGTTAGCAAAACCTAGCCTCTTCTACTCACTGCCTCCAGCTCTCTCCCAGGTTTTATTGGTATTCTTTGCAAACATGTTTCTAAATCTCTAGGTTCTCCCTGCTGTAGTCTCTGTTCCCAGTTTTCACAGAGCCGTGTACTTTTAGACCACTCCCTTGCTAGAGAGGCATGAGGCAAATCTTCCCATCCTGGGATAGCCATTTCTTCTTCTAAATCTCTTCTGTCCCCAACTAGAGGTCTGATATTTTGCAATCCCATCCTTGTCACCAAATGTTGTGCCAATGCAATATTTACAGCGCCAACAATCATGATAAAGACCGTGACTATAAGTATTGCAAAATATATCAAACTCTTCAGATAGAGGATGGAACTGAAGCATTTATTTAGACACCAGAAAACCCAATCCCAAAACCTGTAAGCCAATTCCATCACAGTACCAAAGATATTGAGAAGCCATAATAATGCTGAGAGCCACAGCATCCTTCAGCCTTCCCACAAACCAATACGAGATCAATATTTATTCACAAACTTCTCTATCTCCTTGCCTGAGTTCCTCTGTCCCCCACCATCTGGCTAGCTCTGACTAGCCCCTTCCTATGGGCTCTGCTTCCCTTCTGCAAACTCCTCTCACCACAGGCTCCATGTGACTACATTCAGCCTCTTAGGGGGTAGAGTTTACTTTCAAAGCAGGGGAGGTCTTCAAATTCCCACCTAGGTCTATTAAGGGGCAGGGAAGATCTTCAAATGCCCATTCCCATTACACCATTTGAAACCATTTGGCAAAAGTAAAGAATTAAACTGTGTAAAAGTGATTAGAGCTTGTTTGATTGTATGTTTTTATTTTTTTATTTTAAAGAATTTAACAAAGTGAAATATCAAGATGGGCTATAGGAATTGGAGATAAGTACAAAGAAGAACTATGATTTGAAAGATGAGCAGGGTTTGGAGGGACTAAGTCAAGAAAGTTAGGATCCAAGACTATTTGCTATTTACTTAACTTTTTTTGTGAGACCTAATTTAAGCTGAAACTTTCTCTGACTGATTATGGTTCACTTTTCTTTTCCAGTTACAAAACAAAGAATTGTCTAGTCCAAGGTGTGAGTTTTCAGCATGAGCTAAAGGATAAATGCCCAAAATGTTCCTGTTCATTGCGCTAGGCCTACAATCCAGTTTCTCTGAAGTTATACTTTGGAAAGAAGCCCACCAACCTGTATCCTCCAAGGAATCTAGTATCAACTCCAAAATTTTCTCTGGGGAAGAATCTGTCTTCACTGATCCAGGTAGTAATTTTGTTTTGTTTTTCTTTGTTAAGACTCCTTTAATCAAAATAGCAGGTGTTGCTTGGCTCTGAGCTAAATTTGATGATACACTACCACCTAATCATCCTCTTCGTGAAAGTACACAATCAGGATATGGGTAACCATATGTCAAGGTATCTATACAAAAGATTCCTGCATTGAAGGGGTCATTAGACTGGAACAGAAAGCTCTATTCATTTCCAATAAAATACTAGGTTACTATATAATCTATACTGAAAAGCCATTCATCCCTATTTCTCAATTAGGGCTAAAATTTCATTATTTCAATGCCATTTGAGAATCATATTTCATATGGTGAAATAGAAAGGAAGAAGATGAAAATAGTCAAAGAGTCAGGGGCTCTTTCTGGCTGCATCTCTCTCCTGTTTGAATGATGCTCAACTGCTGCTACTGAGTTCTTCCCTCATTCCGACTACTGGTATCTGGCAGGCAAACAAGTGCTGACTATGTACCAGGTAGTGTACTTGATGATATGGATACCAAGTTAAAACCAAAAATAGTCTCTGCCCTCAAGAAGTTTACAATCTAGCCAGAGAAACAACATGTAAATTTATAAATTTTTTTAAAAAATAAATAAATAAAAGGGGATTTTGAGGGGAGAGCATTAGCATTTGGGTCATTAAGAAGGGCCTAATGCATTTAAGATGAGACCTGAAGTAAATCAGGGATTCTGAGAGACAAAGTTGAGGAGGGAGTATATTCTAGGCATGGGATACAGCCTGGGTACTAGCACAGAGGAAGGAAACTAGGTAACACAGGAAGACCAATAAGGTCTTTCAGCCATTGAGTCCATAGTGTCCTAAAGCTTTTGGACACTGATAATGATGTTTCTAGGAGTCCCTTCTGCCATGACTTTTGTACACTTGCAGGCTTCCATGATTTTCAAACATTGAAACCTAGGATCAAAATAGGAGGGGCATGTGCTTATTCAATCTTAAACATTATCTGTTCTCTAGTTTGCAAACTGAACTGATAAGACATCATAAGGAGCTAGGATTCACAAATCCCCAGCGCTGGAAAGCTGCAGCAGATAATTTTGGAAAACAAGTGGTGAGACTTTTCTTCTTATTTTAATTCTTTGTCACCAATCTTGTATTCCATTTTTTTTTCAAATGTCCTTCTGTATTATTAATTATGTGTGATTAATTTGGACTAGGTCTTTTTTTTATTTTTGCTTTTTGGAGGGGGAGGGAAGGACAATTGGGGTTAAGTGACTTGCCCAAGGTCACATGGCTATTAAGTGTTAAGTGTCTGAGGCCGGATTTGAACTTACGTCCTCCTGACTCCAGGGCTGGTGCTCTATTCACTGCACCACCTAGCTGCCCCTGGACTAGGTCTTGAAGAGATTGAGTGGAAAATGGATATATATAGACAAGTGACTTCTGTTAGCCAGTTCTTATTTAGAGAATTGAATAAATGTCACATGACTGGAGAGTGCTAAGCTTTGTTCCATTTGCCCTGAAAGGGAGGGTTCTAGGCTGGTGGCAAATTTGACCAGTTCCTGACAAAAATTATAGAACATGTTACTTAAAGGGATGGTAAGTGTAAAAGAAGTTATTGATAAAACTTCTCATGGAGTCATCAAAAAAGGTCATGTCTGACAAACCCTACTTCCTTTTTTTAACATTAGAATGAGGCTGCCAGATTCATGGTACTCTTGTAGTAAACTAGCACTTATTAAACACCTACTGTGTGTCAGGCACTGTGCCAAGCACTGAGAATAAAAAGAAAAGTAAAACACTTCCCTCAGGAAGCTTCCAGTCTAGTGGGGGAGACGAAGTGCAAAAGCTTTGTGCAAACCTGATCTATACAGGATAAATTGGAGATAATTAACAGAAAGAAGGTACTAGAGTTAAGGGGTATGGGGTGGGGGTCAGGAAGAGCTTCTTTTAGAAGATAAGACTCAGTGCTTGAAGAAAGCCAGAGAGGCTAGAGATGAGGAAGGAAAGAGCAGCAACATCTTTGATATAATCTCTTATGTTATCTTTGTGTATAAGATGGTGAAATATGGGCTAGATTATCACAGTTAGATGAGGCAAGTTCATCAATGTTTGAATAACCAGTTATTATTGTAGCCCTATCCACTTGGCAGGATGTCTTTTGGAGAATGCCAAAAAATATTTTTCACTTTAGCTATTTAATATTACTTATTGATAGCTTTGATAAAGGCATAAATTACATCCTTTTCCAAATATGCACATAATACATAATTAGGATGGATAGCTCACCTTGAAAAAAAAAAACAGATTTAGGAAGTAAAGTCTCAATATGTTATGAGGAGCCATATCTAAAAAGATGAAATTGAATAAGAATAGAGTTCTGGCTAGATGAAAAAATGGGAGGTCACAAACGTACTTATAACTCCACTCTTCCCCCAATATATAGATATAAACCTCTCTAAAAAATAAACAAGACTAAATCAAGGTGGGGGTAAAAAAAAAAAAAAAGAATAACTGAAGTATATTAAAAGAGAAAACTTTTCCAGATTAAAAAAGAGGAGGAACAAGGATAAGAAAATTACCAGGCAATAGGAGGGAACCCCCACCCCATCCCAACACAACAAATAAATACTATATATTAAAATACAATAATATTTTCAAATTCATTTTGACCAGTATTTATTTATTTATTTATTTTGACCAGTATTCCTTAAGATGATACCCAAGCTTTGAAGTTGACAATAGAAAGTAAAACAAAACAAAACAACCACCCATTGGGATAGGTTTTTTATCAGACCTGTGACTTCTGTGGTATAAGAAGCTCATGGTGAGAAACTTCTGCCTGTGCATATTGACAACTCACTGCTACTCCTGATCTTAGTTACCTGGGGAACTGAGAAGCTATATGACTTGCTTATGGTCATATTTCCAGTATGTATTAGAGGTACATCCAGAACCAAGAACTTTAAAACTCCAAAGATGACTCTATCCATTATAACTTACTGTCTCTGAGTGAGGTATTACAATTATTAGCAACTCAATTTTACACAAGAGGACACTGAAAAATCTGAAAGATTAAGAGACAAGGAGAAAATATTGGAAAAATGCATTTAAATATGATAGAGTTAAAATAAGGATTATACAAGACATAGCAGCTACTATGTTGTACTGCCAATGCAATATTCACAGTGCCTATGGTGGCTATGAATATGCCAGCATAATTCTGAATCACAAAATATAACAGACTCTTCACATGGAAGACAGTACTGAAACATTTATTTAAATACCAGAAAACTGAATCCCAGCACCAGAAAGTCAAATCCATAATAGCAACAAAAAATCTATATACCATAACAATGCAAGGGGCACTGCCATCCCCAAATCTTCCCCCTGCTAGGGCCTTCCCACAAACAAACACAAACAACTAGCTACCTCCTTCTTCTCTCTCCCTCAGCTCTTACTGCTCTGACCAACTTCCTCTGGGCTCTGCTCCTCCCTTCCTGATCCATCCCTTCTTGTTCCACCTACTCAGCATGCTCCTCCTACTACAGACTCATGTGACTCAGGCTTCCATGTGACTCAAGCAGGTCACATGGACCTATTAATGGATGGGAAATATCTTCCCATTAAGCAAAAATATATTAACAAAACATATGTTGAAGGTCTTGGAATACTATGTTCCAAAGAGCAAAATAGCTGTGCTTACAGCCAAGGGTAACATAGCAAAGTTAAGTATAATCCTGAATGGAAAAGAAAGGAATATTTAATGAACTTCAAGACTTTCAGATTTTTGTGACAAAAAACCCCAGAACTTAAGGGAAATTTTGATATAAAATATCCAGGAGATATAAGGTAAACATTAAAGACCAATTATAAGGGATTCATAAGGTCAAATTGTTTACTTCTTATATATGAAAATATTAGCAGTGGTCTCATGACTGTCATCATTATTTGGCTAGGTTGAAAGAAAGGCTTAGGCCAGTGGTTCTCAACCTTCCTAATGCCATACCCCTTTAATATAGTTCCTCATGTTGTGGCAACCCCCAACCATAAAATTATTTTTGTTGCCTCTTCATAACTATAATTTTGCTACTGTTATGAATCATAATGTAAATATCTGATGTGCAGGATATATTTAAATTGAACATAACCCACAGGTTGAGAACCGCTGGCTTAGGGTGAGGTGAATATGATGGGGTAATTCTAAAAAAGTAAAACTACACAGGGAGAGATAAAAAGGAGTAATTATCTCATGCAAATCAGGCATAAAAGGAAAAAAATTGATAGTTAAAAAGCTAGTGGGAGAGGGCAGGTAGTGCTGGAACCTTACTCTCATCATGAATGTGTTAAAGAGAGAACATTACGGACACACATACACACACAAACACACTTACATGTATGTAGGTATGTAGAAGGGTATAAAAGTCTTCTAAATTCAGAAAGACATAAGAGGGCAAGGGGATAGAGTGTGATAGGGAAGAGGATAAGGGAGAGATTCTTAGAGAATTCTATGAATATAAACATAAAACATTTTTTTATACAAATAAGCTTAGATCTAAGTCATTGAAATAATATACATACATTCATATATAATACATACACACATATTGTTCATGGGTAGGTAAAGCCAGTATTATACAATTTTTAATGACAATTCTCCATAACTAATTTATTTATTCAATGTCATCCTAATTAAATTACAAAAAATTTTTTTACTAACGTACAAAAAATAATAACAGAATTCATTTGGAAAAACAAAAGGTCAGGAACTTCAAAGAAACCGGGGGGGAGGGGAAGATGAAAAGGAAGCAGATTCAACAGTATCAGACCTTAAACTACATTATAAGATGAGAGCACCTTGAAGTGTAAAATGAAAAATTTCAATTATGTTATATTTCAATTTTCTTGTAATAAAACCTATGTAGCCAGGAATAGAAGGATTGCAGACAATTGGCAAAAAAAGTTTCATAGACAATCTCTTAGACAGGCTGTGATTGGTTTGGAATATTGCTGTGGGATGGGAAATGATGAGCTGGTTGATTTAGAAAAACATGGAAAGAGTTGGACTTATAAATGAAGAATCCAATCACCTTCAGAGAAATAGATGAAAGGTGGAAATAGGCACAGTATAGTCTTACATATATGTGTTGGAGTGTATATGTGTATGTTTATAGATGAGTGTGTGTGTATCCACGCTTAATTATAGCCTTCTTTTGAGATGAGAGGAAGAAAGGGGAAAACAAAGTTAAAAGGAGTTAGTAGAAAACAAAAGAATCCCATAAAGCTGGGCAGCTTTGAAGATAATGTGAAGTATTTAGTATATAGCTTTTCTTGAAATGGAAATTTATTGCTTTCTAATGAATCCTCTCTTATGTTCTGCTATGTACATGGCATTTTTTTTCTTCTTTTCTCATTTTGTATTTCAGTTTAATTTTTTTTAATTACAAAAAAAGGAAGAAAAAAAATGTTAAGTGATTTACCAATGAAAACACTGCCACTCGTCGTTCCAATTATCAATGGGGAAATAATATAGTAGAAGGAATAGTGAAATAGGAATCAGAAGACCTTAGTTCTAGTCATCTTACTAATTACCTGTGTAAGTTATGTGAATGTCCCCCTGTTGCTATAAATTAGTAGGCTTGAATTGAAATTTGAACCTCTACTTCTAGGGTTCTACGATTCTACGTTCCATCTATCGAAGTCTCTATGCCTGCACACTCCCACAAACATACTATGCGTAGAAGGAAGGTGAATGAGCCTTTTACCGCTTAAGGAGGGGTGGTAATGGCTATTGTTGTTTGCCAAGGCATTTATTTTTGCACATTTGATAGTACTTTATTGGACTATAATTCACAGTTGTAAAGTTTTTAAGTCTACTTCATGAAAGAACATAAAAATTTATCCTTTTCATATTATTGCCTTTCGCATAGTTATCCTTTAGATGACATTATGTTATTGATGATGTTGTAAATAATCAACTCTTCTGTGTGAATAAAGGGCATTTTTAAAAGAGCACTGCATAGACTCCTATCTCTTCTGCACTATACCTATAAATAATCCATCTAATGTCTAATCTCTTTAGACAACATGTGCAATAGCAATTATTCACTATATTTCTTTCTTTGTCTTGTCTGGGTAGAGAGAGAGATTTTTCACTGACCAGAACACAGTAATCAAGAGGTAATGGTGTTGCTGTGGATAGAAATGCATAGTTAATCAGGAATTATGGGAGCCAGCCATGCCCTTGTCTCCTTTGCTTACTTTTAGTTCTTGCTCTGAGCGATTTGTGTGGAAAGCCAGAGAAGATGGTTTGGAGATTTCTAATCTTAAACCATATAGTGGGTGGGGACAAAGGATTATGATATATGTCCTAGACAGAAGAGTAAAGGCTAAGAAAAACTTAGGGACATTCTGCTTGACTTTTCTTAGCTGTGTTTGAATTCATATCCTCCAAAATAAACAAATAAAAAACCTTTTAGCCCATCCTTGTCCAAAAAAAGTCTCTTTAGTCTCTTTACCTTATCAGACTGGAAAAGAAATAGAGGATGAGTGGTCAAGAAAAGATAATGCTCAGAAACAACTAAATGGTCACTGGAATAGTGTACTCAATTTAGAGAGTAAAAGTTCAAGAGAGTGAAATAAACATGCTCAGTATTCTGCCCTGCTGTTGCAAAAATGGCAGTCCTAGATGCAAACATGCTTCTTTACCTCAATCATCTTTTGTTCTCCTACTATGTGTTGTTATGTAGTTCTCTCTCCTCTGACCTCTTGTTTTCAGAACTTTAATCAGATCAACACTACAATTATTTCATGAACAAAGTATTTATTTTTCTACTCACAATTTTTGTGACTTCTCAGGTCAAAATACCTTTTCCTGAGGAACACTTTCCTATGTGTATTGTCTCATTATATTCGAATAAACTCCTTGAAAGCAGGGTCTCTCTTTTTTCTTTTTTTTTATTACATAAATACATATTTATGGAGCAAAACAAACATTTTCATAACATAGTATAATAAAAAGGTGATTATATATGAAACTGTAAGTCTACTATGCACAACTTGTTATTCCTTTCAAAAATACAACAAAATTATCATGTAAAGTTCTTTTTTTCTCCTTTTTTTTTTCCCTTCCCTACCCTGCCGTAGAGATGGCTACCATTAGACACAAATAGGTGTGTTGGTGTGTGTATGTATAAAATTATTCTATATAGACTTCTCTTTATCTCTTTTTATTGCATATTTCTTTATATGCCCTTTATAGTTAAGTTGGTATTTATAATCATCAAAATAACATTCACTCAGTCATTCTTAAAACAATATTGCTGCTACTGTATACAATGTTCTCTTGGTTCTGCTCATTTTGCTCTTCATTATTTCAGGCAAGTCTTTCCATGTTTCTCTCAGATCATTGAGCTCATCATTTCTCATAAAACAGTAGTATTCCATCACAATCATATAAAACAACTTGTTCAGTCATTCCCCAATGGATGGGCATCCCCTACAATTTCTAGTTCTTTGCCACCATAAGGAGAGCCACTATAAACATTTTAAAACACAATAGATTCTTTTCCTTTTTCCCTATTCATCTTTGGAAATAGACCTAGTACTAGTATTATTGGGTCCCTTTTATTTTTGAACTTGCATTCTCAGCCCTTTACATGGTATATGGTGAATAGAAATCCCTTAATACATGTTTTTTAATCATTCATTCATTCAGAAGAGACATAACAGCTAATTAGAAGAGAAGCAGTGATGCAGGGGTCAGCGGTGACACAAGGAGACACCTAGTTGTAGTCTTTATTGAGAGAAGCCCTCAGAAGAAAGAGGAACAGAGAGAATATTCTCATATCATCACCAGAAGACATCAGACATGTAGTATCAGTGACATGAGGTGCACCTCCACAGTCATTCCCTAGGCATTTTATTAAATAGTTTTTCTTTGTACTAATTTAGTTCTCTAAATGATTAGCAAAAAAAACACATCAACATTGGCCAGTGAGCTGTGTTATAGAATAGATGCAGTCCCACACAGTACATTCAACCTTGGAAAGCTTTTCTGAGGAGTGCACAAGTGAGGAAGTATTTCCCACATGTCATACTTTTAAATAATACAACATTTCTCTTCAAAATAAACCACTCCATCTCCAGTGACTAAATGCCAATGAAATGCACACATCTTTTTCCCGCATATCAATAACTTCTATCTAATGTATGTTTCAGTATACATTGGCAATGGTAGGTTACACATTCTTTATTAAAATACAACAACAACAACAAAACCCTTTCTTCATTTCATCCTGTTTAACAAGTTACTTTATAGTCATTTTATCTGAGAGATCCAGTAAAGCTGCTTATTAATATGATGCATTACAACAAATTGCATGCTCCAGGATTGAATATCTTGAATGGCTGAGAAAGGATGCCAACAAATCCAATTATGTTAAAATAATAGCAGGAAAAGCCATTGTTGCTGCCTGTTATACTGTTTAATGCTATTCTAGTGGACAGTGATAGGGCCTGGCAGGCTGAATAATTCAATTCAAGGTCTCCAAGAAATATATTTTCTCAGAAGGTAATATATAAGCCAGAGAATTTATTTACCTTTTTTTTTTTTTTGCAGTGTCAGTATAGTGGAATTTCTAACAACGCCAGAAGTGCAAAGCGGCCAAGTAAGTTATTTTCAAAAGCCTGATTTCTCATGTGTAGACAAGAGGCTGTTTTATCACCTTTATCTTATTTTCACTGGTTTTGCCTTTTAAATAATTTTCCTTAGCTTATCTAGAAATCACCAAGAAGTTTGTGGTCTTTGGCAACTGAAATGTAAAAATTTCTAAGGTGAGTGAAAATATTAAATAATTTATTTTGTTTTCATATAACCTTCTGTAACCTCTCTCTCAAAGGTCATGACTCCTTATTGGTAGAGATGAAGGCCCTGCCCTACCTGAGCAGTGAGATTGAGTTAAAGAGAAGTGAGAGCTTAAGTTTGCACCCAGGACCCCTTTCAAACTCTATAAGCAAGACTCATCCTTGAGTCTTTTTCAGGACTCTCCAAGTAAGAGTTCCCTTTTAAGCCCCTTTTTTGGAGATTCTGCCTATGAGAGTCTCATTTGAGGGTCCAGTCAGCTTTCAGCTTCTAGAGGTAAGATAAAAGAGGCCAACCCTAGTTCAAGGTGGCTGAAGGAAAGGACTCTGGGAAAAATATGAGAGGAGTAGATTATCTCTATGATTTCCCTATTCCAGTTAGCTACTGTAAAGACTTTGGGGAATTTCCCCATGGGTGAGATCCAGGACCCCTCTCTCTCTCGTTAGAACAGTTACCTCTCTCCCAATATGAGAGCTCCTTCACCCTATATTGTCTGGTATATAATCTCTTATATATATTTTCTTTGATTTCTGTCTTGCTCTGCTTTGGATAAATTTTTTTGTGCTTTTTTCTTTTTTGCTCTTTTCTATTAATTATGGAATTGATATTAGATGGGGAGGGAGTCAAACGGATATTGAGCTTGGCTTCCTCCTTCCCCCAGATGGTAAAGTGACCAAAAATTAGATGGAAACCAGCCATATCCCCTAGGAAAAAATAATTAAGGGAATATATATATATATATATATATATATATATATATATATATGCATGTACACACACACACACACACACACACACACACCCCTAGCCCAGAACCACTTTTCTTTGAAGAAAGCAGGGTAACTCCAACCCCAACTTCCTGTTTCCCCTCAAGGCAGGGATGAAAATCTCTTTCAGAGAAGGATAGAAGGAAAAGAGTCTAGAGATGTCTGCCTCCCTTTGAGCCACATAAAGACAGGCCCGAGTCATATATGAAGTCCTCTCTACACATAGGTCACAATCTTCTTCCTTACACTTCATTTCCCAGTATATCCTTCTCCATACACCTCCCTGAGAAGCAGTTCTCATAACAAAGAGGAAAAAAAGAAGAAAAATCAGCAAAACTCAATGACACATCAGCTAAGTCTCCTATTATTTGTAAGGCTCCTTAACCATAACCTCCTGCCTCTACAAACAGGTGGGAGGAATGTAGAGCACATTCTTTAATCTTTTTCAAATTTAGTCTTTATCATTATAATTACATAGGATTTAGTTTCATTATTCTACTTTGCAACTGCTTCCTGCCTCATTTCAATTCCAAGGAACAAGATGCCCCTCCCAGGATAAGTTCATCTCTTCCAAATTCACAAGGAAGCTGCTAACTTAAGCCTTGTTTGACTGGATTTAGCCCAATCTCATCTCCCCTTGGGTTAGGAGAGCTGGCGGCCCCTCCCAATGCCTTCCTTTTCAGAGGGCAGAATCTGGACTCTTAGATCACTCTACTTTGTATCTATTGCCCTACCTTGTTTCACCTCCATGGTGGCTGGTCCTCCTTTTTGCCTCCTTTTGCGTCATCTCCTACTTCAGATTGTAAATTCATTTAGAGCAAGGACTGCCTTTATTGTATTCCCAGTTTTCAGCACCGTGTCTGGGATATTAAAAGCATTTAAAAAATGTTTGTCGGATTGTAGTTCCAACTGTATTTGTTGTTGGTCTTTCAATTTGTTTTGTTGTATTTAATGAATATATTGTTTTAGACTATATTCCTGGCTCTGTTTGTTTCACTTTGCATCAGTTCATATAAGTCTTTGCATTTTTGTTTCCTACATATTCAGCATTTTTTAAAGTACAGTAATGTTCCATTATATTAGTGTGCCAATAGTTATTTAGCTATTCCCCACCCCATGAACATCTTTGCTTCCATTACATAGCTACTTTAAAGAACTGCTATAAATATTGGTGCATATGAAACCTTTCTTTTCATTTTTGTCCCCTTAGGGCATAGGCCTGACAGTATAATCAGTGAGTTTAAAGGAAGAGATGGGTTTTTTTCCTTAAAAAATTTTTTTTTAATTTATTTATTTTTAGTTTCCAACATTCATTACTACAAAATTTTGAGTTACAATTTTTTCTCTCCATCTTTCCTCTACGCCCCATCCCAAAATAGCAAGCCTACTTAATATCACTTCTCCCAGTTTGTTCTTTCTTAAGTCCTCCCTTAACTTTCTAGTAGGGTAAGATGGCTTTCTATACCCCAGTGCCTGTATATCTTATTTCCAAGTTGCATGTAGAAAATGATTTTTTCTTTAACTTTTGTTTTTAAAACGTTGAGTTCCAGAATTTTTCCCTTCTTCCCTCCTCACCTGCCCCAACTGGGAAGATAAGCAATTCAATATAGGTTGTGCATGTGTAGTTACCCAAATCATTTCCATAACTGTTATATTGTCAAAGACCAACTATACTTCCCTTCATCGTATCTGCTCCACACTTATTCTATTTTCTCCTTTGACCCTATCCCTTTTCAAAAATGTTTGCTTCTAACTACCCTCTCCCCCAATCTGCCCTCCCTTCTATCATGCCCCTCTTATCCCCTACCCCTCTATTTTCCTGTAGGGGAAGATACCCAATTGAATGTGTATATTATTTCCTCCTTAAGCCAAATTCAATGAGAGTAAGGTTTTCCCATTGCCTTTCACCTTCCTGCTCTTCCCCTACATTGTAACAGTTTTCTCTTGCCTCTTTTATATGAGATAATTTACCCTAATCTATCTTTCCCTTTTTCCTCCCAATAAATTCCTCCCTTACCTCTTAAATTTTATCTTTTAGATATCATCCCCTCATATTCAACTCATCCTGTGCCCTCTGTCTGTGTATACATTAACATACATATGCCCACATTATACTCAGTTTTTCTGAGTAAGTGATTTTTGGTTTTAGTCCTAGCTTCTTTCACCTCCAAAATATCACATTCTAAGCCCTTCAATTCCTTAATGTAGAAGCTGCTAGATCTTGTATTGTCCTGATTGCATTTCCACAATATTCAAATTATTTCTTCCTGACTGCTTGCAGTATGTTCTCCTTCACCTGGGAACTCTGGAATTTGGCTATAATATTCCTAGGAGTTTTCTTCTTGAGATCCTTTTCAAGAGGCAATTGGTGAATTATTTCAATTTCTATTTTGCCCTCTGGTTCTAGACTATCAGGGCAATTTTGCTTGATAATTTCTTGAAAGATGGTTTCTAGGTTCTTTTTTTGATCATGGATTTCAGGTAGTCCAATAATTTTTAAATTATCTCTCCTGGATCTATTTTCCAGGTCAGTGGTTTTTCCAATGAGAAATTTCACATTGCCTTCTGTTTTTTCATTTGTTTGGATCTGTTTTATAGTATCTTGATTTTCATAAAGTCATTAGCTTTCCATTGCTCCAATCTAATTTTGAAGGAGTTATTCTCTTCAGTGAGTTTTTGAAATTCCATTTCCATCTGGTAAATTCAGCTTTTTAAGGCATTCTTCTTCTCATTAGCTTTTTGGGCCTCTTTTGCTATTTGAGTTAGTCTATTTTTTAAGGTTTTATTTTCTTTAGTATGTCTTTGGGTCTCTTTTAGCAGGCTTTTGACTTGCTTTTCATGATTTTCTTGCATCATTCTCATTTCTCTTCCCAATTTTTCCTCTACTTCTCTTACTTGATTTTCAAAATCCTTCTTGAGCTCCTCCATGGCCTGTACCCAATTCATATTTTTCTTGGAGGCTCTTGATGAAGTAGTTTTGACTTCATTATCCTCCTCTTGCTCCTTGCTTTGATCCTTTTGGTCCCCAAAAAAAGGATTCTATGATCTGTTTGTGCTTCCTGTGCTTGCTCATATTGCCAGCCAATTACTTGACCCTTGAGCTCTTTGCCACAGTATAACTCTGCTTCCAGAATGGAGAGAACTTTGTCCCAAATTGCTGGGTTTTTTACAGTGGCCAGAGCTATTAGGAGGGCACTGTCTCTACAGCCCCTACAAGCCCTGGCTCACTGGTCACACACCCCAGGACCACCACCCAAGACCATGATGCAGATCCAAGCAGAGTAAAGCAAGAGTGATTACCCTCTGAATGATTGCTTGGTCCTCCTATAATCTGTAGGCCAGGAGCTCTTGAGGCAGCCACGCTGCCACATCTTTGCCACTTCTTCCATCCACCCCTGTTCTAACAGAGATCCTCATTGACCCTTTACTTTGGTGTTTATGGGTTAAGAAGTCTGGAAGCCACCACAGCTGCTACTGATTCACTTTCCTGAAGACTGCTCTGGCCACTGCTGGCCAGGGCCACCGTGGGGCTAGAACCACAGCTCCTATAGGACTGCACTCAGCTCCCAGCACACTGCAATAGACTTTTCCTATTGGACTGCCAGGCTGTCTTCAGCAGATTTGCTTCTCTCTGTCATTTTGTGAGTTCTGTAGCTTTAGAATTTGTTGAGTCATTTTTTTTTATAGGTATTGGAATTGTTTGGAGCCAGAACCCATGCCAAGTCTGTGGTTCTACTCCACCATGTTGGCTCCCTGGAAAAGACATTTTCATCACTTTTAGCATTATTTCAAATTAATTTTCAAAATAGTTGTACCAATTCACAGTTTCATCATGGACATATTAATGTGTATATTTCACAACCCCTCCTACACTGTCTATTCTCAGATTTTTCAAAAGAACTGCTAGAACAATGAAAAATAGGAGAGAAGAAATTAAATAAGTACACCAATATGTTACAATATCTATTACAATAAACTGAAGGTAAATAAAAACCACAATTTTTAAAAAATCTAAAATATTTTTAAAAGTAAAGGAGAATAACATTAAGTATTTTTCAAAGCCATGTCTAGGGGTAAAATTCTGAACCAAAGGATAGAGGTGATAACAAAAGATAAAAGAGGTAATTAGTCATATGAAATTGAAAAAATCTTGCATGAATAAAAACCATAAACTTTTGAAAGGAATACAAGTAGTGAACTGAGAAAAAAAAAAAAATATATATATATATATATATATGTCTTCTGATAGGTCTGTTATCTAAGGTAATAGAGGACTAATATAAATATAAAGAGACTGAGCATTCTTCAATGGATAACTTGTTAAAGGAAATGAAAAGTTCTCAAAAGAATTTGCAGAGTATTAAGAGCCATCTGAAAGATTGTTTCAACTCATTAATATGAGAAATATATAGCAAAACAACTCTAAACTTTCATTTTGCATCCAGAAAATTGGAGAACATTTTAAAATGCTCTTTTCATCACATGTTCTAACATGAATAAAGTAGATTGAAAACACAATTGAATACATTACAGTTCAGTTTTACTTCCTTAATGATGAAAAATTGAAAAGCCAAAATAAAATGGGTTCTTGGATCATAGAAAAATATTACTGGAGTATTGGCAGTGTAAATGATTATCTTTAGATATCTTGGGTTTTTGCCCTTTTTGTATATTCAAAATTCTTAAGATCTGAAAAAATAATTTCATATACGTCTTACTGATGCAAACACTGTATATACTATTAAGTTTAATGACGTATTGTTTTTCTTTCTTTCAGGTTTAGGCTTGATCTTTCATTGGCATGGATAAATCCTGGTAAAGAAATTTTCTATTGCATTGCAGATCAGGAACTTTTATGCAATTTTTGCCCTAAATAGTTGCCTGGGTGTATTGAGAGATTAAGTGTCTTGCCCTAGGAGAATAAACTAATATGTATCAGGAGCAAAATCTGAATGTGTCTCCTAGATTCTTAGGTCAGTTTATTATATACTTATTTCAATGTGAGATACACTCACATCTTTAATAATTACAAATTACATAGATAACTGGTAATATCAGTCACATCCAGACACTACTTTCTTAGAAATTCTAATAACCAAAGACACAAAGTTTTCTCTTCCATTATTAAATTCTAGATGAATATAATATTCTGGAAATGTTAAAAAGGTTTGTTATATGTTATATGTTAGCAAGCACGAATTAGGATTCTTTTCCACTTGATACTTCAGAACTCTAATAGTCCCATGAATTTATTGACATTGGCAGTCCATCCTGGAGGGGCGCTACAGATATTCACTGATTTGGTTCCAGAATTGAAATAGAGAAACAGTATAAATTGCATTTGAAAGATTGTACAGTCTTTTCAACAGTTCCAAACTGCTCTCCAACACAAAAACCTATCTTAAAAAATAAGTGCCAGTGTTCACTTAGTGTTGCTACATTCTTGTAAATTTTAGAGTATGATGCCCTTAGAACAATCAAAGCTGAAATATACCCAAAAGTCAATGGAGAGATGGGCATAAAGAACGTACAGCAAATTTCTAAAGATGACTGATGTGCAAGAAATGGTATTAGGGATTCATTGTTCAGGAAATACCTGATAAGTAAAGGAAGTAGGCTGATCATGGAGCAAGAACAAGGAACAGATTAGCTAAATTTGCACTGGTGCCCGTAATTTTTTTTCCATATATATGTTAAATTTGTCATTTTTCTTAGCTCATTTTAACGCAGGAAAATTACTTCTGTATTTGAATTTGAGACTAGTTTCATCTTTAAATCCTTTGAAATTGTCTCCTGTTATTAAGGAAGAACTTTGTTGATCTTTTCATCTTATCTCTCTTTTAATCCCTGTAGAACCTTAGGGTTGTAACTGTGACTAACACTAAGTACTTAGCTCTAAATTATGAAGAAATGAAAGACATCTTGTTTCCCTGCAGCAGAATTTAAATTACATTCCTAATGGAAAGGTTTTCTTTCAACTTTCAATTCCCTTAGTAAATTCATGAGGGGATGACTATAGCAAGTCAATATTTAAAGCAAGTTAGGCAGCATTTAGGGATCAAAATTGTTTTTTTTTTTTATAATGACCCATGCATTTATATTGGAAACTATAGTTACTAAACTTTTTCACTTGGAATTTTTAACATTCTTATTTCAACTGCTTTATGTCATGCTTTGGCTGGTGTTAAAGTGACATAGAAGACAGAGAAGGAGTAAGGAGAACCTCAGTTTAAGTCTTGCCTCTGACTATCCTTGCTCTACGACCCTGGACAAGTCGTTTATAACTAGACGTTACTGAGAAGATGATAGCCACACTGGTAGAAAGTTTTCTTATTGTTAAATCCCCTATAATAGTGGAAAAATAGGGTCCATTCTCTATTCCTATTTTAGAAGTAGCCATTTTCACTTCATTCATTCATCCATCTATTTACTCATTCATTCATCTATCTATATGCCATTTTCAGACTTTTAAAATAATCTTGCCTTTCATTCTACTGAAGGCAAAAAAGGGAAATAAAAACCTCATAATAAATGTGCATAGTTAAGTGAAACAAATTCTCATAAGGGTCAAGTGCAAAAAATGTATCACATTTTGCATATTTAGTTTATCAACTCTTTGTCAAGAAATGAGCAACATTCTTCATTACTGGTACTCTGAAATCATGGTTGTTCACTGAGTTGGTCAGAGTTCTTAAGTCTCTGAAAATTCTTAATTTTTATAACATGCTTATTATAATATAACTTGTTCTCCTGGTTCTGCTTATTTCACTCTGCATCAGTCTATACAAGTTTTTCTAGATTTCCCTAAAACTGCTGTTTTCATCATTTCCTACAGAATCAGAGTATTACATTACTTTCATATGCAATAATCTGTTTGACCATTCCTCATTTGGTGGGAACCTTTTAAATTTCCAGTTCTTTGATACTACTATATTTATACACACATGACATTTACCTCTTTCTTTAATATATTTAGAGTAAAGGCATAACAATGACCTTCCTTGTGAAAGGGGATATAGTTTAGTATCTTTGGGAGCATAACTGCTTTCTACAATGCCTGATTCAATTTAGAACTCCACAAATAGTGAAGCAAAGTTCTTGGTTTCCCATAGCTCCACCAACATTTATTGTTTTCTGTTTTTAACTTTGCCAGTCTGATATATCTGAAACCTCAGAGTTATTTTAATTTGTATTTCTATAATTATTAGTGAGTTATTTCCAATTTAATCACCACTTTTAAAATGTATTATATTCAGGCACTTTGGTAACTATAGAATTCATCTTCAATGTAAGCTAAAACATACTTCAATATTTCAGTACTTCTGTGACACTGAGATTTCATTGCTACAGAAATTTCTTCTCTTGGTGCCCATCACAACCTACCTATGCCTTCTCATCCTTTGCAGTTCTCTGCCATGTCTTCCCATAGATCCTCTACAGAGGATTTGCCCAAGGCCTTCCTCTAGTTCCTTCTTTTTCTTGACATAGTGCTTGACTAGCACAGTACCTGAGGTATCCAATTTTCATCCTCTATGCCTCACTATGTAAATAGCAAATTTTTTCTGATCATACATTTTCTTAAATGTATATATTAAGCCATATCTTGCATGTTGGTCATCATCAGAAATATGCAATAGCCATTCCACATAAAAATATATACAATAAGTAAGTTAACTGGGGTGGCTAGGTGGCGCAGTGAACAGAACACCAGCCCTGGAGTCAGGAGGAATTAAGTTGAAATATGGCCTCAGACCCTTGACACTTACTAGCTGTGTGACCTTGGGCAAGTCACTTAACCCCAGTTGCTCTCCAAAAAGCAAAAAATAAAAAAAAAATTAAGTTAACCACAATTTCATAAACTCAAAATAATTGTATTTCTTTTCTGAATGAATATTTGATTCCTTTTGTTTACCTCATTTCCCATTCCAAATTGTGTGAAGAAGGCTGCCTAGTACAGAGTCAAGAACAATATACTGAGAAACAAGAGAGTTCTCGTCTATACATCTCAATTCTACCAGTAATTATATGGGTGACTTTGAGCAAATCACATAATTCCCTGCACCTCCATTCACCTCTAAGATGACCTCTGTGACCATCACCTTCTAGTTCCCACAGTCTATGGTTCTTGTTCACTCCTGTGGGAGTATTACCTTGATTTGAGCAGCCTCAAAGCTCATTTGATCATTTTGGTTTTTTATCCCAGGGCAATACATTTTTAAAAGTTTAATTTTAGGTCACGTTCTAGTTACTCAATAGGAAATTTTTTTATTAACTGACCCCAAATGGAATTATTTTCCAAAGACAAGGCATTTTTTTTCTCCTGAGAAATGAGATTGACTCAAATGACCAGTCATCTTGTATCCTCCATAGATGGGGCTTTACAGTATAGGAAAATAAATCTAGAGCTAGAAGGGTCCTTATAAGTCATCTACTCCTAGCCGCTCTATTCATAGGTAAGGAAATAGACTGAGAGAAGTTAAGTGACTAGCCTATCATTGACACATCTATTAAGGATCTGTGAACTCAGTTCTTCCAAACCCCAACCTGGGTATTCTATCCACTGTGAAACCTACTTGTCCATATGAGGGTGTTTGTGCATTTGTATGTATATATTTTCCTTTATCCATTTTACATTTCTCAATATATATGAATTTAGAGAAAATACAACCAACAGCAGGGCTAATTTTTTTTTTTTTAATGTTATGGGATCCTTTGGCAGTTTGGTGAAGTCTATATATCTCTTTTCAGAATGTTTTTAGAGGGATAAAATAAAATATATAGGATTACAAAGGAAACAAATTATATTGATATAGTTATAAAATATTTTTAAAACCCAATTCATGGATTCCATTTAAGAATTCCTGACAGAAATGAAGAGGCAAAAAGAAATAAAAAAAAAATCTTATCTTTGACTTAAACTTTGATATAAACCAAAGAAATTCCTTTCATGATTCCTCTGGGCTTCTTCTGCATTTTCCTGGAGGGAGGGCTATTTACATAATTATATTGTAAGATTCTTTTAGATAAATGCTAACCTACACCTGAAGCATAGATTTCTAAGGATTCATATTTTTCTCCACTTGTTCTTTTAAAATATTTCAATGTTATAACATACAGAGTAGATATTTTAAAAAGCTTTAAATTAAGGAAGTTTCTATTAACTGCTTCCAAAGGGTTGAATTTAAGATATATACAGTACTGCAGATGGGAAATTTTCATGCTAAGGGAGTCACATTGCAGTAACACTCTGAGGAGCTGTGTCTGTGACTTTGCTAAGAATTTACCTCAAAGATATATTCTTTTTTATTGCTCCTTTATTTTCTAGGCAGCCTTCAAGCAACAAATTTGCATGAGGAATTCACAGCGTACTGACTTTTTAATGAAAACTTCACACTCTTTTTGAATTGGGAGTTAATTTAAAATATTTAAGCAATGTAGAACTTTAAAATAAAATTAATAAAGAAGTAGCTTGGGATTTGGCAATTATGAATAATGGATTAGGCCGGCAAAAAGACATTCTGTACTTTGTCAAGTTGGTCCTTGGACAGGAGGCATATGTTATTGCTATGCCCATATGAGAAAAATTTCTGCTTGGTAGAATTCTTCAGAGCCTATGTTTCAATGTCATAACCTTTGAGAACCAAGGATTCATATCCATATTGTGACGAAACTTTGTAAAAGGACATTTGTGAAGGATTTAGGAAAATCCAGTGGAAACATAAACTGTGATTCCTTCCTTCAAGGAGTTTGAAATCTAATTGGGGAGAAAAGATACATAAAATTATAGCTAATCAAACAAAGCAAAATGAAGAAATAACATACAATAAAGAATATACTACAAGTGCTAATGGATACCAGTATACAAATAAATCAATGAGAATGGTTAAAGGAAGACGATTAAGAGGAGGGGAGCTTGAATTGAACCTTGAGTTGAGAGCAATAAGAAATAAAGTTAGGTAACTTTAGTGGATCCAGTTTATGAAATGTTGTAGAAATAAGGCAGACTATTTCACACTGTGTTTGGCAGGAAATAAAGCAATAAAATTTAATCACAATAATGATAAAAAAAATCTGAGAAGGAACTGTGATGGGATGAAGATTGAATTTAAGAAAAAGTATTCTGACTATTGTATGTAGGATGGTAGTAGAAGGGATAGTCCAGGAATTTGGGAAAAGTTGGATTATTACTGAAGTAATTCAAGTAGAGAAGGGTCTTGACCTAAGTGATGTAGTAGGAATAGAGATTAAGAAACAGACATGAGATCAAAGAAGAAATTAATATGACGATGATAGATTGCATAAAGAAGATAATTCCAATCCTTTCAGTATTTTTTTTTATTTTTTGGCTTTTTTTGGAGGGGGAAGGTAGGGCAATTGGGGGTAAGTGACTTGCCCAAGGTCACACATCTAGTTTTGTGCTAAGTGTCTGAGGGCATATTTGAACTCAGGTCCTTCTGACTTCAGGGCCAGTGCTTTATTCACTGCACCAGCTAGCCACCCCCCCAATCCTTTTAGTTAAAAACAGAAAAATATCTAGGTGAGCAGAACCTAGAGAACAATTTATATAATGACAACATTAAAGATAAACAATTTTAAATTTGTAAAAAAATATATGATTAACATAATGACAATTTATGACCCCAGAGGACCAATGATAAAACCAGCTTTACACTTACAGAGTGGTGATGGGTATAGAGTACAGAAAAAGACATATTTTGTATACAGGCATTGCAACGATATGTTTTGTTTGACAATCCTTATTTGTTTTTTTTCTTTAATTGGGTAAAGAAGAAGAACTAGATTTCTCTTAAAGAAGATAGAGAGGTGGGGGAAGCTAGGTGGCATAGTGAATAGAGCACTGGCCCTGGAGTCAGGAGGACCTGAGTTCAAATGTGATCGCAGACATTTGACACTTAACTAGCTATGTGATCTTGGGCAAACCACTTAACCCTAACTGCCTTTCAATTCCCCTCCAAAAAATAAAAAGAGAAGATAGAGAGGTAAGGATAGTATAAATATAAAATGCTGCATGAACTTTTAGCTGAGGTCACTACATTGTTAATTTCACTTAACTGAAAGTCATACATTCACATTTATATTGTAAAAATAAAACATTCCTTTCCTTTAAAGAGTTTACTTTTTAGAGTTATGTATGCACATGTAACATGGGTTACATGGGTTCTACCCAAAACTGGAGCATTTTGTTTGAAACTCTACTAATTGCTGGAGATAATGCTGACATGACCTCTGCATGATTTTTAAAGGACAGAACTGGTGGAACAGTTTTACAGAAGAGAGACATTCTTAATTTTTTCTTTGAGAAAAGCAAAATATGATCTAAGATGCCCTTTGGGTTGGAATTATTGAACAATGAAGAGAAAGACTCTCTTGTAGACATGTAAGAGAAACTGAGTTCTCAACAAATCCATGGTTTCCAACTTTCCTCCCTAGAAATTTCAGAGTACTTCCCCTTGAGTGAGATTAGAGTGTCTCTTTTGGTTGAATTGAGATATGTCATTTGTAATCACAGATTCCATTTATTCTGTGTATTTTATCCAACACCCTAATCTGTATCACATCCCAAATTTATGTTTTTTTCTTGGCTTGATAAATGGATTTGCTTACTATTCACCATTTGTAATGGTCTTTTGTAAAGTCAGCATTTGATGAGAAGGTACTTAAGTTTTAAGTTAAGGGATCCCTTACTCTCTTTAAGTGATGATGGCATGAGAAGCTTGCGGATTTTTTTGTTCCAAGTGTATTATGTCTATAGACCAGAAGTATTTAGGGGGGCAAGTAGATACAATTCTATTTCAATTACCCCTCTCTCATAAAAGAACAGAGTGGCCAGCTTCATGGCCCCTAACTCTGCTGCCCTCAAGGCAGGAATTAGAGCCTCCCTTGGAGAGGAATAAAGAAAATTCCAGTGATATCTATCAATTTCTCTCCTCAGACCACAAGTCTACAAATTTAGACAACTTATGGATACAAGCACATCTTATATGGTTAGCACATATCTTACACAGTTAGTTTAATAAAATATAGAATATAATAGAGGCAAATAAAAATCTAGATAAAATATTTGGTGAAAATTTGAGGAGCTAAAAAAATTACAAAATGTTTTATGTAGGAAGTAATACTTGATCTAAGGCTTGAAAGAAGAGAAGAATCTCATCACACATAGAAACCAAGCATTGCAGATGGAGGGCATGAATGAATGGAGATGGGAGAGCTCTGGATAACATCAGGGAATAGCTGACAATTTGTCTAAATCAGAATAAATGAAATAAGTAATGCCAAATAAGATCATAGAAGTGGGTTGGAACCATATTGGAGAGAGTCTTAAATGCCATGTAGGGCATACTGTACTCTCTTTTGTAGATAATAGAAAGCCTTTTTACATTCCCTTCCCTTCCCATTCTTCTCCTACCTTTTACTTTCTTTCCCTTATCTTATTTTAAAGGAGTTGCATTTTAAGACTTATGCATTAGGAAGATTATTTTGATAACTGTGTGAATAATGTATTAAAATTTGTCTCTTCCCTTCCCCATAGGTAGAGCTAAGTGGATTGAGACTGGAACAATGACAAGAAGTGAGGAAAGGAGAGATGCGGTAGTAAAGAGTAGTGGTCAAGGGCACACTGAAAAGGACACAGGATATGTAATTGTGGAATGGTTTCTGCTTAAGAATAGCTGCCAGTCATACTGAATCGTGATGGATAGGTAGTAGCCAGATAAGGTCATTTTCCCTATTAGCAGAAACTGAGACTGGAAGCACAAAACCTGCTAAGTTCTAATTTGCACTAAATCCTATATTACATACACCTGAATTAATAGTGAGCTGAAACTCTTACTCCAGAGTGACTATGTCAATATCTGATGGTCAATCTAATAGGAATTATGGGTCAGACATCTCATAGGAATCTGTTTTGTATTCTTATTTAATTAAACCCTGGGGGACCAGTAAGAAAACAGATACTAACTTACTCTATGAAGAAAAAAATATATTTAATGGACTAGACAATACAAAGAAAAGAGTGCTGAAGATTGGAAAAGGGTAATCTTACTGATAAAGAGTACTTTTTCATTCAAGATTGTATCAAAACCTTTGCCAGATATAGTGCAATTAAGCCTATAAAATCTGGGCATCTTCATCAGACTGTAAGCCATCCACCCAAAATATGTCTTGTATGTTTTAGTTCCATTTAGTTCGAAAGTCATGTCCCCTTTGAAGGAATGATGAATTTTGATAAATATGTTAATATACTGACAAGCAGAATTGTTCGGAATTGCAGAAATTCCCTTCTGTGACATGCCCTTGTACCTTACTACCTGTTTACTTTTGACCACATTTAAGACTCATGGGTTATCATCAAGGCTAGATTTGGAAAAAAATAGATTGTTTTGTCAAAGGTACACTTAATATTAATGTATAAATCTTTTGATCTGATCCTCAGCAAGGTATCATTTAAATAATGTGTCTATGGGAATATACAGTTTTGTCACAGAGTTGTATATCCTTTCGTTGGTTTTTTATGATAAATAAAAATTTTTCACATATGTATAAAGTACTTAGTGCCCAAGTAGGGGGACAAAAGAATTACTATAGGGTGTATTGAAGCACAATTTAGACAAAAACAAAGTACTTTACTCTGGAATTCGGGAAATGGAATATATAGCTGACAGATAATTTTTCTCATGGTAAGGAAAAGGGTTGATTTATTTCAAATGTATGCAACAGAGAAAATGGCTCATAAATAAGTAACAAGTCCAGCAAACACACTAAGTAAAGGCTAGCCATTACAAATTCAATGTGGAAATAACGGTTGGTCACACATTTGTCTTCTCAACTACATTCATTTACATTTCATCAGAAATAACTGTAGTTTATTCAAACACAAAAGAAACTAAGTATGTTGTGTGGGGATCCAAAGCTCTTAGAACTGCAGCTCATAGCTAATAGGGCTCCAGATGATGGTCATGGATAGGTCAGAACCTTTAAAATTGAAACTTGTTTCCTATGTGCAGACAACATACTAAAAACTCGTATTTTCATCTACTCAGAAAGCAACTACCAAACCATCAAAAGAATATGGAGAAAAACTTTCTTCAGAATCTGTTATGAAAAAATTGAGCCTCATCTTTCTCATTGGCCATGGATTCATAGGATGTAGACTCAAATCTCGCTTTCTATACTCCTCATGTGACTTTTGGAAAGTCACTACTTCTCTGGGCCTCAGTTTCCTCATCTGTTAAATGAGAAGGATATTAAGTGACCTCAGAGCTCCCTTCCAGCTTCACATATATGATCTAATATTTACCTAGGTTTCCTTTGGGTTTTTGTAATTCACAATGCCAGGCTTACTTGAAATTACCACCTTTGTTTATCTACCTCAGAGACTTGGTGATTCCCTCTCAAAATTCCAAAATGTGGCAATGAGAAGACTTAGCTCATGTCTAAGTATTTTTCATTTGGAAAGAACTATTTCCATATATATTTTACCTATCTAATATGACATTTAAAAAATAAGAACAGTATCTGATTTAAACAAAAGCTTAGCTAACAATAAAATAGTCATCTCTCAAGACAAGGAAGCATCTTATGCATCACAGGCAATGACACTAACATCCTATTACCAGCTTCCTGTGGAAAACTACTCTTTACTAAAAGCCCTGCTAGCTAAAACATCCATGTTTCAGATTGAGTTTATGCCTATAACGCATATGCTTTGTAAGATGTAAAGAGCTATATAAATGTGAGCTATATAAAATATCCATTGTTCCCTTCAGTGTACTTCCAAAAGATATTAACAACCTACAAACCAACAGCTAGAGGAGATGCAGTCTTGTTCCAGATGCTGGCATCGATCCTTCCGACCCTTACTTTCAGAAGGGCTATTTCAAAAATAAGCCAAGGCAGCTGCTTTCCTAACGGTTTGTTTATGTATCTATTAATATTTATGTGCTTCCCTCAATTATATTAAATCACTATGAAGGTCTACCAGAAGACTGAAAATCAGTATCAGTGGTAGAAGGAAAAAAAAAAACAGCAAAAGGGAAAAAAGACATCCTTACCTTTTAATGATTCAGCATATTTTTTTAACTTTTGTAAAAAAAAAAAACAACATTCAGAGCATAAATGGTGCAAGTGAAGAAAATATGGAAGAAAAGTCAGAAGGAAGAAGAAATAGAATGTCCACCATGGCAATTTAAATTCAGATAGAGAAAACACAGTTTCAAAGAGTTATTTAAAGACCATCTCCAGATCCCAGTAGGATGCACTATATTAAATGCCCCAAAAGAGACAGATGGAATTTTTAAAAATCCAACCCAGATAGCTAAATTCAGGGATGATGTGACACTTTTAAAAAATTGGAATTCTCCTACTTACTAGCTAATCCAAAATGTAGTCTTGAGTGTCTCTAATAGCTTTCTGATATACTAGATTCCAAGAGTAATAAATATTGTAAAAGGGTCTTCTGATCTGAATAGAGCAATCTAAGGCTATGACTATATAGGCTAACAGTACTAGACAAGACTGGCAGAAAAAAAGCAGCTTGGTGTCTCACCACAGAAAACCAGGGCATTTGCCTTGCCAGTCCTTAAGAAGTCATCTCAGTATAACGTTGAAAATCAATTTGTCATCTCTTTATTTTTGTTGTGGATCTAATCAGTCCAATCTTATACTCTTACAGAATGAACAAATTTGAACTGATTTTTTTTTCTGAGAAGATACCTCAAGACCCCCCAATAAAACTGCTTGTTAATTAAGTAACTACTTAATAATTCTGTCATGATATTTGGAGAAATTAAAAGTTTTAAGATGTAATCTGAGTACATTGTTTGGAAAGACATAGCATAGTAAAGTGGATAGCACCATGGAGTCAAGAGAGAGCAGGATTCAAATGTAGGCATTGACTCTTACTATCTGTATGACTTTGAATAAATAATTCAACCGTTCTGAACCTTAGTATCCTCATATGTACAATGGAGATGATAAAACCTATCATGCTTACCTCACAGTTGTGAGAATCAGATTATATCACTCCACTTTGCATCTGCTGCCTTATCTGTCTTCAACCCCTTGGAAAAGATCTCTGCCCCAGGTTAAATTCATCCCCTTTAATCTAATACCATACTACTAACTCAAAATTTGATTGACACCCTCAGTCTCTCTCTGAGTAGAGAGTTGCAGGGTAGAATACCAAACTTATTCCACTATCTTCCTTTATAGAGGGGAGAAATTGGATTTTCAGGCCACTCCACTCTGTATCAGCTACCTGTAGCTCCAACACAAAGTTCAGAGCACTGACAGTGACTATGAATATGCCGGCATAGTTCTGAATTGATAAACATAACAAAATCTACATATAGAAGACAGAAGTAAAACATATATTCAAACACCAGAAAGCCAAATCTCCAAATCAGAAAACCAAATCTGTCATAGCAACAAAGAAGTTAATATACCATAACCCAGCAGAAAACCACACTGTCCCTAGCTGTCTCCTTGGCTGTGTCCTCTCCTCTCTCCAGTTCTAACTGCTTTGACTCTCAGCTTCCTGCTCTATCCATTCAGTAAACTCCTTCCACCACAGGCTCTTTGTGATTAGATGTGGTCTGCTAAGGGGCAGGGAAGATTTTCAAATTCCCCTCACAATTACACTACCCTGCTTGGTTTCAACTCTACTAAACAAGATGCCTCCAAGCTGAGTATTCTCCCAATCCTTCCTCCACCTTCAAACTCTCTCTTTTCTACCTGCTTTTGTGTATTGTTTCTCCTCCCTCCCTATTAGAATGTAAGCTCTTTGAGGATAGGGTTGGCTTTTAAAAATGTATTTATTGTATTCCTAATACTTCACCCAGTGCCTGGCATGTCATATGCACTTGATAAATGTTGTGGATTTATTGCGTTATTAGATTTGTGTAAAGCACTTTACAAAACACAGAGTGCTCTATAAAGTTCTGTTATTAATCTAAGCAGGAATAATTGCATGAGCAACAAGATGGTAAAGCAGAATTAAAAGGTAAATGGCTTTCTTAATGATCCTCAAATTATGTTACATATGTGGTCAAATTAACCTAATCCTTCCTGTGAAAACAAAATCTACATACTTTAACCAAATAATCTAGAATTATCTTGTTCATAGGGAGAATAAATAAAATACATAACTAGGTAATATTTGTTCATTAATAAATAATTTAAGAAAGCTTATTATCATAATATATTCATGATATGTGATATTAATATCCATAATATTAATGATATGTACAAAAATGAATTTTAACAACTTATTTCATATTAAAATATAGTACAAACCAAGTTCAAACATACTAAGATGGAAAGAAATGCATAATATAAAAGATTTTAAGCATTCATTGAGCCGCTCTGATTGAAAAGTGAGTCTTTCAGTCTTCATATTCACCTGGAAAGGCCTATACAAACTAATGCTAAGTGAGAAGAGCAGAACCAGGAGAAATGTGTACGCAATCACAGACACATCATATGTGTGATGACCAACTTTGATAAATTGGACTCTTCTTAGCAATGCACAGGTGTAAGACAAATCTACAAATCTCAGGATGGAAAGAGATACCTACATTCAGAGAAAGATCTAGAAAGAACAGAGTTTAAGTGGAGATTGAAGCAATCTACTTGCTATCGTTCTTTTTCATGTTTGGTTTTCTTTCTTTTTTCCCATTGTTCACTCCACAGGTTACAACCCTTCTATACAACCAGACTATTGTACAGTGTGAAAGTATTTGCAGATCCTATACTTGATTGCATGCTACCATGGCGGGCAGAGGGTTAGGGAGGGGAGAAAATTTGAAACTCAAGGGATTGTGGAACAGTATCTTGTAAACTAAAAGTAAATAAACAAGTCAATGAAAAAAAAGAAAAATGAGTCTTTATATTAAAATAAACCAGGCTACTTTGATTTAACTTGTATTTTTCTATTTACAATAAAATATAAATTTCTAATGTATTTTACAATTAAAATATGGTTTAAAACAACTTTAAATGACCATGTTGGTAAATTATCATATATGGGTTTATATACATATGCTTTTTCTACAAATCTAAACATGTTCTTCCCCTTGGTCAAAAAAAAAAAATGGAGAGATGGTTTTGTTGCATTTTGATTTTCTACTTCAAAGCCACTAGAGTTAATAAGAACCTCAGGGAACACTGATGTACCAAAGATGGAAAAAGAAGCAATGAAGAAAAATATTTTAAAAGTTGATTAGAGAGAAGGGAACTATACTTTAGGAAAGGATCCCATTAATAACCATCAGAAAATCAAACAACAAGGAGCAGCTAGGTGATGCAGTGAATAGAACACTGGCCCTGGAGTCAGGAGGACCTGAGTTCAAGTCCAGCCTCAGACACTTGACACATTTACTTGCTGTGTGATGTTGGGCAAATCACTTGACCCCAATTGCCTCGCCTTCCCCCCTCCAAAAAAAAAAAAGAAAGAAAATTCAACAATAATGAAACATTCTCCACAAACAAGAATGTGATTCCAATTTATAAGTGAATTGGTTGCTCATTTATGATATCAGTTAATCATTTCTAGTAGGAACAATCATCCTTAAGATTTTATTTCCTTTAAAAATGTACTCCTTTCAACATGGTGAATGAAAGAATTGAATGGGTACGACAGAAATCAGAATCACTTTTGATTTCTATCTGTAAGAATCCTTGGGTAAAATCAATTTGTAGAAATTTGTAATTACAACTACTCATTGTGGGTCCTTCCTAAACTTTATATTTGATTATCTATCCAAATAACTACATTACTGTTATTTTTCATGTTCTAGCAACATTATGATAGAGAATAAATTTAATAAATATATGTATATATATGTGTATGTATAGCTATTCATCTGTTTATAATGTCTATCTGCCCATCTCTCTATCTACACAAACACACACACACACACACATATTTGGTAGAGAAACATTTCAACAACACATAAAGTGGAGCTATGAGCTACATTTCTGAGGTAATAGAATCTAACAAATGTAATAATAGCATCAGAAATCTTTTTTTAAGCTGGTTATCTAAACTGTGACAACAAACAACTTAATGAAGCAAACTTCCTTCAGATTAGCATTGATCACATAAATGTTTTAAATAATTGATCAATGATTAGATCAATACAATTATTTCAATTACATAAACTGCATAGTTGGATCATAGCATGTTCAGTTATGTAGTTGTAACCAACGAAAACAGTAGAAGAAATTTCTAAATACTAATTTGAAATCTAAGGAGATATAGTGTATATCTGATATAAAAAGGAGTGATTTTAGAATTATTATCTAATTTTTTCTGGAATGAAGGTTATAACTTGAGAAATAAGCTATGATTTAATTATAGTCATGAAATTTTGTTAAAAATAGATGCATGCACATGTAATTAATATTTGCCTATGGATGTGTATGCAAGGAATGCATATATGTGTACATACATACAGAAATACAGTTCATACATAGCATATACACAGAATATTCCTCAGGCATACACATATATATATATATATATATGCATATACAACATGAACACGTGATACATACAACAGTCAACAATGATTTATTAAGACCTTGTTATGTTCCAGTTGTAGTCCTAAGCACTAGGAAGACAAAGAAAAAGCAAAAATAGAACCTGCACACAAAGAGCTTATATTATGATGGGGGAGACAGCATTACATCAATAGATTCATTCAAGATGCATAAAGAATAGATGAAGGACAGTCTTAGAAGAGAAGGCACTAGCAGTTGAGAGGAGTGGGAAAAAGCCTTATGTATAAGGTAGCATTTAATCTGAGTCTTGAAGGAAGCCAGGGGTTCTAAGAGGAAGAGGAAAGAAGGAAGAACATTCCAGGCATGGGAGGTAGGAAATTGTTTCTGGTTGGTTGTTGTCCTTCATTCTCCAAGAGGACCAAAATGACATCGCTATGCTAAAGTTAAGTTTCAATGTGTCTGACTGTGACTGATCAGACCCAATATGAGCTTGGAATGCTCTACCACAGGTCAGGCACAAATAGATTTGCACATCCTGTATTTCCTTTGAGCTGTTTCAATTCTGCTTTGCTCATAGAGGACAGCACCTTCTCTGATGTGGGCTCATCATGCTAAGTGATCCTGTGCCAGTGTCTCCTATGTAACCCAATTAATTCCAAACTTCTTGAGAGAGACCTTGAGAGTGTACTTGTATCGCTTCTTCTGACCACCATGTGAATGCTAGCCCTGTGTGAGTTCTCCATAAAACAGTCTTTTCGGCAAGTGTAGGTTTTGCATTCAAACAATGTGGCCAGCCCATTGGAGTTGTGCTCTCTGAAGCAGAGTTTGAATGCTTGGCAGTTTAGTTTGAATAAGGACCTTAGAATCAGGTACCTTATCCTGCCAGGTGATCTTCAGAATCTTCCTAACGCAATTCAAATGAAAGTCATTCAATTTCCTGGCATGGTGCTACTAGATTGCCCATGTTTTATAGGCATATGACAATGAGGTCAGTACAACAGCTCTGTAGACCTTCAGTTTGGTAATCAATCTAATACGTCTTCTCTCCCACATCTTCCTCCCAAACACTGAGCTAGCTCTGGCAATGCATGCCTCAACCCCATTATCAATGTCTACATCCCTGGAAAGAACACTACCAAGGTAAGTGAACTTATCCACAGCATTCAAAACTTCTCCATTTGCTGTAACCTATGGTTTCATGTATCGATGGTGTAATGGTGGCTGATGGAGTGTTATGGGAATCTGAAGATCTTCCCTGCCCCTAGGCCCTTTGCTAAAGTGTCTACGTGACTCTGAGGACCCTTGGATATTTGAAAGTATACTCTGTTGCCTAATAGGCTCAATGTGGTCACGTGGAGCCTGTGGCGCCAGGCTTGTTTTCCAGGAATGTCCGTGCCTTGTAGCTTTGTGATTGGGCAGTGGGTCTAGAGGGCTGTGACATTCTCCTAGCCAGGAGAAGGCCATATATACGCCCTGATGTGAGGTTTGGTTTGGGGCTCACTTTGAGAAGAGTTGTATGATTTGGC
>CM053585.1:432684698-432702675 GCA_028646515.1 Pseudochirops corinnae
ATATATATATATATATATATATATATATATATATATATATATACACATGCTTAATTGTAGCCTTATTTAGGGTGGTGGAGTGAGGAAGGGGAAAAAAATAAAGTAATAACTCCATAGCAGAGAACAAAAGAAAACAAAAAAGGAGCAAAGAAAAACTGGACAACTTTGAAAACAAAGTGTAGTATTTATTATATAGGTTTTCTTGAACTGGAAATTTATTGTTTTATCCTGAATCCTCTTCCACAGTCTGCTGTGTATGTAGCAATTTTTAAAAATTTCCTCATTTTGTATTTAAGTTTAAATTTTTAAAAATTACAAAAAATATTTTTAAAAAGAATCAATGAAGAAGGAAAACAAGAATTTAAAGAAGAAAAATGGAAAGGATATGCAAATTTTATAACAAAATTTCACCATCAGAGAAAAAGGGCCACAATACTTGTACTGTATTGTAATGCCCCAGTTCCCATTTTGCTTACACAGATGGTAGAAATGGAAGTAAAAAGAACAAAGATGGGACATCTAGGTGGTGCAGTGAATAGAACATAGCACTGAAGTCAGAAAGACCTGAGTTCAAAACCCAGCCTCAGACACTTCACACTTAACTAGCTGTGTGACCTTGGGCAAGTTGCTTAACTCTAATTGCCTTCCCCCCTCCAAAACAAATAAACAAACAAACAAAAACAATAAAAAGCACAAAGATAAAACAAGCTACAGAAATAGATCATATATAAATAATGGAGATTTGTGCTGTAGGCAACACAACTGTGAGAGCATTGAGGGATTAATTCATTGTATATCTATTTTCCCACCTATACAAATGATTCAAATATGAAATTATTTTTTGGTATTCTACGTTAATCATATAGTCCTACCTATGGGGGGAAAAAAAAACTAAAGGTACTGCTTATGTTCATGCAAACTTGGAAACAGACAACATAGGAACTCCAAATTTTTTTCATGCTTTATAAATGATAGGGCCTCATATTCCCTTTTCATGTTTAATCTCCTTTTGATGGACTTTGAAGACTCTAAGATAGTGAGATGATCATGTTTTCTGCAAAAATTGCACAACATGTTACTGAAAGGATAGCTGAGTACTAAGGAAGCAATGATAGCAAGCTGGGACCAGTTAATTAAGAGAAATCACATTTATAGGCAACATGATATAATAGATAGAGAGGTAGTTCAGAGTCAGAAAGACCTAGGTTCAAGTCCTTCCTCTAACATGTGCTGGATTTCTGACTCTGGGCTGTCACTGTACTTACTTCGGGCAACCTTTTAGAATATCACTAATCCAAGCAACTTCTAAGATCATAAATTGCGGAGCAAGTACTGTTCTGCATTGGTAGAGTGAGTTTCCTAAACAAGAATTTCCTGATCAGTAGAATCAGAGGTCCAGTCAAAATGAGAGGGAGAGGAGAGAACATATTAAAGCAGACTAACCTCTTTTCTTTTTTTGGTTAGAGTTTCTAGATTGGTAGTTCAGGAAAATTAGAGTCATGGACATAAGAGATACAGACATGGTATGATTTGGTTTCAGGGAGGCATTTTATGAATTGTCTTATGCTATTCTTGTGGACAAGATGGAGAGATGGGGAATGACTTTTAATACTCATAGGTCAATTTGGAATTGCTTAAATGACTGGTCTGAATAGTGATAAATGGAGTGATGTTAAACTAATTCAAATCTGGAAGGAAAACTCTGGTGGCATACCATCACATTATTTCCTTGTCTCTATTTCATTTTCTCCCCAATAACTTGTATAGGGACACAGATGGCATACTTACCAAGTTTATAGATAACATGAACCTGTGAGGCATTACTATTATATTGGATAAAAGAATCAGGATCTAGGCCTAGAACAGCCTAGAACAAGAAGCCTACCTTAGGGGAAAATGTAAAGTCTTATACTTATTTGTTTTTTTTTAATCACCTGTACAAAATTAAGTTTTAGAAATGAGATCATGTATAAAAAACACATACAGGATTTAGTTAGCTGAAGATGAGTCAACTCAATGTATCTAAGGGTCTTAAGAGAAGGGATATAAAATTATTAACTAGAATATTAGCTAGAAAGCTATATAGATTATTAACTATTATTCATTAAATAAAATTATTAGCTATTATAAACTATATAAAAATTAACTAAATCCAAGGAAATTAGTTAACTCAAAGTGTTATAGTCAAATAAGCTAACATGACCTTGGGCTACATTAATAGAACCATAATGTCCTAAGTAAGGGAAGCAATAGTCCTATGGTATTGGTTCCTGGTTAGACCATATTTCACATAGCTCTGAGTGTTCTATTTCAAGAAAGACATTGACATGATAGCACATATCCAAAGCAAGATGACTAGGGGCTTGGTTTCAGCCTGAGGAAAAGACTTAGAAAAGATATGACAGCTGCCTTCAAATATTTGAAGGAGTACCAGACACTAGAGGAATTATACTTGCTTTTCCTGAGTCCTGAAGTGAAGCATCATGAGCCCTGAATGAAACTTACAAATTTCCTAAAAATGAGATGTGTCAAAAAGTCAAATGAGCTACTTTGTGTGACAATGAGCTCGCTGTTACTGTATAGGGCAACGCCATCCTCCCAGTCACTCGATCTTACAATATAGGTGTTGTCTTTGACTCCTCCCTTGCTGAGGCCTATAGATTTCATCTTTGCAATATCTCTCTAATATGCTTCCTTCTCTTCTCTGACACTACCACCACTCTGGTGAATTCCCTTATCACCTCACACCTATACTATTGCAGTAGAGTGCTGGTGGGTTTGCCTACCTCTAGTCTCTCCCCACTCCATTCCATCTCCATTCAGTCACCAAAGTGATTTCCCAAAAGTTCAGATCTAACCATATTACTTCCTTACTCAATAAACTCCAGTGTTTCTCCATCACCTCCAAGATCAAATACAAAATCCTTTGTGTGGCATTCAAAACCCTTCATAACTGAGGCCCCTTCTACCTCTCTAGTCTTTTTATGCCTTACCCTCTGACTCATACTTATAGATCCATGACTTGGTCTCTTTGTTGTTTCATGAACTAATTCTCAGTTCTAGGTATTTTCTCTGGCTCTCTTCCACACCTTGAATGCACTGCATATGTACCTCCCTCATTTCCTTGAAGTCCCAACTAAAATACCACTTTCTATATGAAGTCTTTCGCATTTGCTCTTAATTATAGTGCCTTCCCTCTGTTAATGATTTCATAATTATCTTCTATTTGACATGTTTATACATATCCATTTGTTGTATTCTCCATTAGATCAAGAGAGGGTAGGAAATACATTTTGCCTCTTCTTGTGTCCCTGGTGTTTAAATAGTGCTTGATTCGTTGTAGGAACTTGATAAATACTTATTGACTGATTGTTACTAGAAGTATTTACATAGAAGCTGGATGGTTACTTATTGGGGTTGTTGTAGCAGGCACTAGTTAACTTTTATGATTAATTCCAACTGAAAGAATTTGTGCTTTTATCATTTTATGACTGGGAAGAATATAGTCATCAGAACTGAAATCAGATACTGATAGAATGTGGAAAAATATCATACTATATTAATAAATGTCAGAAGCATGAACAGTTTCACTAAGTTAAAGTACAACTAGTTAGATAATTAAAGCTTTCATAAGTATCTAATTTATTAGATGGTTCAAATCACAAAGCAGTAAGAATAGCCAAGCACATTACCAAATTAAGGGAGAATAAAGAGAAGAGGAAGCCACAGATTTTTTAAAAAGGTGGTAGAGGAGATAAAAAGTTTAGATAGCATTCTATCCTCTTAAAATCTAATATGTATATGAGGATGGAATAGATACAAAATAAATATTACAGAGAGTTGTAACTAAGGTGAAATGATATGGCCTTTTCTCCAGAGTGCTAATATGGGCAGAGAATACTTCTTAGTTGTGATATACTATGTGGGGGTTAGAAAACTAAGACCAAATCTAGCCTACCACCTGTGTATACACTGTGATCTAAGAATTGTTGTTGGTTTTTTTTACATATTTAAATGGTTGCAAAAATCAAAACAAAGATAGTATTCCATGTGTAAACAAAGTGTTATTGAAACACAGCAGCACTCATTCATTTACATATTATCTATGGCTGACTGTTTTACAATAGAAAGTTCAGTAGTTGCAACAGAGACCATATATGATTATTTCATGACTTAATGCTGCTGCTCAGTACACTACAAATCACAGTGACATAGTTATAACTCAATATTATTTCAAGTGTCATGTGTATCACTCTAGTGCTACATTTTTTTTATTGCCAGTGCATATCCATCTGTCAAAGCAAGAGAGAAAGGTGAGCTTTGAATGGCATAGTTTTAAGGTACAGTACAGATAGATTACTTTATTGGATTACATGGAAAGCATTGCATTTATTATGCAGTTGCATTGTTGTTCTATACAACACACATTCAACAACTGTGTCTAGTACATCAACATTACTAGATAAAACACTTATCACAATACTCTCCACTCATGGAAAAGCAATGGTCAGAAAAACTGGAAAATGTAAACTTAGAATATCTTATTATATTAGAATTTCTTGACAAAGTTTTTTTAAAAATGACTGCAAACAAAGCAAGTTTCAAAGTGGCTCATTTTTTAGTCAAATAAGGAAAGGCATTTACCAATGGTGAGTTAATGAAATCATAAATCATATTTGATTGTAGTTGGTAAACAAATATGTCCAGAGAAAATAAACATATTTAAGAGATTAATCTTTGAGATAAATTAAAATCATATGCTTTGGGGTTGATATCAGTATTTGGCACTATGTGTTAGAAAAGACATTTTCAAAGATGAAGTATGAAAAATTGCATTAAATATTATCATTAATAGATAAACATTTATAATAAATTTTGCTGGTAGGAAAAACTAACTTTCAATACCAGTTAAGCAAAATGTTATTACCCCTCCCCCCAAATTCTGTTCTTTTTATTAATAGAATTGTATTACCAAAAAAAAGTACCTTCTTCTTATTATTATATTTTGAATTTCATCAATAAAAATTGTGGAAATTTGTTTTCTGTCATATTATATAAATACCTAAATAATATCCTCAATTTTGTCTCTTGGCCCACAAAGCCTAAAATAGTTACTATATGGTCCTTTACAGATGAAAAAAGGTTGCAGACCTCTGTTATATACCTTTAGTCTGCTATCCCATAATTCTGGCAAAATAAACTGTGTGGTATCATATCTGAGGATCTGGCCTCTCTCTCAGGGTCACCTACTCCCACTATCATCTACTCTCCTTTTTCCCTCCCCTTTTCTACTTTCTTTCTCAGTCATTTGCGGTGATCCATAGTCTAAGTTGGGATTCTTTTTTTACAGATTGGTTTCTCTCCTTACACAATTTTCCTCCACCCTGAGCCCCCTATCCTCTGTGACTCTGACACAAAATTTATCTTAGGTATTATTCAGATTCTGCAAGCATAGTCAAAATTCAAACATGCAATGCTTTCAGGATATCAGATACCCTTGATACTGCAATCAGTCATCAGAAAAGAATTGTAATGGATGGGTTTTTCCCTCTTTTCAAGTTAATAAAGACATCATTCATAGGTTTACATTAATATGATTGTTTCATCACTCATATTCCCGATTTCCCTAATTCTGTTGAAGGCACCAGCATTAGTTAACCAGGTTTGCAGCCAGGAAGGCATCCTAGATATTTCACTCTCATATTACCATGTCCAGTAAGTTATTTACTCTTCTCTCTTCTCAGCATCTCTCTCATCTGAGTACTATTCTTTCTTCACACCATTAACCCTCTGGTTCAGGTCCTCATCACCTCTTATGAAGATTATTTTAATAGTTTCTTAATTGTTCTCTCTTTCCAATCCAGCCTCTAAACAGCTACCATATTGGTAGTTCTAAAGAACAGGTCTGATTGTGCCATTCTCAGTATTCTCTAGAGGCTCTCTCTCCCTTTTAGAATCAAGTGGAAACTCATTTAAAGCCTCCCCTCATGATCTGAGTCTATCCTACCTTGCAAGACTGATTACCTTTTTCTCTCCTGTATGTCCTCTTTGCTTCAACCAAAGTATTACACTGTTCTTCTTCACACTTCATTCCATCTTCTACATATGTAAGTTATTTCCCGTACTTGTATTACTTTTCTGTCTTTACCTTGGCCTCTTGGGTAACCAAGTTAAAATCTCCTTTAAGATACCTACTGGATTTCCCTACTTGTTGGTACCTCCTCCCAGTTACTTTGATTTGTTTGAATTTGTTTTATGTGTATCATGTACCTTATTATCTTAATAATTCATATTCCCCCAGAAGAATGTAAGTTCTTAGAATACGTGTATTTTATATTTATATTGCCAGTATCTAGCAGAGTCCCTGGAATGTAACATATTGAAAGTCTTTTTGATTGAAGCTGTCATTTCTTAGACTACCTTCACACATTTTTAAAAATTTCATTTTCATTTAAAAGGTTCATTGGCAGGAGATGCTAAAATAGTTGAGCTAGATTGATAAATTCTTTGCAATATTTGCAGATTTTCTTATCTAGGTCATAGCATTTTATAGCAGTGACTAGTCATCCTTGACATGCTGAGATCCACAAAGGAATGCTTGGACAAAAGAACACAGGCTTCAGTGTGACAGCATCAGTGTAACTTGAGGTTACAACTTGACTTCTTTTTCCATTTTCAAGAACACCAAAGAAGGGTGGAATTGTCTATGAAAACTTCTAGGGCAAGTATAAAGAGACATTCTTGTATTAAAAAAAATGAAAATAAAAAGACATGATCTTTAGTGGTAAATATTACTATTAGGGGAAAACATTTTTTCACCATATTATATTTTTTCATCATATTTAGGTGAAGCCAGAAAAACAGTAAAACCATCACTTTCATTAGCATATTAAATGTAACATCCATTAGTTTAATGGCACCTGAAGGATAGGATCTCTTAAATCCCTGTTGTCTAGCAGCTACCACACCAAAATGCATAATTAGGCACTTAGCAAATGTTTGCTTGTGATGCTCTTAAGTATATTTGATGCAGTAAGCACTGAAGGACACAAAAATTGCACCTTGATATTATCTACGTTTGCACAACCACTTTGTTTGGACTAAATTGATTAGCTACAAAAGGACTTAACAGAAATAAAAATCCAAGTAACATGACCTTTCTGGGTATCAGTTTCCTCATTGTAAGTGAGGGTGTTGGACTTAAGAATATTAGATCCTTTCCAGCTTTACATTTTATGTGTTAAATTTCATAGATATCATATGACTTCAAATTACTTAATGGAGTTGTTCACTATTAATATAGATGAAGTAAATGATAAATGCTATCCAGTAATTTTTCCACTTCTGGCTCTCAGCTTCCTCAGGTATAAAATGAAGCAGCTGAATTAGCAGGGACTCTGATGTCCCTTATAACTCTAGTGTTATGATACTACTACTCAATGTGCTATAGAAAAAGAGTGCTTGAGAACTTGAGTTAGGGGAAATCTGAGTTCTAATCTTACTTCCAATCTTATAATATGAGAGACCTTAGATAAGTCATTGAATCTTGCTTAGCTTCAATATCCTCATCTGTAATATGATGTTAAGAATACTTGCATCAGCTACCTCCAAAGGTTGTTGTAAGGTTCTAATGAGATAATGTGTGTAAATCAAAAATCATTGTACAAATGTTAACTATTGTCATTTCTGTCTTTTCTCAATGCAATCTGGTCTTTCCTGCAGGAACTTGTTGAAACTTGAGCATAAAATGTAAAGACTCTCAATTCTGATATCTGGTCTGGTTGTGCCACTATTTTGAAGAATGTTAAATATGGGGGGTGGAGCCGAGATGGCAGATGAAAAGCAGGAGCTCAACCCCAATTACCTCAAATTCCTATAAAAAATGACTCTACACAAATTTTAGAGCTACAGAACCCACAAAAGGACAGAATGAAATATGTCTCCAGCTGAGGATAGCCTGGCAAAGCAACAGGAAAGGTCTATCACAGCAGGCTAGGACTGGAGCACAGTCCCATGTGGGTTGCTCTGGCACAGAATAGCAGCACGGTCTGCTCAGAGTTGACCTCAAGGGCACTGAATCACTGGCAGCTGTGGCAGTTTCCAGACTTCTCAATCCATAAATGCCAAAAAGAAAGTAAAAGTTCAGTAGGGGAAACTCTGTTGCAGCTGGGTAAGAGAAGAGTGTGATCTGGCCCCTGTTCCCCAGGGTGGTGGAGGTGGCAGTGGCTGTAGCTGCTGCTGTGGTGGCTACTTCTAAAGCTCCAGGCCCACAGATCATGGGGAGACCAAGTGGTCAACCAGAGGGCAATTGCAGGAATCTCTTTGCTGGTGCTGAGACACAATTCTTTTGCTTTGCCCTGCTTGTATCTGGGTTGCAGTCTTGGGTGGCAGTCCTGGGGAGAGGAGTGCTGGAATGGCAGAGCTTGTTGAAGCTGTGGAGAGACAGTCCTCCTCATGGTTCTGAGGCAGATGCCTAGAAGAAGCTCTGACAACAGCTGTACAAAACCCCAGAAATTTAGGAGAGAGCACTCTCCACTCTGGAAGCAGAGTTCTACCATGGCAAAGAACTCAAAAGTCAAGTGACTGACTGGCAAAATGAGCAAACAGAGGAAGCAAAATAAGACTATAGAATCTTTTTTTGTTGTTGTTTGGTGACAGAGAGGTTCAAAACATAGAACCAGAAGAAAACAAAGTCAAAACTCCTGCATCAAAAGCCTCCAAGAAAAATATGAATTGGTCACAGGCCATGGAGGAGCTCAAGAAGGATTTTGAAAATCAAGTAAGAGAAGTAGAGGGAAAATTGAGAAGAGAAATGAGAGTGTTGCAAGAAAATAATAAAAAAAACAAGTCAACAGCTTGCTAAAGGAGACCCAAAGACATATCAAAGAAAATAACACCTTAAAAAATAGACTAACTCAAATGGCAAAAGAGATCCAAAAAGTCAATGAGGAGAAGAATGCCTTAAAAAGCAGAATTTGTCAGATGGAAAAGGAACTTTAAAATCTCACCGAAGAAAATAATTCCTTCAAAATTAGATTGGAGCAATTGGAAGATAATAACTTTATAAGAAATGAAGATATTACAAAAAAGATCCAGAAGAATGAAAAAATGCAAGGCAATATGAAATATCTCTTTGGAAAAAAAATCAAAACACTGATCTGGAAAATAGATCCTGGAGAGATAATTTAAAAATTATTGGACTACATGAAAGCCATGATAAAAAAAAAAGCCTAAACACAATTTTTTCAAGAAATTATCAAGAAAAACTGCCCTGATATCCTAGAACCAGGGGATCAAATAGAAATAGAAAGAATTCACCAATTGCCTTGCAAAAAATATCCCCCAAATTAAACTCCTACAAATATTATAGCCAAATTCCAGAGTTCCCAGGTCAAGGAGAAAATATTACAAGCAGTTAGAAAGAAAGAATTTAAGTGTTGTGGAAACACAATCAGGATAACACAAAATTTAGAAGCTTCTACATTAAAGGATCAAAGGGTTTGGCATATGATATTCCAGAGGTCAAAGCAGCTAGGGTTAAAACCAAGAAACACCCACCCAGCAAAACTGAGTATAATACTTCAGGGAAAAATATGGTGTCAAGCCAGGCATGAGCAGCTTTCCAGAGGACAGCTGCTGTGAACAGCTTTCAAGGTTCTGATTACTAGTATAGTGAACACTGTATTTGTTGAAAAATCAAAATACAGCATTCACCATGTCACAACTCAACAACTTATCACTAAAATGGCCACACAGTTTTCACCAAAGTGGTCACATAGTTTTTAACAAAGTACAATCATTTAGTCAATCAATCATTTAGTAACTCAATCATTCCATCATTAAGTACACTAAGTTACAAATCAGTCACTATTCAGTCATCAGTTACTATTCAATACCCTTTTAAGGAGTAGTGGAAAATACACAGGCCATCCACCCCTCAGTCACAAATAAATCACAATTTCATCAATTCTCAGTACCCATGGAGAAGTCTTTTCATGTTGACGCTTTCAGCTTCTGTGGCTCCTCTTCCATGGTTCCCGCTCCCACCCAAATCTAACCAACTGCCACCTGAGTTCAAAGGCATACAGCTCCCAGCTCTTTGTCCAGCTCTCTGTGCAGTTGCTGCTCCACATTGGAGCTCACAGGGTCCTGTCCATCTCAAATCCTTCACAGTCTCTGTCCCTGGGAAGACAAGGCTTAACTAGGTCACAATAATATTCATATACATTAACAAAGCCACAACAACATTTGTACAAAATACCAGCACCACAGTCATGCTTCCTCAGTCTTCAGGTGCTCCAGCTGGCCCTTGGAAGTCCTCAGCTGCTCCAGCTGGCCCTCAGGAATCCTCAATAGCCTCAGCATCTCCAGCTGGCCCTCAAAAGGCCTCGGCAGCTTCATTCTCAAAATCAAAATCACTTTCTCCATGGAAGTTCTGGTCCAGCAGCAGCAGCCCAGCCTCCAGGTACTCATCCCAAGATGTTCTGACTTTCCCAGCTGGGTTTTTCCTCATATACAGTGTTGCTCCTCCCTGTTCAGCCCCTTCTTGTTATGTCAGAAACAGAGGTTCTCTGTTCAGCCCCTTCCTGTTATGTCAGCAATAGGGGTTCATACCTTCTGTTTCCTTAACAGTCTTAATTTGAAACTAGGTGCTAAGTGTCTGTCAACTTATCAATACAAAAGGATCTTAAGATTCCATTATCATTACATATGGACATTCAATGAAATAGAGGATTTTCAAGCATTCTTGATGAAAAGACCAGAATTTAACAGAAAATTTGACTTTTAAATACAAGAAGCAAGAGAAGCATAAAAAGGTAAACAGGAAAGAAAAATTGTAAGGTACTTATTAAAGTTGAACTGTTTACATTCCTACAGAGAAAGACAATATTTGCAACTCATGAGACTTTTCTCAGTATGAGGATAGTTGAAGGGAATACACACACACACACACACACACACACACACGTACATATATACATATATATGAATGTATAGGTAGGTGTGTCTGTGTATATATGTGTGTGTGTGTATAAGTGTGTACATATATACTTAGACAGAGGGCACAGGGTGAATTGAATAGGAAGGGATGATATCTAAAAATAAAATTAAGAGATGAGAGAGGAATATATTAGAAGAAGGAAAAAGGGAGAGATAGAATAGGGTAAATTATCTCAAATAAAAGAGGCAAGAGAAAGCTCTTACAATGGAGGGAAAGAGCAGGGATGTGAAAGGGAATGAGTCAACCTTTCTCTCATTGGATTTGGCTTAAGGCAAGAATAACATACATACTAAATTGAGTATCTTACCCTACAGGAAAGCAGCAGATAAGAGGATAAGAGGGAGGATGATAGAAGGGAGGACAGACTTGGGAGAGGGTAGTCAAAAGGAAACACTTTTGAAAAGGGACAAGGTCAAAGGAGAAAAAAGAATAAATGGGGGGTAGGATAGGATTGAGAGAAATATAGTATTTCACAGCATGACTACTATTGAAATATTTTGCATTACTATGCATGTATAACTTATATCGAATTGCTTATCTTCCCAGTGAGGGTGAGTGAGGAGGGAAGAAGGGAGAAAATTTGGAACTCAAAGTTTTAAAAACAAATGCTAAAAAATATTATTCTTACATGCAACTTGAAAATAAGATATACAAGCAAAGGGTTATAGAAATCCATCTTGCCCTACAAGAAAGTAAGGGATAAGGGGGTAAGAAAAGGGATGAGGGGGATGTATGAGAGGACTGACTGGGGGAAGGAGTAATCAGTATGCTTGCCATCTTGAGGTGGGGGGTGGGGGAGAGATGGGGAGAAAATTTGGAACTCAAAATCTTGTGGAAATGAATGTTGAAAACTAAAAAAAATAATTAAAAAAAAGAATGTTAAATATGGATGAATAAGAGAATGAGTAAATTTTTCTCCTGGTAAATTTTGGGTCTGTACTCTCCTGAGATAACTGGTAATACTTCAGGATGTGTTGAATCAGGGATAAGAACCATATAGCTGGACATTTACAAGATGTGACAAGTAGTCTATCACCTTATTTTAAAAATGAACTTCACCCAAAATACTACTGACAAATTGTTTAAAGGACAGCTATGGATATTAGGTACTAACTCCATTATCTTTATTATAATTAAAATATTTCTAAACTTTTTTTAAGGTTAGAAAGATACAAAATCTAAGAAGTTAAGATGAGTTGGAGCAGATTACACAAACCAGGATGCAGAACACTGAATGCTTTTATATCTAATCATCAGCAGAAACTACTAACCCAAACCTCCTGCAAATGCTGATTTAGAATGACTACATTAAAAGCATGAATGATCCAGATAAAGATGCAAAAAGAGTTTTGATAAATGCCATAAATATTGCCACTGAGATTGTTCAAAAAAATGAAATTTTCTGAATTAAAAAAAATGTTTAAATTTTTGGAATAATACCAAAACCCTTGGAAATAGCTCAAAAATTATCCTAAAAATGTATGAATATGGAACAAATGTACAAAATAAAGACAATGTAAGTCCTATAAGGCATGAAAAATTATTTTTGTGCATAAGAACCAAGTAGAGTGGTACCTGATCATTTTTCTGGGGTTTTTTAAAAACACTTTATCCCTTAGCTAATTAATGTGAAGTGTTTTGCAGGGCTATAAGAGAGGCAGAGTGTCACTGGAGTGTGTGGAAAAGTGATTTGGTTCCCAGAACAGCCTGAGCTCTCAGCAGTTCTTCCTGCCTCTTTTGCTCTTAGATTGCTTACCCTATCCTGCAGAGCTTAATGTCACCTTTCCAAATGTCACCTTGCTTGCCACAGGACACCACACTGTTAAATTTGCATGTTATAGCTTGGTTCTTTCCTTAACAAGCTAGGTGATTTAAATGTCCACATTATACAAAATTCAGCAGTTGTTTACAAGGGCAAAATTGAAAGTACATGTTCCTAATAGAAATAGAATATGACACTCCCAAATATCTGAAATTATATGTTTACTATCAATAATTATTCTCCTTAAGCTCTAAATAATGTTTTTCATAAAAACTTTATAAAAATAATGTTTTTCATATTTTCATATTTTCAACCCATTTGAATGTATTGCTTACCCTTGAAAGAATGAATGGGAGCTCTATATATCTGAGTCCTAAGTGACTGTTTACAAGGTAATTTATTTTTATTTTTCTCTATTTCCTTTCCCCAAAAATTGCACACTGCTCACATCCCCCATATAGCAAAGGCCACACATTGTTGTCATTCTGGATTTTTCTCTTTGATTACTATCATTTCTGAGTAGCCCCACATGCACAATTTGCCTATCTGCTGCTACTACATTCAAGCCTATGCAAATGTCTCAAACTCACTCTCAGGCTTCTGAACACTTCTTGTTGTCCCCTCTGACTACATACACAATTGAATAATAAGAGGCATCTTTGTAAGAACACCTGAAGTCCACCTTCTCTAATGCGGTATTGATGTCTTTGAGAGGTGATGATGCTTGAAGCCTACATGATGGAAAAAATCTACAGTCACTTGAACAGGGGCTTATTCAAAACTTTTTCACTTTCCGAGAGGTTTCCAGAGACAATTGTTAAATCCAGTTCTTTTTAGAGAAGTCCAACATTAAGGGAAAGAGCAGATAATTAATCAAAAAGAGACAGGAATAGAAAAGGAAAATTTTCTTTATAAACTCCTTCAATGCAATAACCAGAGGGCTATTGATAGATTTCATGCTGACAATAAGGTGATGGACTTAAGGTAGAAAATAAGACATATTTCTGAACATGTAGAAATTTGTTTTACTTGACTGCACATATTTGTTAGAAAGATTTTCTTTTTTTTTTGTTTTCATTTTGGAGGAAAAAGGTTATTCATTCTCAGGCAATGACCATTTCATGTTTTTATTTATCTCACAGCCACTGCCCAATGCCATTCGATATTAGCCACATTTTAAAAAGGCTTTTAAGAAGCATCAATAGTTACTTGTTTGGGCTCAGTTTAGTCTAATTTTCTTAGCTCTCTGAACAGGATGTTTTGCATTTAGAATGGAAAAAAATAAACTTATCAGGTAAATTGTTAAAAATATTTTTCTCTAAATATGTAGAATTTAAGTGACCCATCTATGATCCCCAGCCAACCCCCACACCTTTTTCCACCATTATATTTAATTATGGGCATAAAATAAACTAGGCAATGGTTTTCAATGATTTAATGTCACTTTCTATGCCAGATATTCTATAAAATATTAATGGAAACATGCATAGTAATAGCTGTTAATATACTCTTTTGAAAGCATGGATTTTGGCAGGTAATTCTTTATACTTACAATTAAATGCAAAGTTTATTAAAAACAATATATTAATTTGTAGAGAACTAAAAGTAGACGAGATCTACCAATATGTTGTTCATTTTTTAGCAGCTCTTAAAAGTTTTTTTTTTTCCAGTTCATGAGAAACAAGAGCATTGGATTAAAAAAATAAGAAAACTGGATCTCTAAGTCACATAGAATCCAAGAAGCAGAGTATCTTAGAGTTAAGGTACCTCAGAGGCTATCAATGCCAACTCTTATGTAAATAGAAACTCCCTCTATAACTTTAACTTGGTCAAGTCATTTCACTTCCTTGTGTCTCTTTTTCTCATTATAATGCTGCTAATGTTGGTCAGGGGGATGAGAGGGTGGGATAAGAAAGGACAACTGCTTTATGGATTTTCCATGTTATAAAAGGAGCTACACTAAACATTCACTAGGGTACATGACTTTCACTTGTGGATTAATTTAATTACTAATAAACCAATTTTTACTCCTTGTACCAAAATCTTTGTTGACTGAATGGAAATATTCTCCATCTTATTTTCTCACTAATGTAAAAGCACATAATTTTAACAGGAAGTAAAATAAAATCAATTTAACAGGAAGTAAAATAAAATCAATTTGCTTTTTAAAAGGAGGTAAAAACCATGACAACAAACATTATTATCTTTTGAGAAAAACAAAATAATTCATCTTTTTTTTATCCACCCTTGTAATTTCATCTATATAGGTAACTCCCTAGTAAGAAAATTCTTTCTACTAAAGATTAGCAACTTATAGACTTTGAGAGTTGCAAGTGGTCCTGAGATTGCTCAAGGTAACCCAGTGAATATGAATCAGAAATGGGACTAGAACTCTGATTCCAAGACCAGCTCGTGATCAATTATTCCCCCATTGTCTCTTAATCCTTTTTAAGTAATGAAAATACTGAGAAGTTATTTTTGCAGAATACAGAGAAGAATCTCTATCCTACCAACACATAAGGAAAGATCAAAAACACAAAAGAAGGCAACACCATCATGTTTAAGGTTATCATTTTATAGAACTAATCTCAAGATACATGAGAATATTGAGTACATATAGAAGAAATGTCATAGATTCATAAAATCACAGATTTCCAGATTCTTAGAATTGCAAAGAACCTTAGATATTATTCAACCCAAATACCTCATTTAAAAGATAATGTATCTGAGAATGTTAGACAGATTTTAGTATCCTATTTCCAGGGAATATAAATAAATGAGATGTAGGCCCTAATTGAACTTTATATATTAAACAATAGTAATTCCAAGGCCATTCTCAACATTGGTTAATATTGTGAAATAGGCAGTGTGTGTCTGGTCTTTTTGGTCCACTCTTTCTATATTTTGTTCCTTTATAACACTCCCTTCCAATTTCCCCTATTTATCCCCAGTGTTCTCCATTATTACAACTGGTTTACAAGAAAGGATATTTATCAGAAATTTATACTTTTGTGTGTTCATTTGTCAGGCTTTGTGGACTAGCAACTCAAAATCTATTTCCAACACTCTGAAGCTTTCCAAACAGTCATCACTAAACCTTTCTGAACTTTGAGCAACTTTCTTAGATTAATCTTCTAACCTATAGAAAGAGTGTTAACTCTACCAGAGGGTTTTGCATTTTAACATATATTTCTAATGACAGTAAAAGACCTTGTTCCTGTTAAAAAATTTTTCAAGGGTCTGTCCAATGAGGCCATTAAGTGTGCCCTTGGAAGTCATGGTCACTCTCCTGTTTGGCAGTGTGTGGCAGTTTTGCTCATTCAAAGCCTCCTCTTCTCTTCTGTGGGAGTGTGGAAAAAGGGGATATTGACCTCAATAAATCTAATTTGTACATATTTAAATCTGACTTCCTACTAGGAAGTATGTGAGAATCAAAGATATTTAAAATAATTCTCAAATAGGGGAAATAAAATAATCTCTAGAAATATTAAGTGGATAGGCACCTTCCTAAGGTGTCATTCCTTTTTTTGTGGTATCATTCTTTCAAAATGTACCTGAGTTTACTCACAAAGAATTGGTTAGAGTTCCATGTTAACTTGGACATAATGGTAAAGGTGTTCTTTTATTTGACATCTCGGACCTTTTGTTGTGTCAGGTAAGACAAGCCATATTAGAAGAAAAGAAATAGTGTTGTGTGTAGACATACTTAACTTTGATTCTATCCTAAAATAAGTCTCTAAGGCATAGACAGAGTGGGGTGTCGTGGAAACAACGTTAGCCTAACAAGAAGCGGGAGATGTACAGTGTTTTTACTTAGCTGGTAACCGGTTAGATGACTTTGAAGAAACTTGTTGTAGTCTTTTCATTCACTGATGGACAAGATAGAGTTTTAGACAGAGTCAGAAACACTTGAGAGACCAAGTCAGCAAATTCTGATCTTAAGATATTCCAGTCATGTAACCCTGGGCCTCTCATAACCCCAGTTTCCTCATCTGACAAGTTAGCATAATAATATTTACGATACTTAATTCACTCCTTCTGAAAATTGAATTAAATGATGTAATGTAAAGTGTTTTTTTATCTTAAATCATTTTCACAAATGTCATTTATTACTATATTATTAATTTTTCTGGGCTTCATTTTCCTTATCTAGGCAATGAAGCAAAAACACTAGGTTATGGATCTGAAATCTACACGCATAGGGGGCTTATGACTTTCTTTTTTTATTTCCATTCCAAGTAACAATCCCAGTTGAACTTTTTAAAAATTTAACTAGATAATTAATTTTTAGTTTTTAAAAATTGCTTTTATGAGATTTTGAGTTGTAAATTTCCCCCCCCCACACACACTTCCCTCTCTCTGAGATGGCATGCAATCTGATGTAGGCTATACATGTGTGTTCATATTAAACATATTTCCACATTAGTCATGTTGAAAAGAAGAATCACAACCAAAGGAAAAAACCATGAGAAAGAAAATACAAAAAAAAAACCAAAACTACAAAAAGAAAATAGTATGCTTCAATATGCATTCATAGTTCTTTCTCTGGATGTGGATAGCATTTTCCATTATGAGTCTTTTGGAACTGTGTTAAATCATTGCATTGCTCAGAAGAGTTAATTCTAACAAAGCTGTTCATCACACAATGTTGCTGTTACTGTGTACAGTGTTCTCCTGGTTCTGCTCACTTCACCTACTTCATGAAAGTATTTCCAGGATTTTCTTAAGTCTACCTGCTCACCATTTCTTCTGGGACAACCATTACATTCCATTACATCCATATACCACAACTTGTCCAGTCATTCCACAGTCAATTTCCAATTCTTTGTTTTTTTTTTTTAATTTTTTTAAAATTTTATTATAGTTTGCATCATTCATTTCCACAAGATTTTGAGTTACATATTTTCTCCCCATCTTTCCCCCACCCACTGCCCCAAAACAGCTATCCCAGTGTTTCCCCCCTCCCCCAGTCTATTCTCTCCTATGTCACTTTTCGGTAGGGCAGGATGGATCTCCCAACCACAGTGCCTGTGTATCTCAAATTCCAGTTGGAAGTAGTCAATAATAATAATAATAATTGCATATATAGATAGATAGATACACATTCATAACATTTGATTATGGAATTCCAGATTCCAGATTCTTTCTCCTCCTCCCTCACCACCCATCCCCACTGGAAGGACAAGCAATCAAATACAGGCTGAACATGTGAA
>CM053585.1:432703175-432728838 GCA_028646515.1 Pseudochirops corinnae
CTTTTTGGGCCTCTTTTGTCATTTGAGTTAATCTATTTTTTAGGGTGTTGATTTCTTCAGTCATATTGCTGACTCTCTTTTCATGATTTTCCTGCGACGTTCTTATTTCTCTTCCCAATTTTTCTTCCACTTCCCTTATTTGGTTTTGAAAATCCTTCTTCAGCTCATCTCTAGCTTTAAGGCATTCTTCATGTTTATTGGAGGCCCCTGGTGGGGGTGCTCTGGCTGCACTCTCCTCCTCCCTCTCTCTCCCATGATCTTTCTTTTCCCCAAAGAAGGAATCAAAGGTTTGGGAGCTGTTCTTGTTTTGCTTCTTATAGTTATTCTTACTCATGGTTGTTCAGACTGTGATTTTTTTTTAAATCTCTGTGGGGTTCTGCTTCCAGAAGGGAAAACTCTGTCCCAAATTGCTGGGGTCCTCCCAGCTGCCGTAGCTCTCAGGAAGATGCTGGGACTCTTTCTAATTACTTCCGGCTGACTGGATAATGAAGACTCCAAGACCAAGGCCTAAGGCGATGATTTGGATCCAGGCCGCTCAACGCGAGAGCACTGGCTTGAGAACAATTGGCAAGTCTTCCTGCTGTCTGCAGGCCGCAAGCGGGAAGCTACAACGCGGAGGTGGGTGCAAAACCTCTGCCTTTCGCTTTTCCGCTCTGGAGGCCTTTCGGCCAGACTGCTTATCTCCCCCTTTCGCAATCCCCACTCGCAGCTGCTGCCAATCTGCTCACCTGAGAGTCTCCTCCGCTCTTCCCATCCAGCCGCCCCCAGGGCACAGCCGCAGCTTCAGGGCAGGCTGGTTTCGGTTCGCAGTGCTGATATGGTACCTTGTAGCCGAGCTGACTTTAGTGGGAAGTATCTTTGTGTGGGTTTTGGAGTTCTAGGATTGGTTTAGAGTCCTGTTTTATGGGTATTTTGGGGTGGCTATGTGAGAGGTGCGATATGTTGCTGCTGCCACGCCGCCATCTTGGCTCCACCCCCCTCCAATTCTTTGTCAACATAAAAAGAACTCCTACAAATATTTTTGTATCTATGGGTATTTTGGCTTATGAATTTCTTCAGAGGGAAATGTTAGACTAGTATTTCTCAAGCAGTCAACATTAGAGGAGGCAGAGCCAAGTTAGCAGAGTAGCAAGAAGTAATCAAATCAGATCCTTTCTGCCAACCTCTTCCAAACAGATCTCGAAAACATGCTAAACCTAATCATGTTGGGAAATACAAGGGCAAAAAAACGATAGTGAGTCATTTTTTCCATCCCAGGTCAGCATAAAGAAACAGAATTGTTTGTTTATACTGGGGAGGAGATTTGGCCAGGAATGGTTGCTTGTGGATCGTTTCAGTGCCCAAAGAGAAGTTGCATATTGAGACAGAAGGTCTATCCCTAGATTCATATGTGTCCCTGTGACAGAAACATTCATCAACTGGCAGCTGCCTTGCCCATTACACTGTTGCAGGTCATAGATATAGAGTAGACTGAACCCAAGGATAATGTGTTTTAGGAGTAAGGTGTGAATACAGGCCCTAGGCAGTGGACTGAAAGAGGAGTAAGATTAGAAGCAAGAAGCAGGAATATCCAGGGGTGAAGGGGGATCTTCATTCCCTGTCTGTCCAATCTGAAACCTTCAGAGGCATAACCAGGGTAAGAAACCCAGACCAAAAGAAGTCTATAGTTCTGTCTCTCTGAACCAGCAGAGCTTCCCAGCTGACTGATAGCAGCTATTGTTTCTTAGATTCAAACCCAAGTCAGGAATTTCCAGAGCTCAAACCAGGGGGCAGTAATCAGATTTTGCTCTGGATCAGACCACTTGGGGAGCATCAAGAACTTTTAGGTGACTAGGCTGAAGTGTCCCTGAGATTTCATAACACTACAACATTCAATATCCTCAAGAAATCATCAATAAGACTTGTCCAGATTTTCTCTCCAGGAATGGAGTGTTCATTTATAACATAAAATCCAAAGTCAGGAAGTATATTAGAAGAACACACAGACAAAAAAAAAAAAGAATCCTACTTTAAAAACTATTATGCTGACAGAGATTCTCGAGCTACAAACCCAGAAGAAGAGAATTACTTTAAAACATCTATGAAGTTTCAAATTAAAATAAAATTTGGACACAGATTCAAGTAGAATTTCTAGAAGAGATGAACTAAGTGAAATGAGAGTGATAGAGGGAAAAAAATTAGATAAGAAATAAGAACTATGAGAGGAAAAAATTGGAAAAGGAATTAGCAACTTAGTATAAAAGGTACAAAACTTACTGAAGATAAAGACTACTTGAAAATTAGAATGGACAATTGATATCAATGACTCTGAGACAATAAGAAATATTAACACATCAAAAGACTGAAAAATATAGAAGAAAATGTAAAATACCTCATAACAAAAACAACTGACTTGGAAAACTGATAAAGGGGAATTAAATTAAAGCTCATTGAATTGCCTGAATGTCATGACTAAAAAAAAAAAAAAGGCCAGACATCATATTTCAAGAAACCTTAAAAGAAAAAAATGTGCAGATCTCTTTGAACCAGAGAACAAAGTAGAGATGGAATAGTTTACCTCCTTTTAAAAAACAAAAAGAAAACCCCTACAAACATTATACCCAAAGTTCAAATCTCTCAGTGAATCTTATTCTTTCTGCCGTCCCCGGCCTCTAGTTCCTACCCTGCCACCCCCACAGAGCTGTCAAGAATTCAGCTTCAGAGGACAGGATATTGGAGGTAAAGGTAAAACACTTAAATATTTCCCTAATAGCAGTAGGAAAAGGGACTAGACATGTGAGCTGAAGTCTATAATTTCTCTGCAATTGATAGTGCCCTGAGGGCACAGCTAAAATGACAGAGAGGAGGAAGCAATCCAATCTAACTATCCCAACATTCCTCTCCAAACAACTTTAAAGTAATGCCTCAAATCAAATTCTGGAGTATTAGAGCCAATAAAAAGTCAGAGTGAGACATTTTTTCCAGTCTTAGACAACTTAGCAGCTTTGGGATCTCTCAAGCCAGAAGCAGTAAGGGGTCTGGACAGCTGGTGAGAAGGAGATTACAGAGGAAGCTTTGCTGGCGCTGAGTGTAGGATGTGGCATTGTTTGGCAATTATATTGCCCATATTCAATTGTGGGTTTCACTTCCAGGACAGAGTGGTCCATCACAAACAGCAGGATCCATGGTCACAGTTCCAAGACACAGAGGATTACTAGCACTTGAAGCTTCAGGAGAACAAGGAATCCAATGATCGTCCCAGGGCTGACAAGAACGCTGGTATTTGTGGCTGAAGAAGGGTAAGAGTCTTTTCTGAATATAGACCAGAGCACAGATCAGGAAAGCAATGACCTCACCTCTCCCTTCGTAATACTACCTTGGAAACACTGAAAACTTGCAGACTACTAGAACTAGCTCTGAAAACAATAGCACCAAAAAAAGTCAAAAACTTGGGACAGTGCCTCCCCACTCCCAGACAAGCAGAGCCCAACTTTAACATAAAGATGAAAGTTAAGAAATATGTTGGGGGGAAATGGACAAATTTAAAAAAAAAAGAACTTGGCCATAAAAAAGTTACTGTACTTGCAAGGAAGACCAAGACAGAAACTCAGAAGAAATGACACAAAAACAGCTACAAGCAAAACCTCAAAAAATATAGTGTGAATTGGACACAAATTCAAATGGAAAAAGAAATGAGTGATGCAAGAAAATTACGAAAAAAAAGTTTGGTAAAAGAGGCACAAAAATTCGCTGAGGAAGAGAACCGTTAAAACAAAGTTGCTCAAATATAAAAGAGGTACAAAATCTCACTGAAGGAAATAATTGAGACATCTAGGTGATACAGTGGATAGAGCACCAGTTGTGGAGTCAAAAAGACCTGAGTTCAATTCTGACTTCTGACACTTTCTAGCTGTGTGAACCTATGTGAGTCACTTCATGCTGATTTCCCCCTCCCCTTAAAAGAAGAAAGAAAAAAAAAATAAGTCCATGAAAATTAGAGTTATTCAAGTGGAAGCTAATGATTTCATGAGACAGCAAGAAAGAAAATAGTCAAAAGAGTGGAAAAAATAGAAGAAAATTGAAATATTGAAAAAAACAAACAAGTGACTTAGAAAGTGGATTGTGGCAAGATAACTTAAGAATTATTGGACTTTCTGAAAGCCATAATAATACAGATCCTAGATATCATATTTCAAGAAATTATCAAAGAAAACTACCCTAATGTCCTAGACCCAGAATGTAAAATAGAAGTGGAAAGAATCCACCAACTCCTGAAAGAGATTTCAAAATGAAACTTTCTAGGAATATTATTCCAAATTCCAGTGCTCCCAGATCAAGGAGAAAACATTATAAGCATTGAAAAAGGAACAATTCAGAGGTCATGGAGCTATCATCAGGACAAAAGATTTAGCAGCTTCCATGTTAGAGGATCAGAGGGTTTGGAATATGATGTTCTGGAAGACAAAGGAATTAGGATTACAACCAAGAATAACCTAGCCAGTAAAACTGAATATAATACTTTAAGGGAAAAATGGATATTTAATGAATAGAGGACTTTAAAGCATTTCTAATTAAAATACCAGAACTCAATAGAAAATATAATATTCAAACACAAGACTCAAGAGAAACACAAAAACATAAACATGAAAGAGAAACAATAAGGGACTCAATAAGGCTAAATTGTTTTTCTTTTTTTCAGAAAGATGATGCATGTAACTCCCAAGAACTGAATCATTAATAGGACAGTTAAAAGGACTATTCATAGACAGAAGGCATGAGAAAAAGTTGATTATGTTGGGATGATCACACATAAAAAAAATAAAAGGTAAGTACAAGCATTACACTGGGAGAAACATAAAAGGAGAGGAAGAATAGGGAAAATTATTTCACATGAAAGAGCTGTACAAAAATAAGAGCTTTTACAGTGAAGGAAAAAATTGGAGGGGAGGCAGGCAACACTTGAACCTATCTCACTAGAATTGGTTCAAAGAAGGAAGAATATGCATGTAGGGGTGTGTGTGTGTGTGTGTGTGTGTGTGTGTGTGTGTGTGTATCTATGTCTACCTATGTGTGTGTATATATATATATGTGTGTGTGTGGGTGTGTCTATAGAAAATGTATACATATATGCACACACACTCAATTGGGCATAAAAATTTATCTTACCCAACAGGAAAGTAGGTGGGTGAAAAGGATAAGAGAAACTGAAGAGTGATAAAAAGGGAGGATGGATTAAAGGAGGCAGTCATCAGAAGCAAAATGAACTTTTGAGGAGGGGCAGGGTAAAACAAGAGAGAGAGGTATAAACAGAAGAGACTAGAATGGAAGGAAATGCACAACTAGTAATCTTAACTGGGAATGTGAACAGAATGAACTCACCCATAAAATGGAAGCAGATAGGAGAATATATTTGAAACCTGAATCCAATTGTGAAAGACTTAGCTTCTCTTATCTAGATAATAATCTAAGGACTCATGGAGAATTCCAGAGGACTCATGATGAAAAATTCTTTATATGTCTGGAAAGAGAACTTATGAACGCTTCAAACTGAAGTATAATGTTCTCTCTTTTTTTTTTTTGCCTTTCTGTAGTGACATATATAATATATATGTTTTATATGATTTCACATGTACAATTATTATCACATAGCTTGCCTTCCTCAGTGGGTGAGTGATGGGGGAGAGACAGGGAGAAAATTTGGAACTCACTTTTTAAAAAAAAGTTTAAAATAAATATTAAAAAAAGAGTTGCCTCTAGAGCACTAAGGATCAAGTGATTTGCTCAATTTTAAATAGTCTTTATGTTTCAGGCACAGGACTTAAACATAGGTCTTCCTGGGCTCACATTAAGCTCATAATTCATCATGTTATATTGCCTATCTCTTTGTACTTTATTGGTACAAAGCAGAAATTGAGTGGAAAAGACATTTTTTTTTAAGTTGCAATGTAAATAAACAGAAAAAAAAATGTAGGATTTTAGTTCCTTATGCATAGCTCAATTTTTTTATTCACATCACTTAGCAGAATATCTAGAAAATGTTATATGTTTAATAAATGCTTAATTAATTATTTTTTAATTTGCAATTTGAGTTCAAAACCATTAGAATACCTTTGCAAAGACTCTTTCAATTCAGATCACAGAAGAAAAGAAGTTACAGTTTCTATTCTCTATTGTTAAAAATTTAGACAGGGAAAAAACACATACTTCACAAAAATATATACAATATTGCCCAATTAAGGTTTTTTTTGGAGGGAAAGATTTTTTAAAAATTGAAATACTATTAGCTTGAATGACATGAAGCAAAAAACACAAAATCCTAGAACAGTGATTGGAATAAAAAATGTTAGAGTTTCACGGAAATGTAGTTATGAGAAAAAACAATAAACTGTAAATTCTAAGGCTGTTAGAGTCATTTAGATTTTTATGGTTTTAAACTGTTTGTAATGGGCCTAACAGCCCATTAACAGTCATTCTGGTCTGGCAATATTCTTCAGCAAAAACAGATAGCCTTCCTCTATTCAATAGCACCTACCTATTAGCAGGCTCACTTGGCACAATCTGCCATAGACATCTGCTCCAAAGAAATATTGACAACTAAGTAGGAGAAAGAGATTCAGAATTCAGTCGTCTCCTTTGAATACTTTCCCCAAGTACTTAAAAGATAATCATTGCTTTTATTTAAAAATGTCTCTGCACACAGAGAAATAACCTGGGCTATTAAACTAACTGATAAATTCTAATATTGATGCACTTGTAAATTGACTTAACAGAATTTTTTTTTAAAAGAACTGAACTGACCAGTCACCTTAGTCAAAGAGGTTAAGCTGTAGATACACCCTAAATTTTATACTTATGTAAAATTTTCCGTATATAAGCATAAAACACAGAAGTGTGAACATGTACTATGTGCATATATACAAAAGTGAGGTACCCACCTCTAATCTTGGACAATTTCTTTATCTTCCTCGGGCCTAAGTTTCTTCAGTTGTAAAATGAAAGGGTTAGGCTAGATCATTTTCAGGACTCCTTCTAGCTAGAGATCTATGTCCTATGACTACAGATGCATCATGAAATGGTAGAGTGAGAAAGACATTTGGAGTCATGAATGCTTGGTTTCAAGTTAGCTGAGCAAACACTGGGAAATCATCTAATTTCTCAGGACCCCTCATAGCTATGCAACTATAAATTACAAATGAGTTGCTAATAAGCATTGTTGGAAGGTACTGCCATGCTGAGAATTTCCTACACCAATAAGACTTCACATCCAGATGTCTAAAAAAATGTGGGTGGTATAGAGAAAAGAGTGCTGGATTTGAAAGTAGAGGGTCTGGGTTGAAATCCTGACTATTCTATTGACTACCCGTACGTTTGAGGAAGTCAATTATTGTTTCTGGGCCTTAGTTTTTTCATCTCTAAATTGTCAGTTGGTAGGATTCCTTTCCATTCTAAACCTATAATCCTAAAAGTGTGCAACACACCTGGATAATTAATAAAAACGTGTTCCTAGAGCAGAAAAGACAAATTTACACATTTCACAAAAATCCTATTTACACCTCTGTGGTCAATTTCAATTATGTGGTTGTTTCAATTAATATCTATCTTCTTCCTTAGCTGTTAAGACCCAGTTGATAACTTTAAATTTCACATAATTAGCATTCCAAAGCAGGTATTCATCTATTTGGACCCTGAATTTTGTACCATTTTCTAACTGTTTCATGCACGGTGATTCTTTTCTTGCCAAAAACATTGTAAACCCCTTGAGAATAAGGATCAAACCATATGCTTCATTCCTTTGAAGGAGCTCAGAAATGGCCACATGAATGAGGTGACCTTTGAATAGAGACAGAATCCAAAGGATGGCCATGAAGAGGAAGAGCATTATAGGCGTGAGTGACAGTCTGTGTAAAGACCTGTAGGTGGGAAATGGAATGTCACGCATAGTGGAAAACCAATAGACAAATTTGGCTAGAGCTTAGAGTATGTGTGGAAATGTGAATTAAATTTGGAAAAATTGATTGGACCAAGATTGTGGAGGACTTTAAATGTCAAAGAAGAAATTGTGTTTTATCTCAAGATATTACTGAATTTTCCTGAGTAGAGGAGTACCTTTTACTACTTTCCTTCTTTCCTTTCATATAAAGAAAATTGTTTGTTTGTTTGTTTCCCATCTGAGATATTTTGCCTAGGGACTTTTCTGGATTTTTTTTAGCCATCACTAACACTTACACAGAGAGTCCTGTTTACCAGTAACTTTGTGAATTGCATTTTTCTTCAACTGAAATGGGGTCCTAAAAAACCTAGATGGAATTATAAATGAACTCTCATTTTTCCTGCTTTCTGAAAAAAAAGATACTTATAATTATAAAGTGCCCATGGGCACTCTTCAAATTAAGGAAAAAATTCAAGTGCAATTAAAAAATCAATTTCAGCCATCCTTTTAAGTAGATAGACATCATTTATATTGCATAAGAGAGAAACATCCTTGTTCTCCTACCCATTCCAACACCCACAAATACCTTTTATAAAAGAACATTTGTGAAAACCAACTAATTTTGACCTTACTTCATCAAATTATGGAACCATAAATGGTTGGAGTAAAATGTACTTTCTATGGTAACCTAATGCAAGCATTTGTTTAGTATCAGAAACTCTTCTGCCACATCTCTGAGAAGATGGAGGAGATATGACTCAATGACAGTAAGTTCTATTTCTGATCTTTTGCCTAAATAATTCCAACTAATTTATTACTTCACTAGGTAAGCTTTTCCATTAGTGGACACCTGTAATTGTCATTCTGGCATGACCATCAGTGAAACATTTAATGTCCCTGAGCCACACTTTCTTCATCTATAAAATGGGGATAATAATAACGATAGCACTTACCTCAAAGAGCTACTGTGAGACTCAGATAACATTATTAAAGTAACGTATTACATGAATGTAAATGATTATTGTTATAAATAAATCCAGGCCTTCACAATGAATATGTTTATAAAGTGGACAAAAGAAAACATCCTCATTTTATTCTAAAATGTTTAGAATTTTCCAGTTGGCAAAATACTATATTATTTAAAAGTAGAATAAATTTTGAGGAATAATTTGGAAAAAGTTGAGATTTATGTAATAAAACTCCTACAGCTAGGTCCTTCCACTTTGAAAGAAACCAAAAATAAATTGATTGTCATAGACATCTTTGGGACTACTTGATTGAACTCTCTTAATTTTAGCTTTAAGCATGTCTCATTTATATCCAACTGCTGGCACTCTTAGAAATATTTTATCTTTCTTCTTACAGTTTGATTAAGGATGTCTCATCATTCCTTTCTCTGAGGCTATGGGGAACAATAACATATACCATAGGGACAGTTCTTCATAAGTCAGGGGTTGGGATTGAAAACTGAGTCTTTTCTACCTTTGATTTTAATCATTCTTTGAAATATTGTCTAACACTAAATGACGAATATGGCGACAGCAACTGAAAAAAAGATAGGTATTCCAACTAAAACAAATCTGACATTTACAATTTAAATAAAATGTACCATGCAAGAAAAAAAATAGTTTTAAAATGAAGTTTAATCAGAGTATTTCTGGATGAGGGGATATTCTAGTAGTTAGGAGAGAGAATGATAAGCTTTAGGAAACATAACCTCTTGAGATTGTAAAGATGACTTAGACTTGGATATTGATAGAAGATGATGAATGATATTTACTCTTTAAATTATAACTGATAATAATATTTGAGGGAATTAGCTTCATAGTTTCCCCTGCCCCAACCTTCGTTAACAGGAATCAACCAACATTGGTTTTTCAGTCATCTCCTGGTTGTGAGGTACTATGCTAGGTGCTATATAAATGGGGATGTTTTATCTCTGTTTTCTATAATTCTGACAACAAGTTAATATTTCTGAGAAATGTCAGAGTTTGAGATAGATATGAACAAGTACAATGAAAAAAAAATTTGTCTGGGGATCAAAACCAGACTGGCTACTCATCCTTTCATGCCTGTATGACAAGTAGAATTGACAAGCGCTTGGAAGAGGATATTTTCGTATGTATAACTTCTCTAATTTTTGATTGCTCTTGGCTTGAATAAATTAGTTCATTTGATATATACTACATGTGATAGTCTCCATGTAAGTGACATTTGGTGGAAAAGGAGCCAAACATTAAGATATAGCTTGAGGCACTCCTATTCCCTATTAAGGGGTATTGGTCAGGATGGTGATATAAACTTGAAAATATTTTCCCTCAACTATCAATGTTTAATGGGATTGAGGGCTTCTAGAAATATCTAATCCCACACCTTGTAAACTACATTTAGAAAAACCTACATAAGCATACACAACCTACACGGACAACACACACACCTTATATATGACATACACAATAACAAGACAATGAGAACTTACAGAATGTCTGTATTCATTACATAGACAATGTAAGACATAGGTATTAATAAAGCTTGGGCCAATGGGATATGCATACTGCCACTTCATTGGGGAACATTCTCATAGGCCCTTTCCCTTCCCCTCACAAAGAATACATAAGGATTTAAGGCTGTCAGAGAAATTATCAGTGGAATCAGTTGTTCTAGAATGTGCTGTCTCCATCTGCCTACTCTATATGAAAATTAATGATCCTAAGATCATAGGATCATAGATTCAAAGTTAGAAGTATTATTTGAGACCAACAAATCCAACCTCCTAATTTTAGAAACGAGGAACTTTAGAGAAGCTATGTGGCTTGCTCAGGGTCATCTAGCTTTTAAGTGTCTGAGGAGAGACTTTTTTTTTTAATAAATGATAGCATGTATTGCCTCAGTCTCCATTTAAATTCTAGTCTTTCTAGATCTTTCTCTGAATGTAGATATCTCCTTCTATCCTGAGACGTGTAGAGTGTCTTATAGCTGTGCATTGCTTAGAAGAGTCCAGTTTATCAAGGTTTTTCATCACACATACGATGTATCTGTGATTGTGTACAAATTTTTCCTGGTTCTGCTCTTCTCACTTAGCATCAATTTGTATATGCCTCTCTAGGTAATTATGAAATCCATCTCCTTCCCATTTCCTATAGCACAATAGTATTCCATTACATTCATATACCGTAACTTGTTCAGCCATTCCCCAATTGATGGGGATCCCCTATATTTCCAGTTTTTTGCCACCGCAAAGAAAGCTGCAATAAATATTTTTGTACATATGGGTCCTTTTCCCACTTCTGTGATCTCTTTGGGATATAACTCCAAAAGTGGTATTGCTGGGTCTGGACAAATGGTAGTAAAAGAGCATTGATTGAATTTGCCTGGAATTAAACAACTAGTATCAAGGAACACTGAATCTGAACTGAAAAAAAGCATACTTTAAGCCACGTTACTGAGGCAGGTGGGTTTGATAAGTGGTGCCAGCATCTGGGAGGAGGGGGGTAGTGCCATAACGGAGAAAAGATGATTATTAGCAATTGCAGTTGTTTTGCTGTCTGGCCAAGTCATAGTATCATGGATTTAGAAGCAGAAGGAATGTTGGAGGCCACCAAATCCAACTCCCTCATTTTACACATGAGGAAAGTGAGGCACAGAGAACTTAGGTGATATGTCTTAGTAATCCAAAAGAAATCAAAACATCAGCTCTAAGGGCAGATACAAGTGCAATTACATCCAAGAGGCTGAACTGAGTCAAACTCTGTGTGGCATGATTACAAAAGAAGATAACTAAATCCACTGGGATTGAGAATAAAGGAAGTCTCATCCAATATCATGTTAAACCTGCCCAGGAGACAAAAAAGTCAAGTTATTTAATATCAAAGATATATCTTTTCAGGGTTGCTATTAGTGAGATGTATCAATCTATTATGGCATCCTAAAAGAGCCCATCCTGTACCCTAATCTTAATAACTCAGTCTCTATTTTCTTATACCATGTTTCAACCCTCTGCCACCAGAACTAGAATCCTGTTTTATTCTCCTCAGTCTTCCCAGATGCCCCAAACCACAATTCCTGTGGCTGGGTATCCAGCACATTCAACCAAATTTCTCCTATATTTCATACCTGCATTGATTCTTGCCTATCACAGTTTTTTTTTTCTTTTTTCCAAATTTGATAAAGCATATGTCCTTGTGAGGTCTATCAATAACTGATGTAAAGTAATGATAATTTCTACTTCTAGAGGAAATTAATTTGTAGGAGAAGGGCTCTGGGAAGTTATATGTCAGATCCCATTGAGGACTATTTTTGGAATGTGGTGCCATTCTTATCTAGTCATAGTAATGAGTTCCCAGAAAGCAACAACTAGTAGTTAGCAAGTTTTGATTGAAACCTGAAAAATATCCTGGTTCAAGAAAGCCTTCAAATTGTTCCACCTATTAGCCAGTGGTTGATAAAGGTACACACTGATTAAAGGAACATATGTGGTTCTTAAAAGTTAAAACTAAAAAAAAAAAAATCTAAGCAAATAATGCATGGAAGCTTGTTATTTAAAGAAATTTTAGAAACAATCGCTAGTTCTTTTACTGGTCAATTTATCAATTATCAAGCATTAAGCATGTGCTATGTAGTAGGCACTGTGATAGGCCCTGAGGATACAAAGACAGAAATAAAAGTCTCTGATGCCAAGGAACTTGTACTCTAAGACATGTATACTTTAAGTATGTACAAAAATATTAATAATATATATGAGATAATTTGGTCAGAGGCACACTGCCAGCAAGGTTTCATGTCACTTGACCTTTTGGCTGCTCTTCTTTAGAGCAGCTTCAAATTAACCAATATCCTTCCTAAAACATGGTGCCCAGACTTGAATACATTATTGTAGAGGTGGTCTGACAAAGTAAATTGGGGTTCTGTTCTCTGATCTTGACATCTGCAGAAAATGAGATAAATTATACCTATAATTTATATAGTGATACTCTAGTATACCAATCCCATAAGCCTATCAAAAAATAAAAACAATCAATGCAGTTAGCCTGGTTTGTTCTTGACAAACTCATTTAGGTTTGTTCCCTACCTTCTTGACTAAGTACTCATAAAGAAATTCTCGGGCTTCCAAGAGTCAAAGTCAAACTTTTCAATCTTCCAAAGTTTGAAAAGTGGATAAAATTTGCTGATATCTAATCCTGCAACACCTTTCCAACTTTTTTTTTGGTTGTTGTTGTGTTTTTTTTTTTTTTTTGCTTTTTTGAGGGGGAAGGAAGGGCACATGGGGCTAAGTGACTTGACCAAGGTCACACGGCTAGTATTTTGTTAAGTGTCTGAGGTCAGATTTGAACTCAGGTACTCCTGACTCCAGACCAGTGCTCGATTCACTGCGCCACCTAGCCACCTGACCTTTCCAGTTTTTAACAACTTTTTGAAGGTTACTGATAAGGCCTCAGCAATGACCTGCATTGAGGCCGGATAGGTGGCAGAGTGGATAGAGTGGTAGTCAGGAAGACCTGAGTTCAGATTTGACCCCAGATACTTTCTGGCTTGTGATCTTGGGCAAGTCACTTTACATTCTATTTGCCTTGGCTCTCTATTCTATAAAACAGGACTAATAACAGCACCTAATTTCCAGGGTTGTTGTAATGGTAACATGAGATTAATTTTATAAAGTGATTTGTAAACCTTAAAGTGCTATATAAATACTAGTTATTGTTAGTTTACTTACTTCATATCCTAGGGTAAAGTTTGTCCCAGCTTATACCCAAGAACAATTAAGTATTTTATGAGGATTGGCTCCTTTATTTTTGGTTCTGATTCCCTGTCAACAATTTTGGTGATATACTTCCCATCTATATTTCCTATCTCCTTTCTTCTGTCTTTGCATGATCTGTTGGTCACCCATGCCTTAAATGCTCCTATTTCTCACTCCTGCCTTTTAAAATCTCTGGATCACCTAAAAACTCAACTCAAATAAATTCTACCTTTTAATGGAGTTTATTCTTCATTTTCCTACTGCTAGTTCTTTACCTTCTTAGATCACCCTCTATCTAATCTCTATATATTTTGGGTGTACCTAGTTATAGATCATGTCTCCTCTATTAGAATGTAAGCTTTTTGGGGCACAGGACTGTTTTTGCTTTTCTTTTGTATTCCCGGTGTTGAGCAGGATGCCTAGCATATTGGATCTGATTAGTAAATGCTTTTTGGTTGGTTAATTTCCCATTAGAGTAGATAGAAACAAAAGACAAGTTGAATAGTTACTTTTTTTTTCATCATCATTCATTATCTACATTTTATCTACCTGAAGAAGTGGTCCTGTCTTTTTAAAATTCTTCTTTATGTGATCTTTAACGAAAAATTTCAATTTTTAATGAGTTTTAGTGTTCCCTACACTATTGTTGCAAGTCCACGCTCTTATTTTTTCTTATTCACTTTTAGTTATCTGACCTTGATACCATATTCTATACTTCTAAAAAAATTGAGTTGAGGGGGATAAATCCTCTCTACTGCCATATCATTCTCTTTAGGAAAAAAAATACTCATTTTCTTCCGTGTCTTTATTTTTACTTGCATTATCAGAATTTCTTTCTCAGAGAATTCCCAACTTTATTGGGGCTATTTTTCTCTTAGTGTTTAGGGCATGGGATCCTTGTTGTTTCAGTTATGTCTAATTTTTCATAACTCTTTTTGGTGTTTTCTTGGCAAAGGTCCTAGAATAGCTTGTCATTTCCTTCTCCAGCTCATTTTATAGATGAGGTGACTGAGGCAAACAGGGTTAAGTGATTTGCTCAGGGTCACACTGGATTTGAACTCAGATCTTCCTGACTCCAGCCCCAGCACTCTATCCACTATACCACCAAACTGTCCTACCTTTCTAAAAAGAAAATATTGATGACTTTTGTTTTTAAAGCACAATAATGTCCAAACATATACCTCTCTTCTTCTCTTAGTAAACCTTCTCTTGTAACAAAGAAAAAAAGTAGTTAAAGCAATTGTCATATGGATCATATACATAATACATAAAACATTCCCACCTGTAGTTTCCCACCTCTCTAATAAAATGAGGCATTTTGCCTTCTTCAGAAATGAAGTAGAATATTGCCTATAATGTCAGACATATCATAGGACCATAGAGTCAGAGATGTCCAGACTAATCCCTTCCTTTAAGAGGTGAGGAAACTGAAGGTCAGAAAGATTTACTGGATTGCCCAAGGTCCCACATCTGGTAAACGTTTGAGTCAATATTTTGAACCCAGGTCTTTCCGGATTGGTTAGTTTTTCTAAACTGTTCTATTCCTCTTTTTTTTTATTCTTTGTTGTGACCACACAGCGTAGTGGTTAGAGAGCTGGCCTCAGAACCAGGTAGACGAGTTCAAGTTCCACTTCTGGTACATGGTGTCTGTGTGATTCAATAATACTATTCTCTTTACTGTTCCTTGATTAAGACTTGGGGTTCTGCCTGCTGACTACCTCAAGTCATAGCTTCAGTCTTTCCTTGTATAATAAATCTTTCCTCATCTTTCTTAGTTCTAGTGCCGTCTCTCACTGGCTTATCTCTAATTTGTCATGAATATAGCTTGTCTGGATGTTTTTGTTTTCATGATGTCTTCTTGAGAACAGACTATCTGTTACCACTCTTTGTATCTCGAATACTTGGCACTGAGACTGGTACTTTGCAGTAACTTAACAGATGTTTATTGACTGACTGATAGTGAAATTACAAGCCCAGTCACTGTCTTATTTTTTTTTTTATAGTAAACGAAGTCTCTTTTGATGGGTAGGGCTATATTGGGAAATAAAGTAAGTTATACAAAATCCCATCCTCTACTGGAAAATCTCATGTTTTGCTTGAAACCTTTCATATCTCTTAGTATCTATTCTTTGTTAATTATGTCCTATTTTTCCTGTATGTAATATGCTGTCTCTTCCATTAGATTGTAAACTCTTATACCCCGGTGCCTGTATATCTGATTTCCCAGTTGCATGTAAAAAAAAAAAAAGATTGTAAGCTCCTTGAGGGCAGGATATACCTTCTTATTTAAATCACTTTTTGTATCCTCATCACTTGAAACAATGTCTGACACAGAGTAGGTACTTAATGAATGTTTATTAATTGATTGATATAAAACAGAAACTATCAATACAAATGAAACAAAAGAAAGGAGATGAATTCTCTTCTCTTTTCTTCAGGGTCAATTTGGTCTTCATAATTACCTAGCATTTACTTTCCTTTGATTGTTTTTTGTTTGCATAATTGTAGTTATTATGTACATTGTTCTCTTCCTTCAGCTTCCTACCCTTAGCATCACTTCCTTTTCTTTTGATCCTTTCTTAAATGTTCTTCACCTTGTTCCAGCACCCTTCTGGATCATGTACTTTCTCATAGGATTATATTTATTCAATACTGAATTCTACTCAATCACACCTTTTGTCAAACGGAGTTTCAAAACAGATTTTCCAAAGAAAGCCTTTCAAATAGAGACACACTGGTATGACCTTGGGCAAGTCTTTTGTCTTCTTTGGGCCTCAGTTCCTTCATCTCTAAAATAAACAAATTGGATTAAAGATCCAGTGAGGTACCTTCTAAATCTATGATCTTTTTATAAAGAATTCTTTGGTAAAGCAAATAGCTATTTCCTAATTTAACTCTGGTTCAAATCAAGATTTTCATTTATAGCACTGGGTTTGAGGAAAGCTGCACCTGTAGTGTATTACAAATCCTTGGCCAGATTTAAGCTGGCAATGTAACAGAAGGAACATCCATTTCCCATTATAAAGCCCCTTAGCCAGACAGTCCCCCAGCTGTTTAACCTTGGTAGATAAATGGGAGGATTTCATTCCTAGGGCAGACAACTGAGCAGCAACTCCCATGAGCAGTAAATTATTTTAATAAAATGTAGATTAAATAATTTTAAACTGTCTTTTCTCATTCCTTTAGGGAGGAATTTTTGAGTTTTGACCATTACAGTATTTTTTTTTGTTCATTTCAGGGGCAAGGGGCTGAGGAGATGTTAGGAACCTCTTAACCAGAATTTGAGGTTCTTAACCTTCATGGACCCCTCCTCCAAATCATGTTTTTAGGTAATAGAATGAATTGATAAATTTCAGTGAGTGAAAATTAAGATACAATTTTTTTTCCCCATCAAATCTCATGTTTCCCTTGAAATCCACTTATAGACCTCACAGACCCCAGGTAAAAAAAAGAGAAGAGAAACATAGACATTCCAAAAGCAGTACTATCATAGTTACACCTTACACCTTACAAATGAATTCCTCATTAATGTGATATAATGATGGCTCATTTTATATATATATATATATATATTTTTTTTTCACTCTTTATTTCACTGTGAGCCTCCCAATTTAAGTTAAAAAGCAAAACATAGACCTCTATTTCTTATGGATGATTCATGAATCATATGTCAATGATCACATCACTGAATCTCTGCCCATAAAGATCTTATTCCCCAAAATAGCACTGTTGCTTCTTGTCAAGTAACACTTGTCATTCCACCTTTATCCTTTGATGTCTCTTTCCCATATTCCAGCATGAAGCACAGACAACTTTAGGTTCTATTTTTAGGACAGTTTAGAACAGAAGGCAACAGTGGTGTCATTGTTCTCAAGTTTTGATAAGTACTTTGGTGATGTATCACTTTATAACAATGATTTCTTCTTAGCACATAATTCCTGAAGCTCTAATTTCCATATGAAAAATGAAGTCACACTCATTATTTTAAAACAAAAAATATATTTCTCTTGGTGCCTTAGGGAGGCAGTGTAATGGAAAGGAGAAAAAGGAAGAAGAGGAGAAAAAAAGAAGGAAATCAAAGAACTGAAACTCAGAGAGATGAATTGACTGGTCCAGAATCACCCAGGTACTAAATGTCTGATCTGTGACCCGAATCTAGGCCTTTTGACTTGTTATTATCGTTTCCTTTTTCTCTTTCAGTGATATGTATATTATATATGTATAAATGTCCACACACATATATTTATGTGTTTTCAGCAGCCATAGAGACCAAGAAAGCTGCAGTCCCTCAAGATCAGCTAGGAACAATTACAGAGAGAAACTACCCATCTGACATAAGATACATATGCCCAGAAAAGACCTAACATGATGCCCCATGGGTTCCTCTCAATGCATGTGGAATTTATTTTCCTTTGTTCATGTCCTTCCATGTGCATTTAATCTTCCTTCTGATGGTATAGGTATTTATGAAAAAAAGTATGCACAAGATTTAGAGGGGAAATGTTTTCTTGCTACTTTTATTACTATGCTTTTAAAAAAAGTGCCTTTGCTGTGAGCTAGTTGTGTTGAGTAGTAAACGTAAAAACACTGCCATGGTTTCATCACATATCTGGATATAGACCATTGCAATATGTTGAACTAGGAGTAGCTTTTTGCAGGGTTTCATGTGTAAGAGTGGAGTGCCCCTAGGTGCTAAATTTAAATCCCTCCAAAACTTCTACCTAGAAGAGTGACGTAAATAGAATAAATTCTCAGTAAAGATTTTATGAGTGCATGCATAAAGTTAAAAGGTACAAGACATGAAGAAAGGGTCAGATGGAAATGAAGGCAAACCTCTGAAATTCCATCATTCCTGGCCTTTAGAATCAGAGCATAGGAGGAGCTATTGTTGACATCTCTAAATCATTTCTGCTTTTTTTGTACATGACCGTTCATGCATGTAAACTATTCATTAGTGAGACAAAGGAATCTAATTAACACCTGTATCTACCTATTGCTGGGCATACGTAGCTATGTGTATATAAACAATGAATCAGCCAACAAATCTTCATTAAGCATATACTCTAGAAGTTCTCAAAGAAGAAAAAATTGAAAGAAGTAATAATGTACTTGGGAAAAACACATATAAACACAAATATAACCAAAGAGCTCAAGGACATCAGCACAGTAAAACATCAACAAATGGAAATTAATCACACACATGAAGTACATAAATATTGAGGAATACCTAGGCAAGGAAAAAATGTTTTGCACCTTACTCTTACTCTTTGATGGTTCCAATGTTGTGCAACATTTCCTCAAATATCAGTAAAGTAGCCCATGATCTACTATTTTATTTTCTTAACAGCAAAAACATGCTATACCGTGGCTTGCTAAAATTATGGGATTTGCTAAAACATAGATTAAATAATGTCCTTTACATAAAGGATAATTTATTAAGTAAATGATGTTTTGTAATGAAAAGAGCATTGAGCTCACAATGTGTTTTTTGAATCTGACTTCTATACGATGAAAGGCAAATCATTCCATCTTTGAGAATTGATTTTCTCAAATATAAAACAGAAACAAAAATAGTTGGGCTACCTACCTCCTCTCTATTGTGAGGAGGATGCACTGGCAAACCTTGAAGTGTTGTATAAATATGGATTGTTATTATTCTAATTGTTCAGGAGTAACCTTGGGCAAAGCTGAGGAGCCAGAAATGCTTCTTGTTGGTTCTTTTCCTCAACTTCCCCTCTCAGCACTTTCAAACTGATGCTTTTGTTGTTTGATGTAGCACTCACCATAGGAATAGGTATGTGCATGACCTCATTTCTTTTGGTCCTTGCTAACTACCCAATGAACCTGTATCAAAATGCATGTTTGATAAATCATTCTATTTCTTTGGCAGTAGATCTGAAGTATGATGTTGTGAATATCCCAGTAGATTTGAGAGTAGGCAGTATACAACTTACTGAATAGTTTATACAAGGGAAGGGTGTTTGATTTCCAAGCAGCCTACTTCCCAAAGGATACAAAACAAACAAAACTCCTACTCATTCTATGCTGTGCTCATGTAAAAGTCCAAAGCAAGGTTAGAGAAGGTAGGCATTACATATATATATATAGGATAGAAGCCTTTTAAAAGCACTTCAGTTCAGATGACCCCTGATACGCCATTCATTTCTAAAACTCTATAACTCTAAATCTCTTTTCAAAGTACTTAAGATAATATGTGAAATCATATGTTGAATAAAAAACTGTTATACATTTATCGTTTTCATTTTGGGGATTCAGCATTTCCCTAGCAGTCTAGTTCAAACATTCCTGGTCAGGCTAACTCCTGACTCCATAATCCTGATTCTGATTTTGATAACTTGTATGAACTTTAGTTCATACTGCATACAGGTGACTCTTTATGACCCCCTGGACCACAATGCCCATAGGGTTTTCTTGGCAAAGATATTGGAGTGGTTTGGCATTTCTTTCCCCAATTTTATAGAGCCAGGGGTTTAATGACTTGTGCAGGGTCACAAAACTAAGAAGTATCTGAGGTCAAATTTGAACTCTAGTCTTTCTGACTCTAGATTCAGTCCCCTAACCACTGCACCATCTAGCTACCCCCTTTTATTGCACCTCGAATCCCAATACATACCTTATTTTTATGTATAAACCTAACCTTTTCTATGTTTCATTCCTTATAATATAGAAAGTATGTAGAATGTTAGAATGAAAGTTCTTTGAATGGAGGGATTGTTTCCTTAGTTTTTGTATCCCCAATGCTTAGCACAGAGCTTATCTTAAGCAGACACTTCATTAAATACTTGGGTGGTTGCTAGAAGGTATACATATTTGTGTGTGTGTGTGTGTGTGTGTGTGTGTGTGTGCCCCCTTGCATAGTCAAAACATTTCGCCGACCATTGTCCCTCCATGCACATGTTTTCTACCCTTATAGAGAAAGTAAGATCTTTAATGGTTGTGTTCCCAAGGAGGAGTTAGCATAATGTCTGGCACACAGTAGGTGTTTAATAAAAGGTTTGTTGATTGATTTGATGTTTCATATGTTAATAAAGAACAAGGCAGATTTATAGCTTTCTTGACTTCCTTCTAGTTGTAAGCAACCTGTGGTCCCAGAGCAGGATGCATTCAATAGATAGTATAAACAAATCAGGGAACTAGCTGACTAAAATCAGAATCTACTAAATTATTAAGTATTGCCCTTACTGATTCTCTCTGACCTTCTACAATCCAGGCCTAATATGTCTTATCCATGACACCTTCTATGTTCTTCAAGGCCTATCTACTCCTCTCTTACTTGCTGTCTTGACTATCTGACGATAAGCATCATGTGGACATTCCAGTTGTGACTTGTGTCCTGATAGCAATCAATTTCATGACAGATGTTCCTAGTACATTTACATAGTTAAAATGGAAAGGCTTTTTCTTTTTAAAATGAGGATTACATATTTGTCTAACACTGATTAAACTTTATCATAAGAGAAAAAAGTGTTATTACACAATGCATCCATAGTTTGGTGTAAATTAAGTAGCAATTTTCTCAAATAGTTATAACCAAGATGTAGGTGCCTATCCTTCTGAAACATCAACAATTACAACAGCAATGGCAGTAACAACAAGAGAGCTGTCAATAGTATGCTCTATCAAAGAACAAAGCATTGGGGTAGATAATCAAAATGGAGGGGCATAATGGTGTAGCTGTTAGAAACCTTATCTCAGATTCAGAAAGAGAAAGGTACAAGTCAGTCTCAGAGACAGGGTCTCAGTTTCCAAATCTATACAATGGGAACAAGAGGCAGCATGGCATAGTAGATAGAAAGCTGACTTTGGAGACAGGAAAACCTAGGTTCAGGTTTTATCTGTAACTGTTGGCCCCTGGGCAAGTCATCTTAATGCCCCTAGGCACTTAGATGACACCCATGACTCTAAGTTACAGAACAATTACATGTTTACATTGTCAGCGAGAGTTTCCTCACCTGGAGATTTTTATACCAATAAAGTCACAGGTCTGGATCACTACCTTCCCCCTCTATTCATCCCCTACCCCTCAAAAAAAGAAAATGATGGATAAGCCACTCAGCTAAATAGGGTCATAGTGAGGTGCCATAATAGCTAGAGCACTGGGCTTAGAATCAGGAAGGCTCATTGTCCTGAGCTCAAATCAGGCCTCAGACACTTACTAGCTGAGTGATTCTGGGCAAGTCACTTTACCTCAGTTTCCTTATCTGTAAAATTATCTGGAGAAGGATATAGCAAACTGCCCCAGTGTCTTTGCCAAGAAAACCCCAAATAGGGTTTCATATATGACTAAATAGCAGCAACATTTTCTACTTGTGATAAGATATTTTTGTTATACGAGATCCTGTTGAGAGGGGAAGACCACTATAGATGATTTTTAATCCTTGTATCTTTAGTAGAGGAGAAGAAGAGACAGAAATGGGTAACTAAGATTTTCTATTTGTAACATCCTGGAACCGTACTTGTCCTGTCTCAGTTCTGGAAGCTAAACTCTGCTCCTTATGTTCCACAGGCATTGATAATCTTTCTTTCCACCAATGAGAAGAAACTTATGCAAATATCTATGCTTGAGTCTTGGGTTATATAAAGTCTATTTTTCTTAGAAGATTTGTACACACGCACACAATATAAACAAAAAAAAAAACCCACCTAATTCAGAAGGCCCCTGGACTGAAAAACCAGCCCACTAAGCACAGTGCCATATAATCTACATCTTAAGGATCTAGGCTTCTGAATCAGGATGATTGTACCCGAATTGTAAAGTCCTTTCAATCCAACTAGTATTATTCCTCATGCAGCTTCAGTAAACAAAACAACAACACTACCACAAACTTATAGACTATCCCAATTGCTTTTTTTCCCATATTTTAAGACCGTGGTTCTCAACCTGTGGGTTATGTTCAATTTAAATACATCCTGCATATCAGATATTTACATTACAATTTGTAACAGTAGCAAAATTACAGTTATGAAGTAGCAATGAAAATAATTTTATGGATGGGAGTCATCACAACATGAGGAACTGTATTAAAGGGTCGTGGCATTAGGAAGGTTGAGAACCACTGCTTTAGAAAATAGAAGGTAGTCTCTACCATTCGACTTGGTTTTCTCTTGCATGCATGTCTAGACTTAAAAATTATGAGTCTATTAAATTCTGTCTTCTAGTGAAAAAAAAAAGAGTTACCTGGAAAATAGTCTTCCTTCTCTGTCATTCTTTTTTTTTTTTTTTGGAAGGAGTAAGGTAGGGCAATTGGGGTTAAGTGACTTGCCCATAGTCACACAGCTAGTAAGTGTTAAGTGTCTGAGGCCAGATTTGAAATCAGGTCCTTCTGACTCCAAGGCCAGTGCTCTATTCACTGCACCACCCAGCCACCCCAGTTCTCTGTCATTGGCAAGCCAAATAGAGAAAAAATATTCCCCAAACCACTAGGTTGTCAGTGGTTAGGGCAGTCCCTGAACTCCTCAAAAACTCCCTAGATAATCATTTAAGTTGATAGAACACTTTAAAGTTTACAAAATGCTTATTAGATCTCATTTGATTCTGACAAATTTGTGTAAAGCCATTCACAAGTAGCTTTCCAGAGGCCTGCTGGTGTGAACAGTTTCAAGGTTCTGATTACATAGTATAGCAAATTTTCTATTTATTCAATAACAAATTAGAGCAAAACATTTGCAGAAAATCAAGGTACAGCATTCACAATGCTACAGCTTATCACAGAAAATCAAAATGCAGCATTTACCATGTCACAACTCAACAACTTATCACTAAAATGACCACATAGTTCTTACCAAAGTGGTCACATAGTTTTAAACAAAATGCAATCATTTATTCAATCACAAAATCCTTAATTCAACACAAAGTACAAAAGTCAAAGTTCTCCACCCCTAGGTCACAGTAAATCATAATCTTCTCAGTCAGTACACAGTATCCAAGTAAAGTCTTCTTTCAGCTTGACTCAAGACTGACTCTCAGCTTCTATGGTTCCTCTTCCATGGTCCCAGATCCAACTGTCACCTGGGTTCAAAGGCAGGCAGCTCCCAGTTCCTTGTCCAGCTCCTTGTCCATTTCTTCATCCAGTTCCCATTCCATATTAAAGTTGACAGGGTCTAGTGCAACTCAAGTCCTTCACAGTTCCTGTTTCTGGGAAGACAAAGCTTGACAGAGCCACAATAATATGCATACACATTGCTGGCACCATCATCAATTCACTATCTGCCTGTGAAATCAACTCAGATCCACCAACAAGATCTGAGAACTCAACACAAATCATCAACATAGAAATCAACACCCATAAACAAGACCCAGGAGGTCAGCACAAATCATCAGTAGAGTCCCAGGACCTCCAAAACCCTCCTCCAGGATTTCTGTAAGCATACAACCAGAAAATCTTCAGGGCTTCTAGTAAGGTCCAAGGGCTTCTGTATAAAGTATCACAAGCAAACATCAACACAGACAGAGCAGACAAATAGAGTGCTGGCATACCACAAGTTTTCTCCTTCTTGACTCTGCCACCACAAGAGTCCTCTTTTCAGTTCTGCTCTCTCTAGTCTGGGGTTCTCCTTATATATGGTCATTAGATCCTTCCCAGGAGTTCACAAGTTCTAGGGTTCACAAGTTGTGGGGTTCACACATTCTGTATCTTAACAGACTTTATACAAGGCTCAAAAGAAACTTGAACTGAAACAAGGTGTTAATTCAATAGCTAAAACAAGGTGTGGACTACTTCGTTGCTTGCCATTACACTTTGTTTGGAAAATTGAGATTCAGATGGTTAAAAAATTTTGCCAGTGTCAGGCAACTAGAAAGTAACATACCTGATTCAAATTTTCTGACTTCAAACCCAATAATTTTCTTTTCTCTCATTACATGATAACTGCTTCCCCCTTTGGAACTTAAACTATAATAATAGTTAACATTCATATTGCACTTTAAGGTTTGAATGGTTTTCTATACATGTAATCTCTTTTGTTAATCACAACACTCTGAGGGAGATGCTATTGGTATCTCTCTTTCATAGATTAGGAAACAAGGTGAGAGAGGTTAAGTGATTTTAACCAAGACACTCAAGACTCAAGTCTCCTAGATGCTAAGTCTAACACTCTGAATATTTAAAGTTACTAGTCACTCATTTGATGGTGCAGAAACATGTTGAGGCCAGAGTAACATGTATCATATCACCAATGAAGAGCTATATAGAAGTGATGTGAATGATTTTGTTAAACAAATGTATGAAAAAAAAGAAGTCATCCAGGGACGCTTCCAGATGGAAGGATAATCAGGGGTCAGACCATGATTTCCACTAACACTAAATTATCTCAAGGATCTGGAGGAAGGCCTCCCAAACTTCTCATTTTATTACCATGACTCAGATGACGTCTCACCTTGTAGTATCCCTTTTCCATGTTGGCCAGCTTTTCCCACCAGTAAATTCCATATGAAGACCTCCATTTTCGGGATTGGCCCAAGCCAATAGTGCTTCATTCCCTACTAGATTATGCTTCTAATTCTCCAGACTTCTCTACCATAGCACTTCTCTCCCCTGCCCAACTTTAAGCTCCTATTATGTATTGTTTCCACTCTCCCCCCATTAGAATGCAAGCTCATTGAGTCCAGGGACCACTGTCTTTCTTTCTGGCCTTTATTTGTATCCCTAATTCTTAGCACAGTACTTGGCACATAGTTGTAATAGTAATCAGTGTAGCAGATACTTAGCACTTAGTACCTTGGGGCTAAGTGTGGAAGGTACAAACTCTGTCCCACTGTTGAGAAGGCATGAACTCCCCTGTTGACATGGAAGAAGGGGATTGGCTGAGCCCCTCTTGATGTGAAAGAAGGGGATTGGCTGAGACAGGTATATAAGCAAGAATTCCAGAGACAGACAGAATTGAAATGTTGCTCTGGGTAAAGGAAGAATCTTGAAGACTGAAGCCTGCAGAAAGAAAGAGAGAGAGAGAGAGAGAGAGTTTCTCTCCCAGCATCTGGAAGCTGAGAACTGACTGTG
>CM053585.1:432739087-432760549 GCA_028646515.1 Pseudochirops corinnae
GAATCTTGTAAATTAAAAGTAAATGAGTAAATAAATAAAAAAAAAAGAAAAAAAAAAAGGAGTGGTCAAGGCCAAAGGAGGGTCCTTGTAAAGTTCTTCTGCTAGGGCCATATAAGCCCTGTAAGCTCCTTGTACCTTTGGCTCTATATGAAATGGCTCTGGAATAAACAGACTATCAAATACAAAAAAAAACAAAAAAAACAAAAAAAAAAAACAAATATTATCTTCCCATGTAGGAATTTGACCTTATTAAGTACCTTATGATTTCCCTTTCCTTTTTACCTTTTTATGCTTCTCTTGAGTTTTGTATTTGCAAGTCAAATTTTCTATTCAGCTTTGGACTTTTCACTAAGAATGCTTGAAAGTCTTCTCTCTCATTGAATTTCCATTTTCTTCCCTGAAGGATTACATTAATTTTTTCTTAGTAGGTGCTTTTTGGTTGTAATCCTAGCTCCTTTGCCCTGTGGAATATCATATTCCAAGATCTCCAATGCTTTAATGTGGAAGCTGCTAAATCTTGTGTTATCTTGACTATGACTCCATGATACTTGAATTGTTTCGTTCTGGCTACTTCCAATATTTTCTCCTTGACCTAAGAACTCTGTAATTGGGCTACAAAATTCTCGTCAGTTTTCATTTTGGGATCTCTTTCAGGAAGTGACCAGTAGATTAGATACAGTACACCAGTAGATTCTTTCAATTTCTTTTTTACCTTCTGGTTCTAGAATATCAGGGCACTTTTATTGCTAATTTCTTGAAAGATGATGTCTAGGCCCTTTGTTTGATTATGGCCTTCAAGTAGTCTGATAATGTTTAAACTATCTCTCCTGGAACTATTTTCCAGGTCAGTTGTTTTTCCAGTGAGATATTTCACATTGTCTACTATTTTTTCATTCCTTTGGTTTTATTGTTGTTGTTGTTGTTGTTTCATTTCTCATAAAGTCATTAACATTAATTTTCCCCATTCTAATTTTTAAGGAATTATTTTCTTCAGTGAAATTTTGGAGCTTCTTTTCCATTTGGCTAAATCTGTTTTTTTAAGGCATTCTCCTCCTCATTGGCCTTTTGGAGATCTTTTGCCACATGACCTACTCTATTCTTTAAGGTGTTATTTTCTTCAGTATTTTTTAGGATCTCCTTTACCAATTTGTTGACTCATTATAATGCCATGCACAAGCAGCTTCCCAGAAGAAAGCTACTGTGAATAGTTTTTGAGGTTCTGATTACACAGTATAGCAAACATTCCATTTATTCCATTACAAATCAAGGCAAACATTCACAACAAATCACAATATAATATTCACAACATTACCTCTTATCACAGAAAATCACAATATAGTGTTCACAACAGCTTAACATTAGAATGGCCACACAGTTTTCACTACAGTGGCCACAATATTTAGAACAAAGAACAAAGGAATAATCATCTGTTTTCCCTAAAGGGGGAAACCCTCCTTACTTAATCATTCAGTCTTTTCACAATACAATAATCAATGTTTCACTCATGGGGCAATCATAGATTAACTTAATCAGTCACTTATCTAGCAATTAGTCACTAAGTATCATTAATCACTAAATACAATCATTAGAAAATTACACAAATCCTCCACCCCTCAGTGTCTAGTACACTTCAATTTCATCTTGTATCCAAGGGGAGGCCTTTTCTTCATATTGACTGGGAGTTGTCTCTCAGATTCCCTGGATCCCCTTCCATGGTCCCAGCTCCTATCTAATTCACCAAACAGTCACCTGGATTCAGAGGCAGACAGCTCCCAGTTCTTTTCCAGTCCTCCAGGCAGTTACTGGTACACACTGAAGTCCACAGGGTCCAGCACATCTCAAACCCTTCACAACTTCTGTTACCTGGAACTCAAGGATCAACCAAGCCACACACAAAGGCTTATCCTGGTCATGCTTCTTCAGTCCTCCAGCAGTTTGGCTGGCCCTAGGACCTGTAAGGAATCTCAGCCTTCCAGGAGGCAACAACTTCAGCATTCACCAGATTCTGATCTCAAGAAAACTCCAACTCAGTTCTCAGTCAACTTCCAGATGCTGGGAGAGGAACTCTCTCTCTCTCACTCTCTCTGTCTCTGTCTCTGTCTCTCTGTCTGTCTCTGTCTCTCTGTCTCTGTCTCTCTCTCTCGGTCTCTCTCTCTGTCTCTCTATTTCTCTCTCTCTGTCTCTCTCTCTCTCTCTCTCCATCTCTGTCTCTATCTGTCTCTCTCTGTCTCTCTGTCTCTCTGTCTCTCTGTCTCTCTCTCTCTCTCAGCTGGCTTCAGTCTCCCCAGATTCTTCCTCCACCAGGAGCCACCAGGAGGAACATTCCTGATTCTGATTCTCTGTCTCTGGAATTCTTCTTATATACACACACACTGGCCTCCTCTCTCAGCCAACCCCCTCCTGCCACATCAGCAACAGGAGACAGAATTCACACTCTCTGCCTCTTTCAGGAAGTACTTAGCCCTTATTTACGAAGGACCAAGTACCTGCTAAGTTAATTACTACACTTGTTTTTCACAATTTTCTTGCATCACTCTCATTTCTCTTCCCAATTTTTCCTCTGCCTCTATTACTTGACTTTCAAAATCCTTTCTGAACTCTTTCATGGCCTGATACCATTCCTATTTTTCTTGGAGGCTTTGGATGTAGGAGCATTGACTTTTTTGTCTTCTTCCAAGGGTGTGTTTTGATCTTCCTTATCACCATAGTAACTTTCTATAGTCAAAAGTTTTTTCCCCATTGTTTGCTCATTTTTCCAGCCTGTTACTTGACCTTTAATTCTTTGTCAAAGTAGTTCTCTACTTCCAAGGTGGAGAGTGCACTGTCCCAAGTTTTGTTTCACTCCATCTTTTTGTAGGTTCTGCTACAATTTGTTTAGAGTCATTTTTTAAGGTATTTGGAGGGGTTTGGGAGAGGTCTCAGGTGAGTCCCTGCTTTTACTCTGCCATCTTGGTTCCACCACTATGCTACCAATTCTAACAGAGAATTTTCAGGTAAGAGTGTATAGTGAGCTAAAGCTGGAATCAGGAAGGCATGAGTTCTAATCTGTTATCAGGTATTTACTGAGTGACTCTGGTCAAGTGACAACATCTATCTTCCTTAGTTACATCATGTATAAAATGGGAATGATAACATATATTTCCCAGTGTTATTGTGAGGATAAAATAAGGTATTTGTAAAGTGCTGTGCAAACCTGAAAAGCACTACATAAATGCTATTATTATTATTTTTACAGATATCTAGAGAAAGTTCTACCTCTGGACTATCCTAGGTTCACCCCCCAAATCAGAGTAATGTAATACCTTGTAGAATGGAGAATGGAAAAGTCACAAGTCCCCATTTTTCTGGAATAAACATTTTTAGATTATGCTCACATATTTAGAAGAGTCTGGAGTGAAGAAGTATGACTAGTTTCTAAATATTTTTGTACTGTAACCATTCTTTCTGGAATGTGATTAAACTATAGGCATTAGAAGAAGTAAAATTTTCTTTTGTCCTTGTTGATTGTCCTTGTCATACATTTGGAAGTTATTTCTTGTATCTTAGGTTTCTTTGCTCAACATTTTCACCTAACCCATGACATGCTTTCATTTCTGCTTTACAAGTATAGTGAGGCTGGGTTGATTCCTGACCAACAGATGGCTGATGTGACTAGAAATTATTTTAGTGGGTACCACAGCTTGCTTGGCCTCTGTCTCAAAACTTGGTTTTCTGAGGGATAGTGTATTCAAGATTGGTTTTGCATGAAAACAGAGCCAAAGGTTGACTTTAACATTTTACATTTGTCTGACAATTGGTTCCTTTTCTGAAATGATCTCAATAAACTACAGACATTGGAACATTTTATGATAGAAACAGGATTTCAAGGCTCTACTTTTTACATTAGAATCCACACATAGGCCTGTTAGTGAGAGTGTAATTGTTCTTATTTGTTCTGTCAAACTATTAAATTATATTTATTGAATGTTCATTATGTGGAAGACCTGGTACCAGGCATGTGTTGATAAACATTTAACAACCATCTCTCCAATAAAATAAAATTGTACACATGACATACTTTAAAATTTAATCTGTATTATCATTTTCTCCATTGTTTTATATCTATTCCATAAAGAAAACAATAAAACAAGCATTTATTTGACAACTTCTAAGTTGTAAATGCTTACACTGAAAATTTAACAGTCAGCCTACCAGAGCCAGTTCAAAGTGGCTTCAGCACACTCATAATATTTTTAAAAAATTATTTAAAGAGGGCAAAGGAAAGTGCTATATTTGAGGTAAGAGAACATGGGTTCAAATCCCACCTCTACTTGTATCTATCTTTTGTGACTTTGGTGGTTTTGCTTATCTTTCCTCAACCTCTGCCTATTGTAGTTAGATTGGACTATATCACCTCTTGAGCTATGATCCTAAGTCGATTGATTGGATTAGACTTAGGATGCATATTAACATGGCACATTCATTGGAAGAATTCTTTTCCTGCAATATGAAAAGATGGGAGAATCAATTATAGATGCTGTATTGATTCTCCCATCTTTTCTCATTCATATTCTGACTTTTGAACAACCATCTGATTTCATGAGAAGCAGGAAAATTTCATGGGAAAGAGGTTTGGACGAGGAGTCAGGAAATTTAGATCAATATTACCAAATGTGTAAATTTGTGTAATCATTGTGTAATCTCTAGCATGTCACTAAACTTCCCTGTAACTTAATCCCATCACTGATTTATAGTAAGCATTTAATAATATCTTTATTACATCACTCAATATCTCTCCTACAACAGTAATAATAACACCTGAACTACTTACCTCATAGGCTGAGTGTTTTCAATGTGAAATTATGGGAAAGCACTTTGAAAAAACATAATACTGTATACATATATAATTACTGAGTCTAAAAGGCAAGCAATTTAAGCAAAAAAAAAATGTCTGTGCTTTGGATTGAATATTTCCTCCCCCTTACTCTTTCTCTATGTAGGATTTTTGATGCAGTATAGAAATACTTTTCTTTCCTTTGGGGATAATGCTACTCCTAGAAACAAGACTTGCCTGTTTTAAAAGAATGTCCCTATTAATGCCTCTCTGTCCCATACAACTGCATCAATCAATCAGCAAATATTTATCAATTCCCTATTATTTACAAAATTCGATAGTAGAATATAGACAGAATTCTAAGTTGTAATAAGTCTGCCTCAACCTTCTATTTTTGTGATTTTGGGTAAAATTAATAATAATTTACATTTATCATAAGGTTAGATATAGACTTAAAGTAGCCATATCTTTCCTCAAAACAACTCTATGAGGTAACTAGTATTATTATTCCCATTTCACAGATAAGGAAATAAAGTGACTTGTTCACACAGCTTATGAGTAGCTGAGGTAGAATTTTAACTCAGGATTCCTGACTCCAAGTCTAATATTCTTTAAATCTTGTCATTTCATATATGAGACTTCATCTATATGATGAGGGGATTAGATCAACCTTTTTCAAAGTGTGCTCCAAGAACCACTGGTGGTCTCTAAGGCCCATTCAGAAGTTCTGCAAAGTCAAATTTATTTTCATTACAGTAGGACATTTTAATTTCTAATAGAATAAATATAAATAGGCACAAACTACATAATAAAACTCTGGGATTCTCAATATACTCACATTAGGAGTATAAAGGCAACATGTATAACCATTTACCATTTTTGGAAGAGGAGAGGGAAGGGAAGGGAAGAAGAGGAGAAATATTTGGAACTCACTATCTTGTAAAAATGAATGCAAAAAACATTTTGACATGTAATTGGGAGAGAATAAAATACTATCAAAAATAAAAAGGAGAATTTTTAAGATAAAAAGCCCAGGGAAAAAAGTATAAAAGCATCCTTGAGAGCCAAAAGTTTGAGAACTTTTGGATTAGCTGATATCTAAGATTGCTTATAGTTCTGAATATAGTGTATCACTACGATGCCTATCTTCAAGAAGTTTAGCAACTAGATGAAGATATATTATGCGCATGCTACATACAAAGAAAACCAACAATACAATGCAGCAAAATGCAAGTGCCTATAGTGGGATAAATAATGAAGGCTATAGGATGCTAGTTGATTTAAAAAAAAAATAACAACAACCAAAGACGTAGCTTAGTACTCAATCAGAGAATGCCATTTCTTTCACCACCATTTGCTTTTTAAAATCTCTCTTAAAGGACAATACAAGTAGATCCATGTTTGCTTATGGGAATGTTCCAGTAGTTGAAAATGGAAAGAAATGACAAAGATAATTAGGCTGGTTGTACAACCATGGATTCATTTTAATTTTGTTTTGAATTTCACTAGAAATGAGTTTTTCCAGGCAGCAACCTACTGTGCACTGTTTACCCCCTGAGCTGTCAAGGCAACATCCTGTTCTAAGGGGAGAAAACTTTTCCTTTCAAAATTAATTCTACTGAAAATAAATGCAGGGAAATGCAGCCACCCAAGTTCACCCTGTACCCAGAAGTCTCAAATGAATTTTCGATGCATCTCCTTGACATCCTAACAGAGCAAGGGTTGAGGTATTTTCTGTCTGGCTGTCAGTTCAGTCACTTAGCTGGGCTTTGGGAGTGGAGGGGGGAGTTTGGGATAGGGAGAGAAAGGAAAAGGAGTTATTCCATCTCTTGCTGAAGTCTCTTAAACAGACACAGTTCTTCCCAAGAGATTCATCTCTTGACAATAATTAAAGGACTGGCAAGAACACTCTGCTAATGAAGAAACGCCCTTTCCTCCACAACACTTATCTTAATATTGGAAGCAAACACCAACCACAACAGGAAGGACACCAGAGTTACTAGAATACATGAAAATTATTAGTAGGCTAAGTTTAATCCTTAATAAAAAATGTAGGAAAACTCAGGAACTTTTAGAAAACATAGAAAAAAACAAGAGGAAAGAAACAACATATTTCTGGAAATTACCTAAAACTGACTTCTCTTTGAGTGGGAATAGGCACAACCCCTTTTTTGGGGGTTTTGATGGAAGTGTCCATTCTCTGCGGTTTCTCTCTGACATTTCTATCTCCTAGCATACAAACAAGGATAGCAGCTGATTTTATCTGAACTGCATGCTAATCAAACCCAAATATAGGACCAAATTAGTTAGTTAGTAATAAAGGTATAACAGAGATCGGTTTGATGTCCCTCTTCTCCATTTTCTGCTATGAAATAAACTTGCTATCATTTTTGGATCCTGTTTTATATAGCTGAAATTTCTTTACTTTTTATCAACTGAGTTTTGAGATGATCTTGTTTGGTGGGATATATAGTTTTCTCCATCACCAAAGAAAGTTCAGCTTGATTATTTTAGGCAGGACCCCATTGTGACTTCCAAATGCATTTCACTTCTCAACTTCAGTCATGAATTGGATAGCTTGCTTCATTAGTAAGCTACTGAAGTGTATCAATGTTTTATCTAGAGACACTTCAGAAAGCAGGGTCAAGAATTTTAGAGAGAAAATGCCAAATCCTAAACCCTAGTTCTCAGTCCCAAATTTTACATATTTTTTAACAGCTAAGAAGCAATAAATTCCTTTCCTTGAACAACCAAAAATTAAAAGAATTTTTTTCCCCCCTAAATCCTAGTTTCGATGAGATTTTTATAAAGAACCTTAGACTAGGACCTAAAATCTTGTTCAGCAGTTTCTATATTCCACAGGACAAAAGAATTCAACCTTTTTTCTTTAGTTTCCAAGTATTTTCTTAAAGATCACCTCTGAAGAGATATTTATACACAACAGAAAGTAGTACACCTTATAGCTAATATCTAGTGTGCTTTAAAACAGGTTTTTCTTCTTATATTGCTCTTATTTAATTAGGCCACATGACAAAATGCTGTAGAAAATATATGTTCAAGTACAAAGACCATTTCACTGGTTTAAATTATATCTTCAACTTTTACTAACTCAATGATCTTGGGAAAGTTGTTCAACCTAAGTGAGCCTTACTTTCCTAATCTCTAAAATGGAGCTAAAAATGCTCAACACTACCTCTTTCTTAAGGTTGAGAGGAAAGGACTTAAAAATATTAAAAATCACTGTACAAAGTGTAGGTGCTGTAACTACTACAAAATCCAAATTGCCATAGACAAAGATGGTGACTAAGAAAGACTAGATCCTGACCAAACACTTCTATAAGAGAGTTGCAGAATTAATAAAAATAAAAAAGCATGTGAGATATACGTCAGAGTAAACAATGTAAAATTTAATATTATAGCATTATTTAATAAAAATGGATTAGAACTATTTTTTGCGGAAATGGAGGACAGAACTAAGAAGGGTGGGGGAGGAGAACACAAATGGCAGAAAGGAATATTTTTGGTTTAATGTTATGAGAGATTTTCCAACATAACTCTCCCAAAAGGGAATGAGCTACTTTAGGAGGAAATTATTTCCCCATCAATAGTAATCTTCCAGTAGAGTGATATGACTACTTATTGTGTGAGTTTTAGAGGAGACTTCTGTTCAGATATAGACTGTGCTAGGTGACCAACTGGGAGTCAGGAACTGGAAGTTGTAATCAAGGCTCTACCACTAACCTCTAAATCCCTTTTAGATGTAATAGTCTGAGATCTACAGGCCTCTGAATTCTCTTCCAACTCTGAAGGATTTAGATTCTAAAAACTTGACTAGGGTCCAGAGGGGCAATTGGGTAATTATTAAATGATTGTGGGATAAAATCAAGGGAAAAGACATTAGGTCTCTAGCTTGATGAAATGAAATCTCTGGGATATGTAATAGTAGTCTTGAAGTATATACAATTGTGTCATGAGGACAGGGTAAAAAGAAATTACCTTACAGTATGAGATGACATGCTGAGCCCAAAAGTAGTTTATCATTTCACTGATAATGTCATAGTACAATGTGACTCAGTATGTTGTAGGTTCTTTCTCCCCTTTTCACAAGAAAGCTTTGTTGTATTTACTTTCATGGTTAAGGTGGGGAACATAGCTACTAGCCCCATTTGAGGCTTAGCCTCTCTGGTACTCTCACTGTCCAGCCTGAGGGAGTGGGGTACCTGCAGGTGTTGCAGGGTAGTCAGGTGATTGTCTAGAAACTTCAGCTGCTTCAGCTACTCACCCCTCTCAGCAGCTCTTTTGCAAATTCCAGAGATGGGTCTTCTGTGGCTGGAGCCTGGAGAATACAAATCCATTAGCGCCCGAGGCAAGTCTCTTTAGGGTAACAGCCTTCATAGCATCTGGGCTGTGGCCCCATTCATCTAAAACAGGCTTCTGCCTGGTGGGAAGAGGACCAGGGTCATACGCTGCATCTGGAACTTCAAAAGACACTCAATACCCTCACGCTTTTCCATGTGATCCTCTGGACAAGGCAACATTGTCCTGGTCAAAATGGGAACAAAGGAACAGGTAGGAGTCCTGGAAGTGGGAAATGGTCACGTGGTTGACGAGAGTCTCGTTTGAGGGGGAGGGGTGGCTGGATCTCTGGGAGGTTGAGCATGTGTTGGGAGTGGGGGGAGCAGCAAAGGAGGCAGCTTGTCCTAGAGAAAGGCAGGGGATAGCCATTTGGAGTGGCCAGTGCTAGGGGTGGTGGGAAGTTGAGCTGGTGGCTGTAGAAAAGTTGGGGTCAAAGGTTAAAGGAACTAGGAGGAACCTGGATCTGTTCCATTCAAACAGTGTAGAAGGGAGAAACAGAGCCAAGGTGATGTGGTCTGACCCATGATTCACTTTTATATACTCATAATATTATTCAAAATTAGGACCAATAGCTAAGGAAATTTATAAGATATCTCCTTGAAAGTACAGAATCTCAGAATTGTAAGGAACTTCAGAAACCATCTAGACCAGTGTTAGGGAACCTGCGGCCTTGAGGCCATGTGGTACTCTCTTGTTTGAGGTTTGAGTTCAGTCAAAGGGCTGCACTTGAGGACCTAGAGGGCCAGGAGGCCACAGGTTCCCCACCCCTGGTCTGCATTAAAGTAGACCTGAATAACAACAACAACAACAAATTCCTACACTATCTCTTTATGCCAGCCTTTACTTAAGAAACTTAATGAGTGGAACATAGCATTTCACTTTTGAATATCTAATTTTTAGGAAATTGGATCATATCAATGGTTTTTGTCCTTGGATAATGGAGATGGGGTTTTTATGTTTAAGATTTCTTCTCTTTAGCACCCTCTTGGCCACCATAAGTCTCAGTCCTTTCCGTACCTCTTTGCAAAAAAGTTTTGAAGGATGTGCCTGCTTTTATATAATGTCCCCACTAATAATTCTCTTTCCAAGAAAACCCTAAAAATCAAATTTTTTATTATGCCTAGAAATATAAGGGAGTTGATTTCATTATTGAAAGTTTTGAAGATAATTATACATTCTTTCTTTTCTTACTTTTCTCTTGTATTTTTCAAGTTGACTCCTCTAAGGAACTCTCTCTTCCTCCCTTCCCTTTCCACTTCTCTGTCTCTGTCTTTTTCTGTCTCCTTAATGATTATCAAATGTAGCTTAGGTTGACTCTCTAGTGATTTGTTTTTGTTTTTTGAGAATATTGTCTTTCAATTTATCATGTGTTTTCTTAGACACCTGTGATGTGTAAGATATCTTTGTGCTTCCTATCAGTCTTGTTGGCTTATATAAATTTTATATGGTCCTTCAATGTTATTGCCTTTTGCATTCCTTCTGTAAGGTTTCCTTCCTTTCTGTATTTTAGAGGTTAAATCCATCATTTCCTTTTTAACAGCCTCAACTACTTTGGAAAGATTATACACAAGGTATTCTAAACTATCTACTCCCTTTGTTCATCTTTGTTAATTTCTATTTTGAGAGCTCTAAATTCTAATGTGATTTCCATCTTAGTATCTTCTTGTAAAAAAAAAAACTTTTGAAATGTTCTGTTATTGCTTGCTGAGAAAACTGAAGAATTTATACAAACACACACATAGATATATATATATATATATACATACATATAGATAGATAGATAGATACTATTGACCCATATAGCTCATTTTCCTTAAAATTATAATATTTATTTGGTGTGTTACAACCTTTTTTAGAATTCTTTCTTATTCTTCTTCTGTTTTTATAATCTTACTGTTCATTTGTACAAGTGACAACTAGCCTGATATGTATCATTACTTTCTTTGACTTACTTTTCTTTCAGCATTTTCTTTCTATTTCTAATAACTTATTTCTTGCTTCCCTCTTCAACATTTTGACCTCTTTTCTGCAACTCTGTGGCACACAGATTTTTCTCTTCTGAAGACCTACCTCTCTTGGCATGCTTAGCATTTTCAAGTTGTGGAGTGTGATAACCTTGCTGAATTCACATCCAGAGTAAACTTTATAGGATGAGGGATGGCCCCATGTCTGTTTCTACTAAACTTTTTTTTTTTAAACATAAAAGCCCCATCTCTATTATCCAAATCTCAGATATCAGTACATCTTTGTCTCCCCACATATCCTTATCCTTTATATAGTTGCATTCCAATTCCTTAAAATGGTAAAGAGAATTCAATATTTTCTTGCTTCTTGTGGGGGGATGTATTGTTGTGGGATAGAGTTCAAACTGAGTCACTGAGATAATGAATCCCTGGCCAGATGCTGAAATGCAAAACTCTAAGCAGAGTGGACTGGGGATGGAAAGTATGGGTGAGAATAATTTTTTTCATCTTGGTGATTTATTGTTTGTTTGTTTTTTGCCCTACACAATGTTTTGATTTTCTTCTATTATAGATTCAACTTCAAGGACTATATATTGGTGTATATTTCCTCCTTATGAAGTTGTCAAGTTAAAGAGTTGTGAGAAAACAACTTGGCTATTTAGCAGATCACATAACAGCAATTTTTTAAAGACTCATTTAGAATCATATTATCACAGACTTAGAACTGGAGAGGACTTCAGAAGTCACATTGTACTTACCCTCATTTTTACAGTTGAAGAAACTGAAGACCAAAAAGTTAAATGACTTTTGCACAGATTCACACTGGTAACAAGTATCAGATGTAAGATTTGAAAATGAACCTCTAATACCAGAGACAATGTTTTTCTACAAACCCATTGTCTTCTCTGATAGTAGCTTATGCCCTCCTCATGAATCACAAAAATGGGTCCTAATAATTATATTTGACAGATCTTGGATAGATTCAGCCTTGTTGTGGTTATTTATCCCTAGAGAGTAACTTTTCTTTTCTTAAAGTTAGAAAAAAAATAATGCTCGGCAGATAGTACTCAATTTCAATTATTCAACTCTTGGCCTTATTAATTGATTTTTCTCCTAAGAATCACCATGGAAGCAGAAAAGAAGGGAATAATTATTTATATAGTGCCTACTATGTGCCAGGCATTGTGCTAGGCCACCCCCTTTTTTCAAACATCATTTTATTTGATCCTCACAAGAACACTGTGAGGTTCTAAGTTCCGATTCCACCTTCCTTGTTCAGTAAAAATCTCATGTTTATTAAATAGTTTCAAGTGGCTGGTTCTCCTTCTTTCCCTTTTCTCTTTTGTATCGTTCCTTTTCCTCCTAAGTTCTGGGCTCAGGTCAGGATTCCTCTTGGCTCCTTTTGATCTATTTTCTTTTTTTGTTTTTGCTTTAAAGCCTTTTCTTCTAGGGTATTTTTTTTTTGAAGAATATTTCATTCTTCCTAATAACCTACAGTGTCAAGAATTATCCTGCAAGAACTGGGAATTAAAATATACAGGTACTGGGGTAGGGAGATCCATCTTGCCCTATTGGAAAGTCAGAGGGGCTATGGGGGAGGACATAGGAGAGAGTAGGTTGGGAGAGGAGTTATACAGTGGGATAGGGCTGTTTTGGGGTGATGGGCAGGGAAAAGATGGGAAGAAAACTTGTAACTCAAAATCTCATGGAAATGAAAGACGTAAACAAGAAAATAAATTAATTAATTTAGAAAAAAGAAAAAAAAAGAATTATCCTGCAAGTAACTTTATCTTCTAAGAAAGAAAAAAGCTTATAATTTGAACAAAGACAAAAGTAGATGATATAATTCGTTGTAGAAGACATATATCACAATCCAATCACAAGATAAATTCTTTTCTTTGACCTTGCTCCCCCAGGCTGAACTCACACTCATAGATGGGATGCCCAGAGGCTCAAATACCAGATTGTTTAAGAAATACTTTCTTGGTATTCATTCCCAACAGTATAACAGTCTGGGAATTAGAAGCAGTCAAGGAGTATCCTCATAGGCCAGTCTATGAGACTCCTATTATATAAGAAATTTATCTATTACTTATATTTTATGTTGGACCTCCTCTATGACTGTAGTAAATATGTTTGGTTGTTGTCGTTGTTCAGCCATTCAGTCATATCTGACTCTTCATGATCCCATTTGGGGTTTTCTTGGCAAAACTACTGGAGTGGTCTGTCATTTCCTTCTCTAGCTCATTTTACAGATGAGGAAACTGAGCCAAATAGGGTTAAATGACTTTCCCAAAGTCACACAACTAATAGGTCTCTAAGGCCAGATTCTAACTCAAGTCTTCCTGACTTCAGGCCTGGTGCTTTATCCATTATACCACCTAGCATAGATAAAAGCTTCTAAAGACTTCCATTCATGATACCTGCCTGAAAGAAAATAGACCATCCAGCTCCCAAATATGTAATTGATCACAAACCTGAAATTTTCAGCAGACACAATAATGATCAAGACATTCAATGAGAAACTACATTATTGACTTCTTTAACCCTAGAACTTCACAAATTATCAGCAAATTCAACCTTATAGGAAAGGGATCCTCCAATAAAGTCAATGATGGCACCAACAAGCAAGACAATAGCATCCTAGTTTGAACAGAAATGGTCCAGATGTAGCTTGGAGGACTCTGTCCTGAGGCAGAAAAAATGGAGGGTCCCGAGAAAACCAGAGGGAGATTAGGTCAGCAGCCAATGGTAGCAGCCAATGTTGCACACTAGTCCTTAGGGAAAGCTTGGGAGCAAAGAGTAGGAGCCATAAGATTCCAACTTCATTAGTACTCTATCCAGATGATAACCTTTGAGACAGAGTGAAAGATTTTTGGATTGTCTTAGTTCTGAACTCCAATATCAAAAAAATTAAATTAATTAAAAACATAATCATTATATGAAATAAATTACTCCCTGCCTGCAATGGACTAGCCACTATTTTACCTTAAAGTGAAGTATTTTAACCTGCACACTCTGGACAGATTTCAGGGGATTGTGAATTTGAATGGGGGGGGGGGGGATTCTACCTTTATTTTCACTAACATCTAATTGAAATTTGTCATTTCTTTCAATTATTTAAAAACATTTTCCTGAGATGGAGTCTATAGGCTTCACCAGAATATCAAAGGAATCCATAACACAAAAAATAAATCTTAAGAACTCCAGTCTTTATTAGAGGTAAAATAGGTGACTGAAGTGACCTATTAAAATATATTTCTATTTTTATAATGAAAAGACTAAATGGGTCTATTTCCATTTAATGATTTTTTTTGAATCTTAGAAATTATTGCTTTGAAAAATTTTATTTATTTTCAGTTCTGAACTCTCCCCCCCCCCTTCTTCTACCCATTGAGAAGATAAGGAAAACAAAATCCATTACAAATATGTATAGTTATGCAAAACTATTTCTCACATTAGCTAGGTCAAAAAAGGAAGAAAAAAATATACTTCAATCTGTATTCTGCGTCCATCAGCTCTCTATGTGGAAGTAGATAACATGTTTTATCATGAATCCTTCAGAAATATTGTTGGTCATTGATCAGAGTTCCTAAGTCTTTCAAAATTGATTGTCTTTGCAATATTGTTGTATTATATACATTGCTTTATTCCCTTCACTTTGTATCACTTCATATATGTCTCTCCAGGTTTTTCTGAAACTATCCCCTTCATTATTTCTTTTAGTACAACAGTACTCTGTCACATTTGTATACCATAACTTGTTCAGTCATTCTCCAACTGCTGAGCACCTCCTCACTTTCTAATTCTTTGCTGCAACAAAAAGACCTGCTATAAATACTTTGTACATATATAAGTCACCTTCTCTTTTCTTTGATTAATTTGGTACATAGACCTATTAGTGATATCATTGGGTAAAAGAAGTTAACACAGTTTAATAGTTTGGGGGGATATAATTCCAACTTTATTTCCAGAATGGTTGAACCAGTGCACAGCTCCATCAAAAGTGCATTAAAGTACTGGTCTTACAGTCCCTCCAATATTTCTTATTTTCTTTTTTTGTCAGCTTAGTCAATTTGATGGGCATAAGGTGGTACCTTGGAGATGTTTTAATATGAATTTCTCTTGTCATTAGTGATTTAGAGCTTTTTTAAAAAAGCATGTCTCTGGATGGCTTGAATTTCTTCCTCTAATAACTCAATTTATTTCTTTTGATGATTTATTAATTGGGGAATGACTCTTATTTTTATAAATTTGACCTACTTTCCTTTATATCTGAGAAATGAGTCCCTTATCTGAGAAACCTGCTATAAAATTTTCCCCAACTTCCTGCTTTTCTCCCAATTTTTAGCTGTAGTAGTTTTATAAGTACAAATGCTTTTTTAAATTTTACATAATCAAAATTATCCATTTTATGTCTTGTTAACCTCTTTATCTCTTGTTTGATGATGAACTTTTCACTTATCCATGCATTTGACAAGTAATTTCTTCCATGCTTCTCTGATTAACTTATGCCATCCTTTATGTCTAAAGTATGCTCCTATTCAGAACTGATCTAGGTGTATGATATGAGATATTATTCCATACTCAGTTTCTGTCAGACTGTTTTCCAGTTTTCCCAACAATTTGTTGGTACTGAATTCTTGTCCCAATAGCTGAGATCTTTGGATTTAACAAAAATTAGGCTACTGTTTTCATTTGCTTCTACATATTGTATACCTAATATTTTTGGCCAACCTCTCTGTTTCTTACCCAGTACCAAATTATTTTGATTATTATTACTTTGTAGAATAATCTGAGTTCAGGTACTGCTAGGCCTCCTTCATTTCCTTCATTCTTTTTTATACATTCGTTTGCTATTCTTGACTGTTTTCCTCCTGATTAATTTTGTTTTTATTTTTTTTTTCCAATTCTATAAAGTAATCCTTTGGTGGTTTGATTGGCATGGCGATGAATAAACAAATTTGCACTGTAATTTTTATTATGTTGGCTTGGTCTACCTTTGAGTGTTTAATATTTCTCCATTTATCTAGATTGCCTCTCTTTGTCTAAAGAGTATTTTGTATTTGTGTTCATATAGTTTCTATGTATGCTTTGGCTGGTAGACTACCAAGTATGTATTACTGTCTCTTGTTATTTTAAGTGGAACTTTTATTTCTATCTTTTCCTACTAGGTTTTTAAAAATAATTTACACGATGATTTGCGTGGGTTTATTTTATATCTTTTGGAACATCATTCTCCCAAGAACATGGGTGAAAAATTCATCACCACTACTAGGGAAAAACAAAACAAAACAATCTTTAGTGTCTATGCCTTACTGATAGTAGGTGAATAGTCTACCTTTATAATGGCAAGACAGTGTATTTCATGGTTTTTCAAAAGGAAATGGCACAGTTTTTCATTAAAATGCCATATCATATAATTATTTATTAGTTCAAGTTCATTTTAAAAATAAGGGAAAATGTTTAACTAGGCAGAAGAAAAATAGGGACTATAAGGAGTATTAAACACTTGGAATTTAAATCCAATGTGATTTTTATAAAACACTGGAGAAATAATTTTCTAGTTTTGCTCTATTGTTCCCTTAATGTCATGGAACATTGGTTTCATGAACATGGAGAAAGAGAAGCCTTTGTCCTACTGTTCTCCCAGATCCAAGTTTATTCATTATGACTCATTATATATTAGATAACTATACTGAGAAAAGGACAAAAGGAAATGTCCTTAAATTATATCATAAGCTATGCTTCAGAATATGAACAAATGGCCCAAATCAAAGGTTTGCTATCCTTAAGAATCTATCCCCAGGCTTCTCATCTTTTCAACACCCACCTGGCTACCATAAGCCTCAGCCACCCCCTCTCCCTTTGCAATCAACTGATTTAGTGACTTCTTGGAGAGATAGAATGAACAGAGGCTTCTTGAGAACAGCATTTAATTAGAACTTCGAGCTCAGTTTAGTCCACAAGTTTCTGCCTACTTGGTACTCACTCTACTCTAAGGCAAGAAGTTTCTACCTCTTGTTGATGAAATTCCTGTGATTCAGAATAGCAAAATTTCAAGTAAAAATCCTTTTTCACAGCTATCCCTCCTGGAACTTTCATGTCTCTTCTACTATACCCTTTTCACTGTGCTTTCTACCATCTCTTCCCCTTCTTTGTATATTTTTCAATTAATAAGCATTTGTTTTCCTTTCCTCCTATTCACCCCCAATTTAAAAAAAATGAAAACAATATCATTGTATCAAACATGCATAGACAAACAAAATAAATTCCCAGTTTAGCTATGTGCAAAAAAGCATGCATTGTTCTGGGTCTTGATCTCTTCCAATCATTAACAATTTTCTTTCATCCTTGAGTTCTTCTTTTCACACTGCTTATATATTGTGGCATTCACTGAAATCTGATTTTCTTCTGAATACATCTCTTTTTTCCTGAATCTCCAATGATGATTAATCTTTTTGTAATATTAGTCCCTCCATTTCAAGCACAGGCAGGGGGAAAATTCAATATACTACTTGCTGCTAATCTCTCTTTTAATTTCAATTCATCCAAATTTATCATTTGATCAGTTTTTTTGTTGTCATCATTTAGTAACTTCCAGTCCACTCTCTTTTCCTCAATGAATTCAAGAGCTTGACTTTTGACTGAAGGTTTAATGCTAGCTTTGTGGACAAGATCATGAAAGGTGGACCTGATGATAGTATATTCGTATGGAATGACACCAAAGGAATTAATGTGTCAATGTCAAATTTAGAGCAATATCTCTAGGGGTGTACTCTTTGGTCCTATGTTGTTCAACATTTTGCTCAATGATGACTGCAGATGACAGAAAACTAAGAGCTTAATCTTTGCATAACTGATGTGGTATCCAGAAGTATTTTGAAAAATTAAATGGGACAGATAAGAAAGAAGAAACTTTTTTGTTTCTCGGAAGAATCAAATTTTTTTTTCTTTCTTATCGATTTGTTTGTTTACTTTCAGTTTACAATATTCAGTTCCACAATCCCTTGAGTATAAAATTTTTTCCCCTCCCTATCCCCCCCCCCCCCACCATGGCAGCATTCAATCAAGCATAGGATCTGCAAATACTTTTACATTAGACCTTAGTCTGGTTGTAAAGAAGTGTTGTAACTGATGGAATGAACAATGGGAAAGAGGAAACAAAACCAAACACAAAAAAGAAAGAGGGCAGGTAGTTTGCTTCAGTCTGCATTTAAACTCTGTTCTTTCTATATCTTTCTCTGAATATAGACATCTTCTTCCATCCTGAGACTTGTAGAGTTGTCTTATAACCTTGTGTTGCTGAGAAGAGTCCAGTCTATAAAAGTTGGTCATCACACATATGTTACATCTATAATTGTGTACAAATTTCTCCTGGTTCTGCTATTCTCACTTAGCATCAGTTCGTATAAGCCTCTCCAGGTAAATATGAAGTCCATCTGCTCCTCATGTCTTATGGAACAATGGTATTCCATTACATTCATATATCCCAACTTTTTTAGCCATTCCCCAATTGATGGGCATCCCCTTAATTTCCATTTTTTTGTCACCACAAAGAGAGCTGCAATAAATATTTTTGTACATATGGATCTTCCTCCCACTTCTATGATTTCTTTGGGATATAACCCTAGAAGTGGTATTATTGGGTCAAAGGGTCTGCAATTATTTATAGCCCTTTGGGCATAGTTGCAGATTGCTCTCCAGAATGGTTGAATCAGTTCACAACTCCACCAACAACACATTAGTGTTCCAATTTTTCCATATCCTCTACAGCATTTATCATTTTCCTGTTTTGTCATCTTAGCCAATCTGACTGGTGAGATGTGGGAGAAAGAAGAAACTTTTTTTTCCCAATTAACTTTTGTTAATTTTTAGTTTATATCATTCATTTCCACAAGATTTTGAGTTACAAATTTTCTCCCCATCTTTCCCCTACCCAGCACCTCAAAATAGTGATCCCACTGTATATTCCCTCCCACAATCTGCTGTCTCCTATATCCTCCCTCATCACCCCCCTGACATTCTAGTAGGGCAAGATGAATCTCCCTACCCCAATGCCTGTATATCTTATTTCCCAGTTGCATGTAAATAATAATAATGATAACATGTATATATATATGTATATATGAATATATATACATATATATATATTTAACATTTGATTTTAGAATGTTAAATTCTAGATTCTTTCCCTTCCTCCCTCATCACCCACCCCTACTGGAAAGACAAGCAATTCAATACAGGTCATACATGTGCAGTAATGCAAAACATCTCCACAATGGACATATTGTGAAAGACTGACTATATTTCCCTATTTCCTATTCTGAACCCCACTTGTTCTATTTTCTACTTTGTCCCTGTTCCTTTGCAAAAGTATTTGCTTCTAACAACCCTACCCCCTGCCCTGCCCTCCCCTTCATCATCCCCCATCTCATCCCCTTACCCCCTACTCTCCTGTAGGTCAAGATACCCAATTTAGAGTATGTCATACCTTTCCTAAGCCAAATTCAATGAGAGTAAGATTGACCTATTCCCTTTTGCTTTCCTGTTCTTCCCCTCTAATGTAACAGTTATCCCTTGCCTCTTCTATATGAGATGATAAACCCCATTCTGTTTCTCCCTGTCTCCTCTCATTCTATTCCTCTCCCACCTCTCAATTTCACCTTTTAAAATTTTTATTCCACCTATTCAATTGATCCTGTGCCCTCTGTCTATGAATACATATATACACACACTCATATATGTATTCATATACATATATACCCTCCGATATTGACATATGTGTATGTATACATATACATATGTATATATGTGTGTGTGTGTATATGTGTGTGTATTTATATACACACATTGATATTCCGTTCAACTATCCTCATACTGAGAAAAGTTTCATAAATTACAATTATCATTTTTCCCTGTTGGCATATAAATAGTTCAACTTTGCTAAGTTCCTTACAAATTCTTTTCCATGTTTACCTTCTCATGCTTGTATTTGAATGTAAAATTTTTTATTCAGTTCTGTTTTTTTCATCAAGAATGCTTGAAAGTGCTCCAACTCATTGAATGACGGTATTTTCCCCTGGAACTTCATACTCAGTTTTGCTGGGTAGGTGATTCTTGGTTTTAATCCCAGCTCCCATGCTTGCCAGAATATCATATTCCAGGCCCTTTGATCCCTTAATATAGAAGTTGCTAGATCCTGTGTTATCCTGATTGTGTTTCCGCAGTATTCAAATTGTTTCTTTCTGGCAGCTTGTAATATTTTCTCCTTAATCTGGGAACTCCCGAACCTGGCTATTACATTCCTAGGAGTTTTCTTTTTGGGGATCTTTTTCAAGAGGTAATTGGTGAATTCTTTCAAGTTCTATTTTGCGCTCTGGTTTTAAAATATCAGGGCAATTTTCCTTGAGAATGTCTTAAAGGATGCGTTCTAGGTTCTTTTTTTGATCATGGCTTTCAAGTAGTCTAATAATTTTTAAATTATCTCTCCTGGATCTATTTTCTAGGTCAGTGGTTTTTTCAAGGAGATATTTCACATTGCCTTTTATTTTTTTTTTCATTTGTTTGGATCTGGTTAATAGTATTTTGATTTCTCATAAAGTCATTTGCTTCCATTTGCAACACTCTAATTCTAAAGGAATTATTCTCTTCGGTGGGCTTTTGAGATTCTTCTTCCATCTGGCAAATTTGGCTTTTTAAGGCATTCTTAGCCTCATTGGATTTTGGGGGCTCTTTTGCCATTTGAGTTAATGTATTTTTAAGGTGTTATTTTCTTCAGTCAGGTTGTTGATTCTCTTTTCATGATTTTCTTGGATCATTCCCATTTCTCTTCCCAGTTTTTCCTCCACTTCTCTTATTTGGTTTTCTTTTTTTTTTTTTTTTTGAAGCATAATTTTTTTTTGCACTTTATTTTTCTTTCTTTCACAATATGGCAGATACGGAGATACATTTTGCATGATTTCACATGTATAATTGATATTACATTTCTTGCCTTCTCAATGGGTGGGGAAGGATCAGGAGAATAGGGGAGAACTTGGAACTCAAAAATTTTTTTTTCAATTTTATTTTAGTTTGCATCATTCATTTCCAAAAGATTTTGAGTTACATATTTTCTCCCCATCTTTCCCCTACCCACCACCCCAAAACAGCCATCCCAGTGTATCCCTTCTCCCCTAGTCTGTTCTCTCCTATGTCTTCCCCCCTCACCCCTCTGACTTTTCCGTAGGGCAACATGGATCTCCCAACCACAGTGCCTGTGTATCTCAAGTTCCAGTTGGATGTAGTTAATAATAATAATAATAATAATAATAATTGAATATATATATA
>CM053585.1:432761049-432793774 GCA_028646515.1 Pseudochirops corinnae
CTCTTTTCATGATTTTCCTGCAACATTCTTATTTCTCTTCCCAATTTTTCTTCCACTTCCCTTATTTGGTTTTGAAAATCCTTCTTCAGCTCATCTCTAGCTTTAAGGCATTCTTCATGTTTATTTTAGGCCCCTGGTGGGGGCGCTTGGCTGTGCTCTCCTCCTCCTTCTCTCTCCCATGATCTTTCTTTTCCTCAAAGAAGAAATCTAGGGTTTGGGAGCTGTTCTTACTTTGCTTCTTATGCTTATTCTTACTCATGGTTGTTCAGTCCGTGATTTTTGTTTTAAATTTTTTTTTAAATTTCTGCGGTGCTCTGCTTACAGAAGGGAAAGCTCTGTCCCAAATCGCTGGGGTCCTCCCGGCTGCTGTAGCTCTCAGGAAGATGCTGAGACTCTTCCTATTTACTTCTGGCTGACTGGATAATGAAGACTCCAGGACCGAGGCCCAAGACCACTATCCAGATCCAGGCCACTCAACACGAGAGCTCTTGGCCTCAGAACAATCGCTTAGTCCCCCTGCAGTCTGCAGGTCGCAAGCGGGAAGCTGCAACGCGGAGGCGGGTGCAAAATCTCTGCCTTTCACTTTTCTGCTCTGGAGGACTTTCGGCTGGACGCTTTTCTCCCCGCAGTTTCCCACTGACCTAGTTCTGAATGCTGCTCGCAGCTGCCGCTAATCCGCTCCTCTGCTCCTCCCGTCCAGCTGCCCTCAGGGCACAGCCAGGGCTTCAGGCCAGGCTGGCTTCGGTTCGCAGTGCTGATATGGTTCCTCGTAGCCGAGCTGACTTTAGTGGGAAGTATCTTTGTGTGCGTTTTGGAGTTCTAGGATTAGTTTAGAGTCCTATTTTATGGGTATTTTGGGGTGGCTATGTGAGAGCTGCGATATGTTGTTGGTGCTACGCCGCCATCTTGGCTCCACCCCCAAGAAAGGATATTCTTACCAGAACGATATGAAATGAACCAGGTCACCACAGGGGCATTGGAGTTTTCCTCACAAAGAATGGTGAGTTCAACCAAGGCAGAATCTTAGAGTGTTTCACCAGGGACAAGGACAGAGTACTCACCAGATTGTGTGTGTGTGTGTGTGTGTGTGTGATACTCCAAAGAAATGAATCTCCAGTGGTGCCTAGTTCATTTCCACTGGTCCCAGAGAGTTCAATGGCCCAGTTCCATGTCTAATACCACTTGTGACACCAATTTATGTCAACCAAACCAAACTAGCCTCTAACCTGTGAATAGCTGGAGCCAAACAGAGCAGGCTAGAGGCAGGAGAGTCAGATATCAAAGAGTACTTTTATTTCAAAGTGAGAGAAACAGCTTGGAAGCAATGAGGTAGATTAGATACATGTTCCAGGGCCCTGGCCCTAGTAGGGGTCAAGGGGAACCTGCTTTAGTGTGGGTGAATCTCAACACTTATACCAGTGGCTATGTAGTGAACTCCACCCCTGACAATGAGGAGTAATAGCAACAATGAGACAAGTTTGATTCATAGCAGGGCCTCCTGACTGAAACATGGATATAGCAGGTGTTTGTTTGAGCTCAGAGAAGACCTAGTGCTGGTCAAAGCAATACAATAATTATATGAAACAATTCTGGGATTTTGCCATAGCTAAGACCATCCAGAGAGTAAGCCCAAAGGACTGCTGTTATGCCGAGCTCAGGGTACAAGCTTGCTTGCTTGTTCTGCCTTATCTCTGGAAAACAGGGTATCTTCCATTATTGTGACACTCTCCAGAATGGTTACATCAGTTCTCAACTCTGCCAATCTGCTTGAGTGTCCCAGTCTTCCCACATCCCCTCTAGCATTTGTCATTTTCTTTTTCTGTCGTATCAGCTTATCTGATAGGTGTGAGGTGACATCTCAGAGTTGTTTTAATTTGCATTTCTCTAATCAGTAGTTATGTGGAGCATTTTTTCATATGACTGGAGATAGCTTTGATTTCTTTATCTGAAAACTACCCATTTGTGTCATTTGACATATCAGTTTGGGAATGGCTCTTATTCTTTATAAATTTGACTCACTTCTCTACATGTTTGAAAGATAAGGCCTTTATCTGAGAAACTTGTGATATAAATTCCTTCAGTTTTCTGCTTTCCTTCTAACCTTGGCTGCATTGGTTTCATTTGTGCAAAATCTTTTTAATTTAATGTAATCAAAATTATCCATTTTACATTTCATAATACTCTCTATCTCTTCTTTGGTAATAAATGCTCCCCTTATCCAGAGATCTGACTGGTAAACTATCCCACAATTTGCTTATGGTATCACCCTTGATGTCTAAATCACGTTCCCAATGTAACCTTATCTTGGTATACAGTGTGAAGCGTTTGTATAGATGTAGTTTCTGCCAAACTGCATTCCAATTTTCCCAGAACATTTTTTTCAAATAGTGAGTTCTTGTTCTTAAAGTTGAGATCTTTGTTTTTATCAAATACAAGATTACTATGGCCATTTCCTAATATGTATCTTATCTATTCCACTCACTCACCACTCTACCACTTAGCTTTCTTAATTATTAAAGTTCTTTAATTGAATGGACTGCCTTGAGATGTAATAGATTGCCTAACAGAGTTCTTTGATACCAAATCAAAACATGGCATCCCAGTCTTATAAAAAGTGCTGACCTTAGAAATAGCAAATTGAGATTGAATCCTCACAGTTACCAATCAGCAGTCTGGCCTATACTCTCTACAGATGATCTCTACAATCCCTTTCTGGGTCTATTTTTTAATGACTATCATACGTATTACTTTTTAAAATTTATCTGGTTCATTCATTGAAAACAGACTTTGTGTAAACTCTAACAATAGATGGAATTTATGTACTACCTTAATGATGACTAAATGCTTTACATATTACATCTTATTTGGGCCTTACAACAACTCTGTGAGGTAGGTACCTTTATTCCCATTTATAGATTAGGAAACTGAGGCTCCGAAAGATTATGTGATTTGACCACCATCACACAGTACTGAAAGTTAGATTTAAACCAAGGGCCCACCTAACTCTAAGTCTTGTACTTGCTCCAGGATATGGCTCTGCTACTGCCTCTCAGTACGAAGGACACACATTATTATGTCCCTCTACCTGGTTATTTACCCAAGGAAACTAAGAACTTGATGAGGATTATGATAATGCCATATATAAATTAAAATCTATTTATTTAGTATTTACTACGTGCCAAGAATTGTACTAAGATCTGGAGGATTTAATACAAAAGCAAAGATGGTCTCTGCTCTCAAAAAGTTTACATTCTGATCTAATCCAAAAAACATTAATACCTACTACGTACCATGTGCTGTGCTAAGCACTTAACAAAAAGAGATTCCCTGTCCTCAAGGGAAATAAAGAGAGGAGAGGCCATACACAAAAGGAGACAGGTAAGGGGAAAAGGCAGGCTAGGACGCCAGCAGATATCTGGTAAGAAGGCATCTTGCTGAAATCAGGCAGAGCAGCAGGTGCAAAGTGGAGTGAACTGAGAAAGCATTGGAAGGAGTTTGGTACTCCACTCTTCAGTCATCTAGTCAGAGAGCAGTGGAAACTGAGAGAGGTGAAGTCAATCAAGGCTTTAGTTAAAGGCATAGTGGTAAGATTAGAAGACATGAGCTTATCCTGGGAGGAGTATCTTCCTCCCCAGTTGATGCCAGATATGGAAGCAAATGCAAAGTAGAAATATTCTAATAATCTATATAATAGGAAAATAAGAAAAAATATTCTAATAACGGGGGTCTTTTACATTAGGCCTCTGGACTTAAAAAAAGATAACTATATTTCAATATAATTCATTTTGTTTGTAATTTTATGTATTTTTATTTTGTCTTTACTCATGTTATTCTAAGAAGGCTCCCTAAACTTAATCAGACTACAAAAGGGGTCTATGACACAATATCCCCATAAAAGGGGAAAACAAATACAAAAAGAATTTATATACCAATGGGCGATACAAAGACAAGAACAAAAATGGACTCTGACCTTGAGGAGATAACATTCTACCCTTGGGGGGCTGCTAGGGAAGAGCACTTTAATACAAAGGTTACTAAGTTGGACCACAAAAGAGTGTATTGACAGACTTCTTCCAAGAGCAAAGCAACATCTGACAATGTTTCCAAAACTAGAGTCAGGGTCAGGCGGGGAGAGTGGAAAGAGAGAGGGTGGTATAGGACAAGGTGGTTGAGGAGAAAATGACTGGAAAGTAACAAATGGAATAAAGCATGGCTGTGCCACCAATAAGGACATCAAAAGGACAAGTCATTATTGTTTTCACTATACATTGAAAAGTAAAACCTAAAGAAAATAAATTTTACTATAAATAGCAGCATAATATGGCATTCGATATATCATGTGAAAAGAGTTAAGAGGAACAAACTAATTTCCTTGAAAAGCCAAGCCTCTCTGCTGTAGATTTGACTTTCACTTCATACAAGCAATGAAGCAGTCACAGTATCTTTTGGGTCTCTTTGTAATTTCAGGTTTCCTCTGCAGGTCATTAAAAAAAAAACACTTTTTTTTCTTTCCTATTAGATATTAATAGTTTCTAACTAATTTTAGTTTCCCAGAAGTACTACTTTAATATTTCATCATGGACCTTGAGTTCTTGAAAACTTTAACAAGGTGGATACTGACCCTAGCAGGTCATAGTTGTTCAGTCATTTTTCTGTCATTTCTGACTCTTTGTGACCATGTTTTAGGGTTTTCTTTGTAAAGATCCTGGAGTGGTTTGCCATTTCCTTCTCAAGCACATTTTATAGATGGGAAACTGAGGCAAATGGCTTTAAGCCCAGCTAGTAAGTGTCTGAGGTCAGATTTGAACTCATGAAGATGAGTCTTCCTGATTCCAAGTCCAGTTCTCTATCCACTATACATCCAGCTGCCCTCTCTGGAAGGTTAGAAAGTCTTTAAGATCCCAGCAAAAGACTGTCTACTAGCTAAGGAGAGACTTAGTTAAGTACAGATACTCCTGTGACCAAGAAACAATCCATTCAATAAAGAATTAATTGACCTAGGTAACCCTCACTTTAAGGTCTCATTGTACTTATCTTTGAATTAATTAATCAACAAGCACCTATTGAGTGCCAGGTTCTGTAACAGGTATATAGATATAGATATAGATATATAGATATATATATGTATATATATGTATATGTATATATATATGCATGTGTATGTATGTGTATTTATATATGCATATATGTGTATGTGTGTATGTATATATATGATATAAGGACAAAAAATTTAGAGCCCCAACTCTCATGGAACTTACTCTTCATTTTAGAAAACAATATTCATATACAAAAGCAATATGAAACATATGAAAAAGGAAATACAAAGTAAATCATGGTAGGAGAGAAGGCGGAGGAGAGGTAAGGGAAATCTTCATGTAGGAAAGGGAACTTGAGTTGAGCTTTGAACAACTGAAAGACAGAGTTGAAGAAGATATTTCAGGGATGGAGACACTCTATGAAAAAGCATGGTATCAAGAAATAGAATGTCATGTGTGAGAAATATCACCCACCCCAGTTTTGCTGGAATGTTGAATTCATGAATGAGAGAACATTTTATAAGCCTGGACTTAGAGCCAGATTGTGAAGGCCTTCCAAAGGACCACAAAAGAGTATATTGACAGACTTCTTCCAAGAGCAAAGCAGTATCTGATAATATTTCAAGCAGTGAATTTTGTATTTCTCCTATAGGCAATAGGGAGCACCTGATGTTTTCTGAGCAGGGGAATAACATGATCAGAGCTGGGGTTTAGTAATATCCCTTTCAAGCTATGTGTAAGATGAATTACAGAGGGGAGAAATTAAAGTCAGGGAGCGCAGTTAAAAGGCTATCGAATAGTTTAGGGGAAAGGCGATGAAGGCCTGAGCTAAGATGAACTAGGATAGCTATGTGAGTGTTGAGAAGGGAATAGATAAAAAGAAGTGAAGGTAAAGTGGACAAGGCTTGGCTACTTATCAGATATATGGGTACAAGGGAGAGTTGAGTAAAGGATTACCGAAGTTTTTTAAACTGAGTGACTGGATGAATGGTGGTATTCTCAACAGAAATCAGAAGTTAAGATCATTTTTAATTGTAACTAGGATTTCACAATATGTCTATTAAAAGCTTAGTGAGTGGAAAAATCTGTGTCCATTTACTGGAAGAGAAATGGCAATATCAGGTTGAGATAAGAATAATAGGATAAACTTCTAAGATCATTAAGATCTGGAAAAACTGGAATTAGACTTGAAAGCCACCATCACCTTTGTGTATATCTGGAAAGTTAACAGATTTTTGGGGGGTGGAAGATTCTAGTGGTGCTAGGCTACCTTGCATAGATTCATAAGACCCAGTCAGTCTGGGCAGCTAGGTGATGGAATGGATAGAGTGTTGGGCCTAGGGTCAGGAAGACTCATCTTGAGTTCTAATCTGGCCTCAGATAGTAACTGTGTGACCCTGGACAAGTCATTTAACATGTTTGCCTTAGTTTCCTCATCTGTAAAATGAGTTGGAGAAGGAAATGACAAACTACTTGTTTGCCAAGAAAACCCCAAATGGAGTCTTGAAGAGTCAGACATGACTGAATAGCAACAACAGCATGAGTAAAGAGCCTGTGTATAGAGGAAGTGGGTTTGGAAAGATACACATGAACTACCTAAGGGTTTAGATGTTTAAGTTTGGAATCTATCTTATAGATTAGAGGTCACAAATCTATAGCCTTTGGATTTCTTTGGATTTCTTTTTAAAGCTTTTCACTGTTCTAACCTTATAATCAACATCTGCAACCATTTATTCAGGGGGGAAAAACATTGAATTTCTAATCCGACAAGCAAATCTTTATGAAAGGCAACAAAGATTAGAGTAATGGAGGAAATATATTGGTTATATAAACAATACAAACCTGCCATCAGAATTTTAGTAAAATGATATTGATTATATGGAGTCACTGAGCATCTCTCAGCTAAGTTGCCAGCTCCTTGGAGGATAAGATCGTCACTCAAGTGACATTGGTAAATAGGGAACAGAGTCAGGCCAAAAACAAAAACAAAAAAACCTCAGGAGGAAAGTCAAAGTGTGCTATCAAGACCATAAATTACTGTGTACAAATAATTTTTAAAACATCCACTAAACTTGACAGCTGTGCAGTATTGCATAAAAAATAACCTCTTACAATACTCTGAACATCAGACCAGAACATCAGACCAGAGTCTCAAAGTCAGAATGTCCCAAACTGAGCTCGTTAGCTTTGTCCTTCAATTTGCTCCTCCTTTAGCTTTCACTATTTATGTCAATGACATCACCATTCACTCTGTCTCATATCTGAAATCTTGTTATATTTGACAGTTGTTATTCCTTACCTCACATATCCAGTCATCTATTGAGTCCTGTCAATTCTACTTCCATAACACATCTAGCTTCCATCTCTCTTTTCCCATCCTAGTAGAACTATCTTTGTCTAGGACATCATTATACCTGTGTTATCTTTTCATCTGCCTTATCTTTTAAAATATGTTTTATCTCATTAAATATTTCTCAACTTTATATAAACGTTTTAACATTCTTTTTTGTAAATTTTGAATTCCAAATTCTTTCCATCCCTTCTGCACCTCCCCATCCCGTTGAGAAGGCAAGCAATATGATATTGATTACGCATGTAAAGCCATGCAAAAGATTTCCATGTTATCCATGTTGCAAAAGAATACACACACACACACACACACACACACACACAGAGAAAAATAAAGAAATGTTTAAAACTGTATTTCAATCTGTGCTCAAAGTTGTCTCTCTGGAGGTAGATAGCATTTTTCATCATGGGTCCTTTGGAATTGTCTTGGATCATTGTCTTGATCAGAGTAGTTGAGTCTTTCACAGTTGATCACCCTTATAATATTGTTTTTACTGTGTACAATGATCTCCTGGTTCTGTTCACATTGCTGTGCATCAGTTTCTGAGTTGTTCTAATGGCCTTCGAACAAACAGTCATTTGTTCATTCTTTCCTTTTTCTAATTATGCTACCAACTGCTTCCATATTTAGTCTCCTTATCCACCAAGGATATGAGTACGTATTAAACCTATGACTTCATTGAGATAGAGAATTCCCAGGTGAGGAAAACTTCTCTAGCAATGCAGGTTGGCATCTTCTCTATAGCTTCTAATCTTATGAGAATTACATAGAATTGTGAGCAGTTAAGTCATTTGCCCGAAGTCACATAGCCAGTATGTATGGAAGAGCAATTGAACCCAGGTGTTTCTGGCTTCAAGAGCACCTCTATTTCCTCTATGCTATACTGTGTCTCTTTCTTATGCATAGATATGATGTCACTCTTCTGCCCAAAAACCTACAGTGACTCCCTAGTGTCTCAAAAATAAAAGTTCAGATTCCTTAGTCTAGTATTCCAGGCCATATATAATCTGATATCATGCTACTTTTCTAGATTTATCTTATATTGCTCACTTACATTACTTTCTAGTCATGTTGGACTATATCATATCCCCATAGGTAATCTGCATTTTTATGTGTATAACTTTGTCAGTACTATTTCTTATGCCTAGATGCTCTCTCTGATTTAACACTAATAAATTTCTGCTGATCCTCTAAAGCTCAAGTCTAACGTTGCCCCCTTTAAGAAATTGTCCTCTCTGTTATTCACAATATTGTCCCTGTCAGACCTTATGCAGCACTTTTTTTGTGTGCCTATCTTATGGCTGTTTGAGGGTTTTGTCATATTCCCCACTAGATTGTGAATTCTATAAGGACAAGGTTTTGCCTAAACTTTGTAATTTTCTTATCCAGTAATAGCACAAGAAAATGTCTACATCCAGCATTTGATTAATAAATGTTAGTTCAGGGGCAGCTAGGTGGTGCAGTGAATAGAGCAGCAATCTTGGAGTTAGGAGGACCTGAGTTCAAATCCAGCCTTAGACTCTTAACACTTACTAGCCATGTGACCTTGGGGGAGTCATTTAACTCCAATTGCCCTGCCATCCCCCCTCCAAAAAAACAAAATGTTAGTTCAGCTCCAATTTTGTTAAGTTGACATTAAGAAGTTAAAATAGTGTGTGTCTAGTGTTGAAATTCATGAACAAGCATTATTAGTTTTAGAATCAGAAGCCCTAAGCTTCATTCCCAGCTCCAATGTTCTTTTAACAGTGTAACTCAGGTGAATCACTTGTCTCAATTTCCTTATGCAGCAAGGTAGTGCAATGAATAGCATTCTAGATCTAGAATCAGGAAGACCAGTGTTCTAAATTAGCTTCAGACACTTTTTATCAATGTGACCCTGTGCAAGTCACTTATCCTCTATTTGCATCTGTTTCTTCACCTATAATATGGAGCTAACAATAATATCTCCCAGGACTATCATGAGGAGAAAGTTAGTATTTGTAAAGTGTTTTGCAAATAATAAAGCATCATATGTATGCTAGATATTATGATTATGCATTAAATGGACATAGTTATGTTTATATGATTTGTAGGGCATTTTGCAAGAATTATGTTCTGTATACCTTGAAGAGTTATATAAATATAAATTATTAGTTCTGATTGGACACTTACTTGAGTCCAATTAGGTCTCCATATCTACAGGAGAATTCGAAGATTTAGAAACATCAGCCACAAAGAGAAAGGCTTATGACACAATGCTAAAAACAAAACTGAGTAAATCTCATTGGAGAAAGAGAAGACTTAGATCTTTGACCTGAGCCAGTGTTGTGGATTATATGTCATGGAACACTGAAATCTCCAAAACATTGAAAACTGAATATCACTGTACATGCTCATTGTAGAGGAACATAGTATGTGTGAGAAATGTGCTATACACATTGCTCATACAAAAACAAAGTAGGAACTACAAAGAAGAATTCAAGCAAAGGGGGTAATCAAAGAAATTTATAATTGAAAAGAGAAGATCAGTCAGTCATATGATGAGAATAAAAGATAATCAGTGGATAGCCTACTAGTGTTCCCTGGTATTCCATGAGGTCAGGAAAAAAAAAAAAAAGCTAAGAAAGTCCAAGCACATTGAGAGAATGGAATATATGGCCTCTAAGATCTCTCCCAGCCCTAAATTTATCTGTGTATCAGTCTTTATAATGGTAGCAATGCTAATGTTTATAATATTTCAGGGGAGTTTAGAGTAGAACCTCTATCACAAAAGAGACAGTGACCTACATAACCCTTTTTATAACCTAAAGCATCTTAGGTACTTAGCAACTGTGGAATAGTAGTAAAAATTAATAATAGCCCCAAATATCAGCTGCAATCAAAGTTCCCAGAACTATTTCTGCCAGGATAAAGGACGCTATAAAATAGAAAATGTGATTTGATATCCAAGTGATATTTAATGATGATCACTTCTGAATGTAGACGAACATTAAAATTGCAGACAGATGAGCACATGGAAACAAAATCTTCCTTTGTACAAGTCAAAAAATAGTTCCAGGAAAATGACCAAAGAGCTCCTGTGGTCACTGTTGACTGTGAATTATACTGATTATGGATATAAATTACAATTAATTCTCAACCTGGAAAGTAAAAGGAAGAAGCCAAGTAAAAATCCAATCACCACCACATAGAGGAATAGAGGCGATTACGTAATCAGCCAAATCGATTTTCTAAACTTCCCTGTCAGACTGATCTAATTTGTTGCTTTGAGAGAGGACCAAACCTGATAGATTAGGGGGAAAGTGCTAATTTGATGAACAGCTTCCCTGTCCACTTGACCTTATTCAGCATCATTTTCCACATTTTTAAACTTCTTTTACCCAGTGTAGAGATGATTTGGAAAACCTTATATATTTTCTTAGCATATAACCTTTGATCTAGTTATAGGACTTCTGTCTGGACTAAACATTTGCAACAATATCTTAAAATTAATTCATTGGGGCTATGGGATGTCACAGGATTGTCTACATATTATCAGCATCATTGACTGGTAGGCAATGCAGCTGAGAACTGTTCTATTTCCCAGAAGATTCAAACAATCTAGCCTTCCATTCTCTCGCTCTTTCTCTTTTTTTCCTGCTATTCGCCTGGTACCCTTGCTGTTCCAACCTAAATATAAACTGGCTGGCTCAGTTTTGAAGCATGAACCTGAAGGAAATGTTAGAAATGGAATCCCCAAGGCTCTCCAGATATTGAAAGCTTTGTGCAAGTGGGATCCAGTAGAGTTGAAACAAAAGCTGGTCAGTTTTCTCTAAACTCAGTATTACAGGGAATAGAACACCACAGCAGTGGCCACAGCACACTGTCTGTTTTCCCTCTCTTGCTTCTGGGTAGGGATTTTTACTTCATTTTGGGCTGACCACAGTTGTTTTAGGAAGTCAATATATATCCTTTAGGTTAAGTTCAGAGAGGGAAAAAAAGAAATCACTGTATCTGCTTTTGAAATCTGGGCTATCTATTCCAGACCTGTTTGGAGCACTTAGAGGGGTTAATTTACTTCTTTTCCTTCATAATTCCCAGACAATAGTTCTCTATTTTAAATTTTGTTCTTTTTTTTTTGTTTGAATATACCTCCTCAGTTTAGTATTCATATAAATGATTTATAAATGTTCATTTTGAGAGGCAGCTTGGCCTACTGTATAGGGTGCTGGACTGGGACCCAGAAAACTTGAGTCTGATCCCACATCTGTTGTTTGCTAGCTGTGTGACCATGAGAAAGTAATGGCAAGCAAAGTAATACTTTGCTACTTATTTCAGCTATTTAAGTGCCTTTGAGCCATACTTCTGATTGCATCAAGAGTCTTTGTCAGCAACAGTATACATTGTGTAGCCCTTAACAGGCCTAAGGGAGTGTGAAAACCTTCCCTGCCCTTACTAGTCCTCAGGGAATTTGAAGACCTTCTCTGCCCTTAATGGGCCTAATGTTATCATATGGAGCCCACAGTGGGAGGCGCTTGCCAAAAGAGCACAACAGGAAGAAGCAGAGCAGAGAAAAGCTCAAGCAGAGCTGGGAGCAAGAAGAACTGAGAGAGAGAATGCATGTGATTTTGGTGCTTTGTTGATCTGCATGACTTTCTGAGAGACAGACAGCACTCTGTAGCACTCTGTTTTTCTGTCAGACAAAAGCCTTGTCTGTTGTTTTATCAGACAAAAGTACCCTGCCTTTTGTTATTAGACAGAAGTCCTGAAACAGGACTTTACTGTTGATTTGTGTTTGATTACTCAGACAGAAGCCTTGTCTGTTGATTTGTGTTACTTTGTTGGACAGAAAGTGAATTGAGATGATAGTGCTGGTAAAGTGTGTAAATATTGTTGTAGCTCTGTTAAGCTTTGTCTTCCTAGAAAGAGAAACTTCAAAGGGCTTGGAGCAGAGCAATCCCTGTGAGCTGAGATATAGGATAGGAGCAGAGAGATGCCTACATGCGAATCCAGGCAAGAGTCCTATGGAAGAGGAGCCTTGGAAGTCAATGTTGAGATAAGATGAAAGAGGACTTTATTTGGACACTTTGTATTGACTGAGGAGATTATAATTTACTGTGACCCAGGGATGAATGGTGTTAGTATTTTCTGTTAAACTTTTAAAGATGATTATAAGATGTCCTGAATGATATGCTTTGTTTAAGACTATGTGAGCACCCACTGTAGAAAGGTTCTGCATAATTCCACATGTACAGCCTGTATTTAATTGCTTGTCCTTCCAGTGGGGGTGGGTGATGAGGGAGGAAGGGAAAGAATCTAGAATTTAAAGTTCTATAATCAAATGTTAAAAATATATATGTATATGTATATATATATATATATATATAAAATTATTATTATTATTAACTACATCCAACTGGGAATCAAGATACGTGGGCACTGTGGTAGGGAGATCCATCCTGCCCTACCGGAAAGTCAGAGGGGTGAGGGGAAGGACATAGGAGAGAACAGATTGGGGGAGGGGTTATACAGTGGATGGCTGTTTTGAGGTGTTGGATAGGGGAAGGATGGGGAGAAAATTTGTAACTCAAAATCTCATGGAAATGAATGATATACAAGAAAATAATTAATTAATAAAAAAAGACTATGTGGACACCTTAGTAATAAGTTATTGTGTTATTGTGACCATTATGCTTTAGTTTCTTGAATGTTATGCTTTAGTTTATTGCTGAGTAAATAGAGAGTTCACTATTCTATGTGATTAGATCCTTAAAGTTATTCATAGCAGCAGTCCTCAGAAGAGCTGCTCATGATTACCTTAACAGCAAGTCTTTTAAACTCTCTGAGACTCAGTTTCTTCATGTCTGAAATGAGGATAATAGTACTTAAAGGTTGCAGTGTTGTCATGAGATTCCAAAGCAGCAATGTTTGCAAACTTTAAAGTGCTATGTTTCTATCATCATCATCATCATCATCATCACCATCATCATTATCATCACCATCATCATCTTAATAGTGGAAATGACAGGGGAAGAAGAAACCCTGAATTCTAACTCCCAGGTCTACCATGTCACTTAACTAGCCATGTGACTGATCTTAGACAACTTGTTTAATCACTTGAACCTCAGAGTCTGGTGGTCTGTAAAATATAGTTAATATCTGCCCTTCCTACCTTGTAGGTTTGTTGTTCATGTTCAATGATATGCCACAGAGGATAGTGTACTGAACATGGAATTAGAAAGATGTGGACTTAAATTTCACCTCAGATGCTTTGTAGCTTTGTAATCTGGGGTAAGTCTATAAACTTTCCATTCCTTCAGTTTCCTCATCTGTAAAATGAGAGGATTGGGCTTAACCCTTAATGTCTTTTAGAGCCTAAAGTTACTATACAATTTCTTAAACTGCAAAGAATTCTATTACATATTGAGTATTATTAACATTACAGTATCAGGTCCTACCTCCATAGGCCATTAAGGGAGGATATATCTGATAGCCCCACACTCTTTTATAAATGTATGGATTTCCAAAATAATTTCTGGATCTTAAATACACACACACACACACACACACATACACACACACACATACACACAGAGGGTCGTTGCAAGATCTTTGATGTGCCTCAAAGTTCAGTCTATTTCAAAAGAACTCACCAATTCTGAACTTCTAACCATACCCATTATTGTTTCTGAATTCTTAAAAATCCACATCTTCAAGATGAGAGGTCATTTAATATCTATGACCAACTCAATACTAATCTCTTCTGGGTCTCCCACCAAGTTTATGAAAAATCACCCAAATAGAGGTAGAAATTTATATATTATGAGCATGTTGACTAGGAGCTAAGCTGGAATTTCATGTTGGTCTCTAAATGGCCATCCATCATGAAAACACCTGAAGGTTCCATATGATCCTGACAATTTTCCAAGACAGATGTCCCCTGTTATTTGGGATTTATGATTGTACTGATGAAGTGTAACAATATATAATGTAAAATTTGTCATTTGTCCTTGTATTTGAAACACTATCATTTTCATATTTCATCAGTATCCTATCTGATTTTCAGAATATTCTAATTAATTTGTCTTAATAAAATAGATAGCAAGATGTATTCATTAGCCAACAATTTAAAACTAATTAGAATATTCATTATGAGGAGTAGCATTTATTACAAGCAAATCTCATAAAGCAAAATTTGTCTGTAATAGGCCTGGAGCCTATCTGTGGGTTCCCTTATATTATGAGTATCTTTTGACTAAATCTGATGCTCCCAAATCTTTTAGAATTATTTAAAGAACATCAATGAAAGCAATATGATTCAGTAAAAAGAGTGCTCAAGTTGGACTGATCATTTTGGGATAATAGGACTTGAGTTGAAATGTGAGTTTTGCTACTTATTTCTTTTGGGATCCTAGACAAATCATTTAATATTCTAATTGTTTCCTCAATCAGAAAATGAAGGTGATTAACCTGGAATTAGGAAAACAAGTCAAAAAATACCCTCAGATACTTAACTAGCTGTGTGACCCTGGACAAGACACTTAACCTCTATCTGCCTCAGTTTTCTAAACTATAAAAACAGGAATAAGAATAGTACCTACCTCACAGCTCTGTTATAAAAATTAAATGAGATAATATTTGTAAAGTACTTAGCACAGATCCTGGCACACAGTGTGTCATTAATAATTGTTTCCTTCTGTATTATAACAATATTCTTTCTACTTCGGAATGACATCTTATGAAGGAGTGTAGGAATAAAAGCAGATCTATTGGGTTAAATGCAGATCCTATAGGACATGATATAGCCTTATCTGTTTTCAAGAGGCATCTAGGAGGCTGTAAAATAACACAGGGTAAAAGTGATATGTTTGAGTTGGACCACACAAGCAGGTTGAACTACACAGGACTGAAGGCTATTGATTCCATTTCATAGGATTTAAGGCATTTAGATGTCATCTGATTCAATGCCCTTATCATACAGATGAGGAAATTGAGGTCCAGAAAGGCTAAATGTCTTCCACAAGGCCACAAAAAGGAGGCAACTCTCCAATCCTGGAAAACCAGGATTGCAACTTAAGTCTTCTGACTCCAGACCCTGCACGCTTGCCTCACATTACCTAGTTTAAGCAATCATGGACACTGTCATTTTAGAGCTCCAGGAAAGAAACAATTATCTTCCCAGTGAAAGTATCTAAAATGTCACCATTAGAGCCACTCACTGTTTTGAGTTGGTTATTACCTTCTTTTTATGTCCTTTCAAAATGCAAATAAATATCCTCATGAAGGAAAATGCATTAAGTCACAAAATTCTCAATAAAAGTTTATTAATCGATCATTTTCAGAAGAGGATCACAGAGAAGCACTGGGGTACCTGAGAGCAAGGATGCAGTATAGGAGTGGAGGGTGTTTGGGTTTCTGAATGTGGGGAAAAGGATTCAGAAAAGGGTTGGTATAGGAGGGCTTCAAAGATGAACTTTGTGTCTCTTGCAATTTTGCCTCTAGCTTAGCTTTTCTTTAAATTCTAAATTTAACAAATGCCAAATAAAATGGACATTTCCATATACAAAGTAGAATAGAAAAAGAGGATTGGGCAGGAAACCACAACATTCTACTATGTACAGCTTGCTTTTCCTTTTAAATATATAATTAATTCAACATATAATTTTCAAAGCTACCCTGCCTGCTTTGTTTCCCTTCTGGCTTTCCTTCTGTTCTCTCCTGTTCATGGTTCTGTTTAATGTTTTAATGAACCCTTTTTTTTTCTTTCTGTTCCTTTTTTGTGACAACCTTTTTGCTAGCCCTCTATTACATCCAACTCTCCCCCCTCCAACAAGTGCTGAAAAATCCCCAACAACTCTGTCATAAATATGAATAGTCAAGCAAATCAAATTCTCACATTGGACATCTCATAAAATATATGTGTTATGAACTGATGCAAAGTGAAGTGAACAGAACCAGGAGAAAATTGTACACAACAATGGCAATTTTGTACAATGAAGAACTGTGAATGATTTAGCTATTCTTAGCAACATAATTATCTTAGAAAATCCCCAAAAGACTAATGATGAAGCATACTATCTGCCTCCAGAAAAAGAATTGATATTGTCTGAATACAGACTGAAGCATGCTATTTTTCACTTACTTTCTTTCATTTTTTTATTCAAGTCTTCATGTACAAAATTACTAATAAGGAAATGTTTTACATGATTGTCCATGTATAACCTATATCTAATTGCTCATCATTTCAGGGAGAGGGCGAAAGGAGGGAGGGAAGGAGACTGAATTTGGAACTCAAAACAAAAAAAATGTTAAAAATTGTTTTAACATGTAATTGGGAAAAATAAAATATATATTAAAAAAGAAAATATATGTGTTATTCTCTACCTTAAACCCATCACCTTTGTAAAGAGATGGTAGCATAAATCCTAAAATCATGGTTGGTCATTGCATTGATCAGAATTCTAAAATTTTTCCAAGTTGTTATTGTTAAAATGCTGTTATTGTATAAGTTGGTTTCTACTCACTTCATTCTGCATCTGATCATACAAGTCTTCTCAAATTTCTCTGAAACTATCCCTTTTGTAATTTCCTATGCTACATGAATATTCTTTTCTATTTTATATGCCATAATTTGTTCAGTCGTTTTCCCATTGTTGGTTATCCCATTAGTTTCCAATTCTTTGCTATAACAAAAAATACTCTAAATGTGTGTGTGTTTGAAATATATTTCCTTTTCCTCTTTCCTTGATTTCTTTGGTGTATAGGGCTAGTAGAGTTATCTCTGGGTCAAAAGGATATTCACAGTTTTGTGACTTGGGGAGAGGGGAAGCTTAGTTCCAAATTGAAATAGAGAACATAGCATAGGGATAAATAACTGTCCTTAGAAGTGGGATCAATAAGATTTCTAATCCCTAGGCCATTCATTTAACTTCTCAGTGCTCTAGGCAAATCTCTAAGAATATAAATTACACAGACAGAGTCAACTTGTGATGGTAAAGAGAATTTCCACACCTGAAAGTTCCCTATACCAGTGAAATCAACCGCCCAATATGTATTCTTATCCCCATCTAGCCTATACCGGGGAGATGTCAACAGCAGCAGCAGCAGCAGCAGCTTCACTGTATGAATGAATGAACTAATGCATGAATGAGTTCATGAAACATTTATTATTTACTTAACTGTTTGCAAAGCACTATGCTAAGTGCTCAGGATACAAATAGAAAAGTAAGGAGTCCTCGTCTTAAGGAACTCTCATTCTAATAGGGAAAATAATACATGTAAGAAATGTTACCTTTGAAGTAAGACAGAAAAGTCACATGGTCCTTAAGCTGCAGTGGCAAAGATGAAGTCAGTGACTTCTTTAACATCATTACCAGTGGGGAAAAGATGGTATATGAACATCTAATGTTGAACTATTTCATAGTGCCAAAGACTCACTCTAGTGGCAAAAGCTTTCTTTTATTCAGTAGCTCTGATAATACTACGTGTGGAAACAATTACCAGGCTGCATCTACACAAAGATTCTTTCCCAGGTTGATTTCTGAGGATGCTGAGCTCAAAGCATTCTTATTTGCAAGGTTCTTGTTTTCAAAGTCCTAGGCTATTCCCCATCAGGTCTAAGGTGGTGGTATTGGTGGTTTGACTTATCTAGTATGTGCTTTCCCTCAGAGTGCTTCTGCTAGGCTGGCCTGCCTGCTTTGTGTGTGGAGGTTGATTGGCAATTGGTATGAATGGTTGCCCCTCCTCCACAGATGATGGTTGTGAGGGGTGAGCTGGAAGCAGAAATGCTGGTCTTAGTGGTTTGCCACTTTTAGGGCTCTTGTATCCATCTGCCTATTAGTGGCAGCCGGACAACAGTTGTTCTTGCTTGGGATGAGGAAGATGGGGCCCCTTACTACAATTATTTCTCCCCTCAATAGTGGCTGTGGGTTTGGGACTGGAATGTATTAAATGCTGGATACTAAAATGTTTGTCTCCATTTACTCTCCTTTAAGTCAATATTTAAAATTTTAAGCCCTTCTCAAAGAGTTTTTATGGTATCTGGGACATGTTTGTGGTCTTTTAGAGATATGTCTATATCTGAGAATTTGGACTTGGAATTCTGGGGGTATTAGTTTGAGGAAAGTGTCATTTCCAGCTGCCTAGAACACTATAAAACAGATGGTCTGTGCTAAGGTGCCATCATGGGTGGGAAACAACAACCTTTGATTGATAGAGAAAGGAAATCTACTTATGTTACTGAATATGAAAGCCTTCATTCAGTAACATCCCCTTTTGTGCTCTCTTTATTTCAAATCACTAGAATACATATGCAAAAGTAAATACCTCTTCTTACTAGGTAATAGATAAATGTTAGTAGTGGTTCAGGAAAAATCTTAAACTGTTGAAAGACTGAGAAATACATCTGAATATCTGGCAGGAAAAAAAAAAATGTCAATTACCCTGGCCTCATTATTGTCAGCATTTAAAAGTGAAAAGGCTCTTTTATTTTAATCAGCATAATGATTCAGTGTATCTATCTCAATATGCTCTTGGAAGACACAGACTTTTTGCTAAAAATAACAATTTGAATTTGCTGATTTAAAAAAAAAAAAACACGATCACAGAGATGTCCATAGAATTGGGATCAGTAGGCAGTTAATTTCAGTGGTCCTTCCTTTAGCAATAGATTTTCTATGCCTCAGAAAATTGTCTTGTTTTTCTTTTAGGACGATAGCTGATTTGTGATACCACAAGTCTATATGTCTCCAAAACAAACTTGAATTTTTAATGGCTTAAAAAAAATTCATATCTGGAAGTCATTCTTTTTCCCATGATAGGTAAAAACTGAAATTTCCTCTTTTCTGCTTTACACTCATAAAAAATAAATAAATAAAGGTACCAGATTTTGTTCTCTGAGGATACATCCAATTTAAGCCCCAGAGTGAACTCATCTTTTCCATTTTGCGAGGTATATAAATCAAGTCCCATTTGATTTATTGTGTTGATAAGACTTTAAGAACCTCTTATCTGCTTTTAAATTAAAAACATCTTGTGAGTTTTTATAAGAATGAGCCTTAATGTTCCTGGGAGAAATTTAAGAATTCATGAGAAACTATTAAAACTCAATTTTTGAATTAACTTTATATGAAAAAAATTCTACATTTTCCAAATCAAATACATATTATCACTATTACCTCCAGAATCAGATCTTTCATTTTTCAGGCCAGGGAAAAGCTTTATACAAAGTACCACCAGGTGCAAAAGCATGAAAAGAACTTTCAAATCAACTTTTTAAGACAAATTCCACTGTGAGAAGCAGCCCATTACATTCACCTTCTAGACCAAAGGCTGCTTTGCACAAAGAAAGTTACCAGGCTCATGTACATTTCTTTTTTTTTGGCTTCCTATTTTAACTCATTATTATTCCTAACTTAATTAAATTATTCTTGCTGATTAAGAGCTTTTGTTTTCATGATATAGAGGGAGTAAAAGTGCTCTTAGTGCCTTTTAAATTATTGTTGTGGTTTGTCCTTTATATTCTGAAGAGGTCCAACGACATCATGGGTGATGTCATCACTTACATGTGAATTTGTATTTAAGTGAGGCAGAATTACATAGTTAGCAACCTCATTCTTTCTTCCAGAGTCATCGAAGTCAAGGGGCAAGTCAAAAGACAGGACAACTAGGGATAGTCTGGGATTCAGGGATGACCTTGGTATCTTCAGTGCCTGGCCAAGCTCTAAGGGCCCCACAATGCCTGCTTGACCTGCCTTCATGACCATTGAAACAAATTGTTCTCATCTAACACTTTACAGCATGTTGGGGGAAAGTCCAAATTATCCTTACTCATGTATAACTCTTCCCTATCCCCCTTATATGTCAACAAAATAGATTCTTAAGTATGTTGATAAAAATATAAGTTTAAGAACATTTATTTCACACAATAGGACAGAAGTAATTGTCAGAGGTTAGAACAGCAGGGTAATAGTGTAACAGCTATATTGCTAGATTTCTTGTCAGAAAGACATGGGTTTGAATTTTACCTCTCACATATAAGGATCATGGAAAAGTCGCTTAAGATCTCAGAGTCCAGTTTTTTCAATTGTAAAATGGGAATAATATTGCTAGTAGTTCCTTCCTTAGGGTTGTTATGAGGGCCACATTTTACATACATGTAAATATGTAGACACATATACACACATATATATTCACATACATACACATATATATGCACATATATTTCTTCCAAATTTATAGAGTAACATATGGCAATTTTATTAGCATACTTATAGAATAGGAATTGTCCAAAGGTTATACTTGAGGCAAAAAAATATTGTTTTAAAAATAGGAATCAGTATAAAGCAATGACTTTACCTAAAGCGTGGCCTTGAGTAGCTAAAAGAATAGCAGTTTGCTTGTTTGCTTACATTTTACCCTCTTCCTAAAAGGATTTGAAGTGTTAGGAGAAGAGCAGTTGGAAAGGATTAGTCAAGAATGAAATAGACAAAAGTAGAAGAGAGAAGAAATTGAGAAATGAGAGGTTAGAGAGGTTAGTGGACAAGTTGGGAGGGGGAGGTCTAAGTGAAAAGACAGTTGATCTAGAGATGCTGAGAAGCAATTCAGAAGAGCAAACAAACTGCCCACTTAACTGCTGCCCGACATAGATGTTTGCAATAACTAATTGAGACCAGACTAAGAGAAACCTGGGTAGGCTAAGGGAGAAACAGACTGAAATTATCAAGTATCAAAGGGGTATACTAAGTTAATTAAAATATCAAGGTCTGTATTTAAGGTTAAGGTCTGTATTTAATTACAGCTTGTGTACCAAGAATTTGCTAGAACCAGCTCTCTCTGGAACAACTTGCTTTTTCAATGTGAGAATTTATACCTTGGAAACTGAGACTACAAATCAGGGCTTGATTTATTGTTTTGTTGATTGACCAGATCTAATAAAATGACAGAGAAAATAATAACAACACAGTTTAAACTTAAAAGTGTGTCCTGCATACATTTCCTCACCCCCACCCCCTCGGTACTAGTTGTTAAACATTTACGAACAAATGAAGTATCTTAAGATTTTCTCACTCTGCTATAAGGTAAGCATTTCACAATTAATGACTTCCTGAGCATGTGGCATCATGTTTAATGTTGGAAAATACCTTTAAAAGTCTTGTAGAACAAAGCACTACCCAAAAGAGAAATCTTCTTTACAAGGTCTTTGGCGTGTGGTCATCGACCCTCTTTGGGAATACTTCTGGTGATGGAGAGCTCCCTCACTGGTTAGGCAGCTTGTTCAATTTGGGGATAGCTAAAATTCCTAAAAAATTCTTCATGCTGAATTGTCCTCTGCATCCCTGTAATTTTTCTCCACTGATTCCAGTTCTTCCCTCAGAAGTTAAATGGAATAAATTCAATCTGTCTTTCATTTGAGACAGCAGTCACATTTCTTCCATGTTACTCCACTCCTAGGGGGGGAAATGTTTTTCAAGAATTCATCTAGAAAGGCGATCTGTTCTTATTCTTTCTTTCCTGATATTTTGGTAAGAGATAACTTATTTTCTTTAGTACATGATAAGTGCTTCCAAAATATATTCTTATTTGGTGGAAAATTTTCAAATAGTATTATTAGCTGATAATGTTTAAATTCTTACTTGCATTTGCTGAAGTTCTAGACTATTCTTTTAAAAATAATTATCTTCAATAACATTCATCATTATAGTATTGCTTTTTGATATACTCATATAGTGCAGTGATTTATCTTCAAGTTCAGATTTTAGAATTAACAAAATAATTTTCTCTCTTTCTGGAGATTTCAGTTTACCACATACTTGTTAAATTAGTTGAAGATATAATTGAAGTTTTGAATCATCACTCTTCATTTTGTCAAACTGTTGCTAAAAGTTGTTCTAGAGAGGCAGTTCTCTAAGAGTATAAAATGTAGGTGATTTCCTGTTTTGCATCAGTGAATGGACTTTTCACACTAAGAATTTCCTAAACCAATGAAATCGTAGGTTTACCACATTTCCTCCACTCTCCATCACCTCCACCCCAGCAAAGCATCAGTAACAGTTCCTTTCTAGATTAATAATCCATAGCTAACTAGTTCGGTAACACATTGCTGGACTTGGAGTCAGGAAGACGTGAGTTCAAATCCAACTTAAAGCACTATTATGCCATGCATGAGTAGCTTCCCAAAAGAATGCTACTGTGAACAGCTTTTAAGATTCTGATTACACAGTATAGTGAACACTCCATTTATTCCATAACAAATCAAGGCAAACATTCACAACAAATCACAATATAATATTCACAATATTACATTTTATCACAGAAAATCACAATGTAGTGTTCACAGTAGATTATCATTAAAATGGCCACATAGTTTTCACCAAAGTGGTCACAGTATTTAGAACAAAAAATAAAAGAACAATCATCTGGTATCCCTAAGGAGGTTTGCCTCCTTACTTAGTCATTCAATCATCCCTCAATACAAGTCACTCTTCCATTCAAGGGGCAACTTGGTTGACTTAATCAGTCACTTATTTAGATTCACAATTACTAAGTATTGCTAATCACTGAATACAATCATTAGAAAATACACAAACCCTCCACCCCTTGGTCTCTAATAAACTTAAATTTCATCACAGCATTCAATATCCAAGGAGAGGCCTTTTCTTCATCTTGACTTGGGGTGGTCTCTCAGATTCCCTGGATATCCTTCCATGGTCCCAGCTCCTACTTGAATCCACCAAACAGTCACTTGGATTCAGAGGCAGACAGCTCCCAGATCCTTGTCCAGTCCTCTGGGCAGTTCTTGCTACACACTGAAATTCACAGGGTCCAATACATCTCAAAACCTTCACAACTTCTGTTCCCGGGAACTCAAGGATCAACCAAGCCACAAACAAACAAAGTGTTAGCATCATGGTCATGCTTCTTCAGTCCTCTGCCAGTTTGGCTGGCCCTAGGACCCAGAAGAAATCTCAGCCTTCTAGGCATCAGCAACAACTTCAGCCTTCCAGGTGACCCTCTTGGCAGCAACTTTAGCCTTCACCAGATTCTGGTCTCAAGAAAATCCTCTCTCAGTTCTCAGTCAGCTTCCAGATATTGCTGAGAGAAAGTCTCTCTCTCTCTCTCTCTCTCTCTCTCTCTCTCTCTCTCTCTCTCTCTCTCCAGCAAAATAGTTTCTTCCACCAGTAGCTGGTCTGAAGAAAATTCTGCTTGCTCCACTAGGAGACCTCCAGGAGAAAATTTCTGATTCTACTGCTCTGGGGCTTTTCTTATATACACACACACAGCATTGGCCTCCTGTTTCAGACAAACCCTTCCTGTCATGTCAGCAACAGGAGACAGAGTTCACATTCTCTGCCTCTTTCACAGAGGCTTGACTAAGGGCTAAGTACCTGCTTATTTGACATAACAAAAAGGAGTCTTCAAATTTAAATTACTATTATAGACACTTATAAGTTATATGACTTTGAGTAAATCACTTAAACTATCAGCCTCAGTTTCCTCAGCTTTAAAATAGGAATAAATAGTTCCTACTTCCCAGAATTGATATGAAAATTAAATGAGATAATATTTTTAAAGCACTTTGCACAGTGCATGGCATTTAGTAGGTACTTTATAGATGATAACTCCCTTCTCTCCTCCCTCCCTACGCCCTTCTAACTAATATACAAAGATCATCAGCCATTGGGTCAATATCATCTGTCACATCTGTTCCTTTCTTTCACAGGCTATCATCCTAGTTGAGGTTATCACCACTTCTTACAATACTATAATAGCCTCCTAATTGATCTCTACTTTTCCTATCCATCCTCTAAACATCTGCTAAAAAACAAACTAAAATAGTTAGAACTCCCATTCCCTTATGCACTCCCACCTCAGTAGCTCACTGTTACATATATGATAAAATACAAATTCCTCAGTTTAATCTCAAAAGCTATCACGATCTGGCTCCAATATACCTTCCCAGACTTATTTCATGATATTTTCCTTCACACATTCTGTATTATAGACAAATGGGTTCTACTTGCTGTTCCCAAAATTTCAGGATTCTATTTCCTGCTCCCCCTGTCTTTGCGCAGGCAGTCTCCCTTTCCTGAAATGTACTCTTGTCTTTCACCATTCTTGGCTACCTTCAAGGCTCAGGCTACTGGAAGCTTTTCTTGATTCCCTATTTTTCAGCACTGTTTTCCTCTTCAAGTTATATCCAATTCACTTGCTTGTTTATATCATACTATGAATTCAAGAAAAATGTAAGCTCTTTGAATCAGGGACTGGATTTCTTTTTTGGTCTTGGTATCACCAGAACTTAATAAATCAGCTTATATAAGGCATTTATGAAATGTTTGTCAAGTTGAAATGAATTGCACTCCCTTAGGATAGAAGGGAGCGTTTTCTTCAGGATGTGATTAGGTTAGGACATGACAATGAATTCCAAGGTACTATGGAAGTCTAACTGTTGTCCAAAAAGATCATTTTAGGAAATATTGTTTTTTAATCTGCCATTGGCTGCACTTAGGAATGTGTGTGTGTCTATACACACACATATATGTATGTATACATGTATATACATATATGTATATAATTATTATAAAACCATTAAATTTACTTCTTATAGTAAATGGTTTTCTGTTTCACATTAAATTTTATTATTTGTATTATTATTACTTAGATCAATTAGCAGACAATGGAAAAATCTCTAAAGCCAAACAGCCTGATTATCATCTGGCCTTTTAACGTAGTAGCCATGCAGAATGAATAATAACCCTATGTACTGTGTAGCCTGTCATTAATCAGGGTATTCCATAATAATCATCCTGCTACTGGGAGACCCAACTAATGGGAATCTTTTGAAAGTCAATCTTTTGAAAAAGATTAAACTTCTTTTTGATTATAGATGTCTCACCCTTGAAATAGTTTTCCAAAATCATTAGACTTGCAAAACTTCAAATTGGCTTACAATGGCCACAGCTCATAAATGAATTTTTAATCTTTTCCCCTCCTGGCTGTTTCCTTTCTTCTTAACCCCCTCTCTAGGCTAAGAAACTATAAATACAGAATTCTACCACAAGTGATAGTTTCCTACGAAAATCAAGTGCAAAGGAAACAGATATGCACTGTGAAAGAATCACAAATGCTGAGCAATGGAAAGGACTTCAGTGCACCTCCAGACCAACTTATAGCTCAAAAATAATCCCCTCTAAAGTATAGCTGAAAATATGCATTGCTTGAACATTTGCAATATGGAAAAACACATTACTTACCAAGGAAACTTTTGGGTGGACATCATTAGTCACTTGGCAGTTCTCACCCGTTGTCCTTGGTTTTCTCCTTTAGGACCAAAAAACAAACAAACAAACCCCAAAACACAACCAAATCTGATTCTTCTAACACTGAATAATTCTTCAATATTTGAAAATTGCTATTGTGTTTTTCTTATGTCTCTCTTTTAGCCCAAGTGCCTCTGGTTCTTTCAATTTATATTCATATGAACATATGAATACTATTTTGGTATTCCTCTACTCCCCATATTCTCTATTTAATAATTAATAATAATAAAAGCAACAACAACAGCTACAACAACAACAGCAATAATAAATACATTACCTCTTTTGATTTTCATAACAACTCTAAGCTAGTGGATATTATTCTCTCCAAAGATAAGAAACTGAGATTCAGAAAGTTTAAACGACTTGTCCTGTGTAATGCAACTAATATATCTGGGAGGCAGAACTTGAACCTATGTCTCTTCTAACTCTAACTTCAATGTTCTTTCCATTGTGCACATGCTTCCTCTTTCAAATTTGACACCTAGAATTGGTACAGTCATATAAGAAAGCAATTTAGAACTATGCTCGAAAAAGCGATCAAAGTATGCATGCTCTTTGACCCAGTAATAATACTATGAGGTTTGTGCCCTAAAAGAGATCAGAGAAGCGGGGAAAAGATCCAAAACCATTCATGTGGCAGCAAAATTTTTTGTGGCAAGTAATTGGAAATCCTCCATTAAGAATCACAGGTATCTGGAGAGGCTTATATGAACTGATGCTAAGTGAGAAGAGCAGAACCAGGAGAAATTTTTACACGATGACAGACACAACATATGTGTGATGACCAACTTTGGTAAATTGGACTCTTCTCAGCAACTCAAGGTTATAAGACAAATCTAAAAGACTTAGGATGGAAGGAGATGTCTACATGCAGAGAAAGATCTAGAAAGAACAGAGTTTAAATGCAGACTGAAGCAAACTACACGCTCTCTTTCTTTTCCATGTTTGGTTTTGTTTCCTCTTTCCCACTGTTGATTCCATCAGTTACAACCCTTCTCAACAACCAGACTAATGTCTAATGTGAAAGTGTTTGCAGATCCTATACTTGATTGCATGTCACCATGAGGAGCAGGTGGAGGGAAGGGAGAAAATTTGAAACTCAAGGGATTGTGGAACTGAATCTTGTAAACTAAAAGTAAACAAACAAATCAATAAAAAATAATTTTAAAAAAAGAATCATAGGTATATGTCGGTTGAGGAATGGCTAAACAAGTTATGATATGTGAATGTGATGAAATACCATTTTGCTGTAAAAAAAAATTATGAAGGTAACAGTTTTTTGAGAAGACCTCTATGAACTGATAAAGAATGAAGTGAACAGATCCAGGAAAAAGATTTATGCAATAACAGCAATATTGTAAAGATAAATAATTTTGAAAGACAAGTACTCTGATCAACTCAATGACCCACCATAATTTCAGAAGAATCAACATGAAATATGCTACCTACCTCAAGACAGAGAGGTGGTAGACATAAAGAATGAGATGTAGAGATAGATAAAGATAGATAATATACATATATACCAATACACATGTATAATTATATATATATATATATACAAATTAATTTATATCTTTATATGTAGATATATCTTTATCTATCATCTAATCTATCTCCTTTTTTGAATATGGCCAATGTAAGAATTTCTTTTGCTTTACAATACATGTTTGTAACTGGGGTGTTGTTGTTTCGTTTGCTTTCTCGTGGGGTTTGGGATAGGAATGTGTGGAAGAAGAGAGGGAGCAACAGAAAGGAAAGAATTTGGACTTAAACAACATAAAATTGAATTGGAAAAAAATCATATGCAAAACTGAAATCAGTACCCCGATGGCATGTGATCTGAGCAGGACAAAGACCAGTAGGTTAATCACCACAGTACTAAATTCTAGGTCCTATGCTTCTTTATTGCACTTTTATATCGCATTATTAATATTATCAAATATCACAGCTAGGTGGCATAATGGATAGAGCAGTAGCCATGGAGTCAGTAAACCTCAATTTTTTTTTTTATTAAACTTGTTTTTTTTTTTTTTTTAGTTTTCAACATCCACTTCCATAAGGTTTTGAGTTCCAGATTTTCTCCCCATTTCTCCCTTTCCTGCTCCAAGACAGCATGTAATTTGATATAGGCTCTACATATACTTTCATATCAAACCTATTTTCGTATTAGTCACATTGTAAAGAAGAATTAGAATGAATGTGAGAAACCACAAAAAAGAAGAAACAAAACAAAAAGAGAGAGAGAGAAAGGCAAATTATATGCTTCAATCTGCATTCAGACTCTGGTTCTTTTTCTGGATGTGGACAGCATTTTCCATCATGAGTCTTTTGAAGTTGCCTTAGATCCTTTCATTGCAAGGAAGAAATAAGTCTATCAAAGTTGGTCATTACACACTGTGACTATTACTGTGTACAATGTTCTCCTGGTTCTGCTCACTTCACTCACCATCAGTCCATATAAAACTTTCCGTTTTTTTCTGAAGTCTGCCTGCTCATCATTTCTTATCGCACAATAGTATTCCATTACATTCATATACCACAACTTGTTTAGCCATTCCCCAGTTGATGGGCATCCTCTCGATTTTCAATTCTTTTCTTTGCCACCACAAAAAGAGCTGCTATAAATATTTTTGTACATGTGAGCCCTTTTCCCATTTTTATGATCTCTTTGGGATATAGATCTAGAAGTATTATTGCTGGGTCAAAGAGCATGTACAATGTTATAGCACTTTGGACATAGTTCCAAATTGTTCCACAGAATGGTTGGATCACTGCACAACTCCACCAACAATGCATTAATTAATCTATTGCATTCATTTTTATGGTGCTTCATGGTTTATAAGACTTGACATGTATTACCTCATCTGATCCACAGAATCATTTATTTTCCCCTTTTTACCACAAGGAAACTGCAATTCACAGAACTATCTCTCACAAAGTACCACAGCTAGCAAGTGCCTAAAGTGGGATTTGAACTTATGTCTTTTTGTTTACAAGTCCAGTGCTTTAGAATCCCCGTGAAACCCTGACTCTCCCACTTCAAAAAATATTTAGCGGTCTATATCACATCACTTTAAATTCAGGACATACATGGTCCCAAAATGGAATGGATAGTGCAGAGGACAAGAGTTTTCTCAATGCAAACTCCTTTGGCCCTTGTTTCCTTCCTTCTACAACTTCTTTGATCCTCGCCTTCTCTGCTGCAGCCTCCTGGTCTACGGGTATCAATAGTCCCAGCTCTATGTATCATGGGCTTTGAAGACTTGCATCTTTGTTGAATGTTCTTTCTGTGTGAGGGTAAAGTAAACCTCCTTCATTAAATGTTCAGTGACTTGTGAATGGCTCATTTCATCTAAAAATCATATACAAGCTAAGAAGGTGCTGGGGTTAGAATTGCATCTCCAATCAATAGCATGAGACAGAGAAAATCTATATGTGGTATATTTTAGAGCTGACTATGCCTCAGAATAAAGTCTCTTTAAGCCTTCTTTATGGCAATAGTTCTAGGTGCTACTAACTTCTCCATCAAAGAGGAGAATGAGTAAATATTTATGTATCTGATCATCACTACCATAGACAAATGTGCACAAGTTGAGAGTCCCTGCTCTTTATTTTGAATAAATTGCAGTGGATAAGCACTGATTTGACAATGAAAGGAACAAGGTGCAAGTCCCACCCAACACTTACTACCTATGTGCCTGTATGTGAGTCACTTAATCTCCCCAGGTCTCATTCTCCTCACCCATAAAATAAAGGGGCAGAGATTTCCTCTGAGATCCCTGTCAGTCTTAAAACTGTAGCCTATGATAATATAAACTATATACAGTTTCCCCAAATGAAATATTTGGGATAAGATCTAAAACTAAGCTTTACTAACTGATAGTTTAGGAGAATGAATCTTCTTCTTCTAGTACTACGAAAGTGTTTGAATGTAACTTCCAGGATGCTGCAGTGAATTACTGTTATTAGATTCTACTTTTTCCAAATAATATTTTCCCAACTACACGTAAAGACAATTTTTAACATTCTTTTCTAAAACTTTTGAGTTCCAAATTCTCTCTCCCTCTCTCCCTTCCTCCCTAAGATGGTAAGTAACTTGATATATAAAGTAAAGAATAATGTACTTCAATCTGCACTCAGACTATATGGACAGTATTTTTGATCATGAGTCCTTTGAAATTGTCTTGGATCATTGTATTGCTGAGAATAGCTATGTCATTCATGGTTGATCACAGTGTAATATCGTTGTTACTGTATACAATGGCTTCCTTTGCATCAGTCCCTGCTTTGCATCAGTTCATCCTGGTTTTTCTAAAGGCATGCTGCTCATTCTTTCTTATACCACAATAGTATTCCATTACAATCATATTGCCACAATCTGTTTAGCCATTTCCTGATTGATGGGCATCCCCTTAGTTTCCTGTTCTTTGCCACCCCCAAAAGTGCTAGTGTGTGTGTATCTATATCTATATCCAATCTGTATCTATACCTATCTATCTTTGCACATACATACAGACACATACATACACATGTATATATAAATATATCTTTGTATATAGATATACATATAGTCTTGCCCCTTCACACACACCTTTTATTAACTCTTTTGAATACAGACCTAGTAGTGGTAGTGCTGCTCAAATGGTATACACAATTTTATAGCCTTTTGAGTCCAAATTGCTCTCCTTAATGGATAGATCAGTTCACAACTCCACCAATGACGCATTAATGTCCCAATGTTTCTATATCTTCAGCATTTATCATTTTACTTTTCTGTCATATTAGCCAATCTGATAAGTATGAAGCTGTACCTTAGAGTTGTTTTAATTTGCATTTCTCTAATCAATAGTGATTTGGAGCATTTTTTCATAAGACTATAGAGAGCTTTGATGTTTTCAACTGAAAATGGCCTATTCATATCCTTTGACCATTTATCAATTGGGGAATGGCTTGTATTCTTATACATTTGACTTAGTTCTCTATGTATTTGGGAAATGAGGTCTTTATCAGAGACACTTGCTATAAAAATTATATCCCAGATTTCTGTTTCCCTTCTAATCTTGGTTGCACTGGTTTTGTTTGTGTAAAATCTTTTTAAATTTAATATAACCAAAATTATCTATTTTATATTTTGTAATACTCTCTATCTCTTGTTTGGTCATAAATTCTTCCCTTCTTCATAGATCTGACAAGTAAACTATTCCTTGGTCTCCTAATTTGCTTATTGTGTCATTCTTTATTGGTCTCTACCTAGTTTCTGACATATTGTTTTCTAGTTTTCCAGAAGTTTTTGTCAAATAGTTGGCTCTTATCACAGGGGCAGCTACGTGGCACAAAAGATAGCATGCTAACCCTGGAATTAAGAGGACCTGAGTTCAAATCCAGCCTCAGAAACTTACTATCTGTGTGACCCTGGACAAATCACTTAACACTATTTACCTCAGTTCCTCACCTGTTTAAAAAAAATGAGCTGGAGAAGGAAATGGCAAACCACTCCAATATCTTCACCAAGAAAACCCCAAATAAGATCATGAAGAGATGGACATGGCTGAATCAAATAAACAACAATAACAACAACAGAGTTCATGTCCCAAAAGCCTGGGTCTTTGGGTTTATCAACCACCGTTACTATGGTCATTATGTACTGTGCCTTGTGTACCTAATCTATTCCACTGCTCCACTACTTTATTTCTTAGCCAGTACCAGATTGTTTTAATGATTACTGCTTTATAATATGGTTTGAGAGCCAGTATGGTGAGGTCACCTTCCTTCACATTTTTTTTCCTTTAATTCTCTTGATATTCTTGACCAGATGAATTTTGTTATTATTTTTTCTTGCTTTAAATTTTGATAGTTTGATTGTTATGGCACTCAATAAGTAAATTAATTTACATAGACTGTCATTTTTATTGTGTTATCTCAACCTGCCCATGAGCACTTGATATTTTTCTAGTTATTTATATCTCACTTTATTTGTGTAAAAAAGTGTTTTGTAATTGTAGTCATATAGTCATAGTTTGTCTTGGTAGGTAGACTCAAATATTTCGTATTGTTTTCAATTATTTTAAATGGAATATCTCTATCTTTTGCTGCTGAAATTTGTTGGTAATATATAGAAATTCTAACAATTTATGTGGATTTATTTTATAACTGGCAACTTTGCTAAATTTGTTAATTATTTCAACCAAGTTTTTAGTTGATTCTCTAGGATCCTCCAAGTATATGATCTTATCACCTGCAAAAAGGGATAGTTGTGTTTCTTTATCACCTGTTCTAATTCCTTTGATTTCTTTTTCTTCTTTTATTGCTACAGCTAACATTTCTAGTACAAAATTGAGTAATAGTGGTGATGGAAATCCTTGCTTCATCCATGATTTTATTGGTTAGACTTCTAGCACATCTCCATTACAAACAATGCTTGCTAATAGTTTGACAGCTACTGCTTGATATTTTAAGAAAAGCTTCATTTGTTTACTATTTTCTAGAGGTTTTTTTTTTTTCTGTTTTGGAGGGCAATTGAGGTTAAGTGACTTGCCCAAGATCACATGGCTAGTTTTTCTGTTGAGTGTCTGAGGCTGGATTTGAACTCAGGTCCTCCTGACTCCAGGGCCAGTCCTCTATTCGCTGTACCACCTAGCCACCCCAAGAGTTTTTTTTTTTTTTAATATGAATGGATGTTGTAGTTTGTCAAAAGCTTTTTCTGCATCTACTGAGATAATCATATGATTTCTGTTGGCTTTGTTGTTGATATGGTAAATAACACTATGTTTTCTAATAATAAACCAGTCCTGCATTCCTGGTATAAATCCTACCAAGTAATAGTGTATAATCCTCGTGACATATTGCTCTAATCTCCTTGAAGGTATTTTATTTAAAAAATTTGTGTCAATATTCATTAAGAAAATTCGTCTATAATAGCAAAACAATACTAGTGGGGGACCTCAATCTCCCCCTCTCCAAACTTGATAAATCCAATCTCAAAATAAACAAGAAAGAAGTTAAGGAGGCAAATAGAATTTTAGAGAGGCTAGACATGATAGATCTCTGGAGAAAAATAAATG
>CM053585.1:432794274-432807894 GCA_028646515.1 Pseudochirops corinnae
CTTTGGCCACATGTGCCAACTTCATCATGACTGGGTTGGCTTTGACTTTCTGGTTTTGGGACTCAGTCTTCTGGTATTTAAATGAATGCACTATCTATATTTCTTATGTAGAGAGCCTGTTCTATTTTGTGATTAATAACTATATCAGCATATTTATAGTTACTGTAGGCATTGTGAATACTGCATTGCTGATACAGCCAGTTATTATATTTATTTTAAAGATGAAGAAACTTTAGCTAGGATAAGTTAAGGACTTGTCCACGATCACATAGCTAGTAGTGTCATAGACAAAATTTGATTCCAGGTTTTCTTATTTTCAAACTCAATATTTTTTCCACTACATAAATGAGATACTAAAATCACCAAGCTAACTAGAAAGGGATCAAGAAATAGCATCCCAATTTTCTCAATAGTAAAAAAGTTATTGTTTCACTATACCAAACTACTTCTTCCAATTTTATAGAGCAAACATATTGAAAATTTCGTTGGGCGGTTGTTTTGTTTCATTTTGTTTTCCTTTATTAACAGGGATATGGTTTAGAGATGGAAAGGAGGAACAGCATTCCATTTACCTCCAGAGAGGAATTTCATTTCATTTCATCAGCTCTAAAGAAAATGGTTTGTGGTGTTTTGTTTTGTTTTTTTTAATATAGTTCTCCTTGCAGAAGTGCAAAGAAAGAGGAAGGATAGAAAGGAAACATTTTATTCCTTATAGTGTGAGATGATTGGACTGGGATTTGTCAATCAGATCAGATCCTGCAGCACCCTCAGAAGTTATTCTCCATTAATATTTCATGTGGATACATTTTTATGCCGTTACTGGAAGGATAACCTATACAAGTCATATTTCCAAAATTCATATCATGTTTGACTAAACAAGGAAAAATCCATTCATCTAATTTATGCATATCTCTTGTCCCTTTCACTGTGTGACTGCCCACATCCCAGCCTACATTTTGCTTTTTACAGTTTTTTCCATTTGGAAGCTAAAGTCAGCATCCTCACCAATCACAACACCTCCAGTATCTTCAGTTCTCCTGCCATTACCCTGGCAACAAAGAGGACAGGCCATAAATAGCCACTATGCCAAACATATTCACTGCCTTGTTATGCTTGTGGGAGTTAGTGTTGTCAAGGGAAGTTTATGAAAAAGTAAAGTAAATTTTGATTTACCAGTGAGATGCCTTTATAAAGAATACATTTCCATTTTATTTTCTATGAGATTCTAAGGTTCTTGAGTGCAAAGACTTTGGAATCCAGTATAAGACTTCTCGCAGAAAGTGTATAATATTTAGTGGTATCTTATTTTGGTGAATTGCAGGGTGAATACTGGTCCACCAAACCTCTAAATACAAATGACATACTTTTTTTTTTGTAACTGTGCCCCTAGGTGAGAAGTACAAAAACCTTAGGCCTGATCACACTGCAGATAGGCATGGGAGCTTTGACCTACTCCATTTCTGATTGGGTCAATTCATCTCTCCTTAGGCTACCTCGTGGTCTCCTTTGGCCATCTCGTGGTCTCCTTCTCTTGGAGGGTCACTATATTGGTGCTGAACTTAGTGTAAATATCCAATCAGTTTTAGGGAATGCAGCTCAGAACTCATGAACTTAGATCCACCAACTTCAGCCTCCCCAGCTTCAGAAATGGCCACCAAGCGCAACACCACCCAGAATAAATGATACATATAATTTTTTTCTGTATTTCAATATGACATAAATACAAATGTGTGGTTTTTTTTTTACAAATAATATTGAAGCAAAAGCAAAAATCACAACTAAAATTAATAACTTAATAGTTATCTTAAAGGCATTGACATGAAGGGAGGGAGGGAGGGAGAGAGAGAGAAAAAGAGAGAGAGATAGAGAGAGAGAGAGGTGGAAGAAGAATTGGAGGTAGAGATGGAGGTAGAATAAAGATAGAGAGGGTAAAAAATAGGTGAATAATCAGGAATAGCGATTAGTGGCTCAGAGGACACTCCATTTTGGGATATGGTCTCTTCAGAGGAAGAAGTGGTGTGACCTTCATCCCAATGAAAGAAAAGTTAGGCATAGGAAAAGAACCCCTCATTAAGGAGGCCCTTGGAATAGTAGCTGTTCCATACAAGGATTTGGGCAATCTTGTGAGTTTCAAGATAATTGCTGCCTTGGAGGAAACACTTTTCCCTTTTCACTGCACTGGGATAAAACTATAATCATTCTAATCTTTTTAGGACTCTGCTCCATTGATTTTTGAATTATGATCTACAATCTGGGATATCTCCCATACCCCTGAACTACCTTGGGTTCTTACATCTTTATGGATATAGGAAGTTACCCAGCAGTTCTCAACCTGTGGGTCATGACCCCTTTGGGGGTCGAATGAGGTCGCCTAAGACCATCAGAAAACACGTATTTCTGATGGTCTTAGGAACCGAGAGACTGCTCCTCTGTTCGTCTCCAGGCTGGTCTGCCCACCTGCAGATATGACCACATAAGAGTATTAAAGGGTGGCGGCATTAGGAAGGTTGAGAACCACTGCTTTAGTCAATATACCATAAGGCCACTATCACTTTTCTTTATCTACGTCCTCTTCCTGCTACTCCTACCCCATATCCAAACCTCTAGAGATTCCAGTTTCTGTTTAATCATTTATTACAGAGTCAAATTTTCAAGAGATGAACTGTAGCAGAAAGGATCAATATGGAACCCTTGCCTTTTTTAGAGCCCTATTTTTGAAGATTGTCCCTTCGGAATGGTCATAAACATCCATAAAGCATAGATTAGAAATGCCAGTAAACATTACATAAGTCAAATATTTCCATTGGCCCTTTCCATATGCACCCCAAGGACACCAGCTAACATTGTCTGCGTTCCTATGGGAATAGCTTAAGTCATAAATAATATTAAGTATAACGTTTGAAATGTCCAACTCTAGTAAAAGAACAATTTTTACTTATATAAAAAGTACATATGAAAATGAGTATAGCCTTGATAACTGATAAACATAATGATTAGTCTCAAATCCAGAGGAAGTATTCCTACCTACATCCTGAAATAGAGGTGATGGACTCAGAAAAGAGACACGTGTTTAGAGAGGGCAAATGGTATGATTGGTTTTGCATGATAATTCATATTTGTTGTAACAGTTTTTTCTTTTTTTTTTTCCAATGAGAAGGGAACAGGAAGTAAAAAAAAAATTACTGTTGTTTTTTTAAGAAATAAACTAAATTAAATTAGATTTGCTGTGAATATACTTTGTTGACAGATATGCTATAATGGAAATAATATGACTTTGCCATTTACAGTCATATAATGGAAAAATCACAACCTCTCTGAGCTTCAATTTTTCTCATCTGTAAAAGGGGGATAATATTTTTACTACCCCACAGGGCTGTTCTGAAGAATATTTTCTAAACTGGAAGCAGAATATAAATGTTAGATATTGTTACTATTTGCCAGTGGTTTAAGATATACTGGGTAAATGTACAAATCAATGTTTGTGCCTAGCGCATAGTGGGCACTTAATTCTTGAATGAACACACACACACACACACACGCATGAAGACCCAGATACACAAATAAATGTCTTAGGGAAAGAAAAAAAAAAGCAGTAGGGTTTTAAATATCTCTTTGGTGGAGACATTCTGTGCATAGGAAAAATTGCAACATTTAAATTTCCATGTATCATACATACAATATGATAAAGTACAAGTTGAGGAATAAGTTGTTTCTAAAAGAAGGAGTGGAAATTCGTGAAGAATGTGTACATCTTTTATCCTTCAGTGAAATAAAGTGAATAAGGTTGTACTTTGAAACTTGCAATTTCACAGATATCTATTATCTTTTCCCTCTTCTTCATATTCTCAGGTTTGGTAAATTATCTGTAAAAGTACAATTTTCAGCCAACTAATGACAACTTAAAAGCCATTTAGTCTATTACATGAATGATATATCTTTGTTACTGTCATTGTTCTTGTACAGTTCTTTTTCAATTGTGTCTGATTATTTGTAACTCCATTAGGGGTTTCCTTGACAAAGGCACTGGATAAGGCAACTGAAGTAAACAGGGTAAATTACTTGACCAGAGTCACTCAGCTAGTAAGTATCAAAGGCCACATTTGAATTCAGGAGGACAAGTCTCCCTGTCTTAGGACCTTTGTAATACCTTTACAATGTATGGATATAGGTACATAGTTGTGCTTTTCATTTAAGTGATAGAAAACTTTACTCATCCTCATTTAAAATCAGACATCAAAGCTTAAATACCATCTAAATGCACATTTCCAATTGTTTCTTATCACCACTATCTCCTGGACAACCCTTGTTTTACTCTTGTAAAAATAAATTTATCTTTACTCCTCTTTTATTATCATTAGTATATATCTTCTAGAGAATCATTCATGTGACCTGAAGTATAGAAAGCTAGCCTCAGGGCCTGGAAGACCTAGGATTCAGTCCTGCCTCTAACAAATACTGGCTATGTGACCTTGAGCAACTCACTTAACCTCTCAGTGTGCTAGGCAATTCTCTAAGACCAAAAGTTGCAGAGAAGCTAGAGAGATTTTCCTAATTTGGGATTTTCCTCTATCATTAGAATCATAAGTCTAGTCCTCATCCATATTTTTAATCTACATACTCTTTTAAAATTATTTTTAATATATGAAATAAAGTAAGCATTTCCAATAGTAGTTTTTTTTTAAAAAAAGATGATTACACATGAAAGTGCATATCTATTACATACAACTTGTTCTTCCTTTTAAATCTGCAATAATGTTATCACATAATATTTTTCCCTTTTTTATTCCCTCCTTCTCCAAACTAGAGATAGCTACAATTAGACACAAAAATGTATATATAATATGTGTGTGTACAAAAGCATTCTAAACATACTTCTATTTATCAGTTCTTTGTCTAGATGTAAATAGCTTCTTCCTTCATATGTCCTTTGTATTTAATCTGGGTATTTATAATAGCCAAAATGTCTTAGTCATTTCTTAAAACAATATTACTATTACTATATATTGGTCCTGCTCATTTCACTCTTCATTATTTTGTGCAAATCTTTCCATGTTTTTCTAAAATCAATGAGCTCATCATTTCTTATAGCACAGTAGTATTCTATCACTATCATATACCACAACTTGTTCAGCCATTCCTCAATTGAGGGTCATATACTCTTTATGTGATTTCTCCTCCCCCCATTCATTCTCACTAAAGTTTTTGTTTTGCTAACACAGAAAAGGAAAATACTATGACTCTTCTAGGATTTTCTCCACTGAAGATGACATAGGAAATATCTGATATGTAATAGGGACTCTCTTCTCCCTCATTGTCCCTAGCCTGTCAGTCTTTGCTCTGTTAGTTCATAGGAGCACAGATTTTGAGCTAGAGGGACCTCACAGGGCATCTATCCTATTCCTGTTTCTTTCACTTTTGAGCTATCTTCTTAGGTTAAATCATAACTTCAAGTCTTAGTTTCCTCATCAGTCAAATTAAAGGGTTGTACTTGATAGCTTCTAAGGTCCCTTCCAACTCTATATTTATGGTTCCATAATCCCTTCATTTCAGAGATGAGGCAAATGAGGCCCAGAGTAGTAAAGTATGTACTCACAGTCACTAACCCCAGAATGACTTCAACGGGATTGGGTATTCTAGTCTATGGCTCCAAATCTGACAGACTTTCCCACACATCACTTTACTACCTTCTCATGTCCATATTTGATATGAAAGTCCAGTTAAGCTTCTTGACCTCTCCTTGAGATTTTCAAACATAAAATCCTTTTTTTCCCCAGCCTGATTCTGTTACCTTTGTAAGAAACAAGCTCTCTCAAAGCCAATTTCTCCATCTGTAAGATTATAATAATCATATTTTCTAGACTGTTTAGTTTTGAAACCAAAGGATTACAAGGAATGACAAAAAGGACTCGATTCATTTATGCTACAGAATACACATCAAGTGTATGTTGGCGCAGTTCTCATCTCCCTCTCCAACACCTGATTTTCTATGGCTTGAGTTTCACACAGTTGGGGACCTCATTTAGTCAAACAGGCTCTATGCTTCTTAGTGTCCATTATGCTCAAGGTCTTCCAAATGATAATACCTTTATCCAAAACAACAGCAGTTTGAGTATAATTTATCAATCTTCTAAAGACCTTTGAGTGTTCTACCCTCCCTTTATAGCTTTCAGAATCTTCTTCCTAAAGCTCAGATACATGAGACAAGTATGCCCAAAGACATTATCTCATCCAAAATATTTACCTGTTCCATTTCACCTTGCTAGCAATTGTGTAACAATAAAAAAGAAAGCACAAATTAAAGGTCCAAGTAATCTATTTATTGCTAAAGGATTCAATGAAACATAGATGATACACTTTAATTAGCCCTGCCCTTGCTGGTATGACAGTACCATACAATGGTACCCATCTTAGGATCCGAGCAAAAATAGCAACTCTATTGCATATATACCCACTATGTGAAGTATTTAGAACTGGGATGTGGGGGGAGAGGAAGGAAGAAAGGAAGGAGGGGAGAAAGGAACGAAAAAAAGACCTCAGACTGATAATATCTAAACTCAGTCTTGGCTATTATTGTTATTATTACCCAAAATTATTACCTGCCTTAATTTATTACCTTTAATTATTAAACTGAAAGCTGGGATAGACCTTAGCTTAAATAGGCCAAGGTGTCCCACTGCATACATGGCTATCTTAAAGTCACCTTCATCTATGTCTTGCCACTGGACCCAGATAGCTTTGGGGGAGAGAGTGAGGCTGATGACTTTTCATAGTGGTGCCCCATTTAAATCCAATTCATTTGCAAGTCAAGGCATCACCTTCCTGAGGTCATGATCCTCTTCAGGAATGAAGGACAAACAACAAATTATTACATGGGCAGGGCACTGACACATCTAACCATTTGACAATACTAATTCTAACATCTTATCTATCTCAGTTCAGACTTGAGAGCCACAGAGGCTGATACTTGTCCAGGAAATGTGATTTTATTTTATTTCTGAGTAGTCTTCTTTCAGTCCTTCAAGTTTTTCATAATTATTGATGGCCTAATAATAGCAGAGAACAGTATTCATTATTACATATTCCCCCAGTCCCAGTAGCAACTTTTTCTTAAAGAAGACTTTCAAAGAGAGGTATGAGGATGAGATGGTTACATAAATTGTTTCAATTATTTTTTCATGTTGACTGTAAGTCTCCTTTAACCACAGACAAAGTCCAAACTAATATTTTGTAGAAACTTTTCCCTGTGTGAGCTATTCTTTCCCCACAAAAAAAAATGTTATTTATGATTCAGATCTTTTGAAGGTGGGTAAAAGATATGGTTTCAGCCCAATAGGGAATACATTAAAAGAAAGTTTCCTCTGGTCATGCAGATGAGCACTTGCCCAATAATCTAGTCTGTGATAGTGGTGGGGTGATGAAACCTGGACCCCTAAAAAGAAAAGACCATGTCTTTGAAAGCAGCCCAGTCTCTGAATTTTCCTATATATTTCATCAGCCAAGATGGCTGGTTCTACCCAAGGAAACTGGCCCACCCCAGCCCACCTAGATCACCTAATGAGCTTACTTGACTTTCCTTTCACTGTTGCTCTTGGTCCACCACAGACTACTTGCACATACCTACCACTTCTTAACCCCATCCAGATCCTTTCACTGTCCTTTTTGTATATAAGCAGTAGTCTCACCCCTATTAAGTTGCAGGTTTTCTAAGACTCTCACCTACCTTGCCATTTGACTGGAAGAAGGTTTGAGTGGTTAAATTCATTCCAGGCAGATGCCTCCCTGTACCCTGACATTTCAGGGTTCACAGAAATCCCAAAATGAATCAGTAGGAAAGGTCTGACTTAGGCTAGTGGCCTTATAATTTAGGGTCAAACCTGGAATTAAATGAGACATTCATATAGTCAATCTAACAGTTAGCAAAAGGTAACTTAGCACTAGCACAGGAAGGAGAGTCAACAAGTATATTTGATGTATCATTATGTAGAGTTCAGCTTCCTTGCTTCCAAGTTGCCCGAGTGGTTCACTAGTCATACATCAAAAGGGACTTGGAATTTCTTACAGCTTTTTCTACTTGTACTTACTGTATAAGAGGCAATGCCACCAGGAAGTATCATTTAGGCAACTAGGTAAAGATATCAGTAGCCTCAGTCTTTAGCCTCCTGAGTCAGTTAAGTCTCAGGGATCATTCTAATACCTTTCTAAGGAAAAGAACTAGCTCAACCCACATAGGGCTATGAGGAAATGCTCCCCTTACCACACAATCTTAGCATTCTATGTACTACTCCACACCTCTTTGAGATATTCAATCATTTTTTTTTCCAGTCGTATCCAACTCTTTCATTTATCTATTTGGAATTTTCTCAGTAAAGATAGTGGAGTGGTTTGCTACTTCCTTCTCCAGCTCATTTTACATATGTAAAATTTACTATCCAATTACAAAAATCCCAATTTCAGATCTTAGAACCCTAGCAGCAAGTATGTACACGTAATATAAATCACAATCAAAGACATACAGGTTTGGTACTAAATTCTTTAAAAGATAAACTAAGTTCATGTGTAATAGAATTAACAAGCAGCCCAAAGGCTTGGGGGAAGCAAAACAATTACCTTGGGTCCTTCCCCTCTTCAGCTGGAGAATTTCCATTTTAGGAAGCTTGAGGCAGAGCAGAGAAACCAGTATGAATACTCTTTCTTCTACCATTACCTTAGCATAGAGCCCAGACACATTATCACCAAAGACATGGAAGGGATGACCCAATTAAGACTCAATGAAGCAGAGTTAAGAGTGACAGACATAGCCTCCCCAACATTCACCAGAATTAGTATCTTTAATTAAATAGTGAAGAGGTATAGACAAGAAATGCTGAATTTGTTGGTTTTCTGTGAGACAATTAAGTACTAAAATGTGACTAATTCCCTAGAAGGTATGATGAAATCATGCCCTTAAACCTCCTTCATGCTGTTGCTTAACACTGATGTCTCTTGTAATTTACAAATAAATAAATAAATAAATAAAGTAAGTTTTATTGAGGGATGGAAAAATGTAAATAATGAAGACTACTCAACATATATAAACTCTTTGTCTAATTAGCAACCTTTCCCCAAAGATCTTTATCTTCTCAGTCAACTGGTGTCTTGAATTGCCAGATTCCTCTCTCTAATTCTGGACATGGCTTCTCCTGAAATTTCTCATTATATCTTCCTATAGTTTTGCAGGGCTTGCAGGAGGGAATATTGGGCAATGATTGCTCTGGATCCTCCTTTGGTTCTTTGTGATTATCATCAAGGATCATCAGGCACTGTTTTTCAGGTAGCTATTCTTGGAGTTTATTTCTTCTGTTTTTCTCTTGCAGTCCTCTGTGACTCCTAATTAGCAGAGTTAGATGCTATGTAATGAAACCATTATATCCATCCTCTGACCTCATAAAAACTGAATCAGAGTGCATGACTTTAATGGTCTCCAATTTCAAGAGAGTCATTGTTACCAACTCCAGGTTCAATTTTAATAATTAGATACCTTGGTACTCTTTCTCCCTCTTATAACACAAAGGGATATCTCCCCCAAGGGCACATTTCTTATGCACTGGGGTTCTAACCAAGCATCACAATTTCTAGCTACTTATTTCTAAGTTATTGAAGAATTTTAAGCAACTATATAAGATTATTCAAATCACTTATGGGTTATATGGGCAAAGCCAAGTATTCTTTAAATCCTCTAGCATGTATCCCTTAAAAGAATGCCATTTATTTTGAGAGGAGGACATGGGAAAATGACTGATTGCAAGTTACATTTCTCTCCTTAGTACAAATTTTTTGGATTTCCTACAAATTTTACAGGATTCAATGTGATATTCATATGAAATACATTAACAAACAGTAAGTTTATAGTATAAAATGTTCAGGTACAGTAAATTTGTATAGATTAGCTCTTCTCTGTACTTAATTATTTGCTTGTCATCCTCAGACAGCTGTCTGCCCTATCCAAGCAAGCATCTATATACTGTATGAGTCACATCTGTTTTTTCACCCAGTGTACTCTATTTTAGCTTAGTCACAGTCTAAGTCATTCTGGCCATTCTATAATGACTTGCTTCCATTGCTAGATGCTCTGTTTGGTTTTTGAGTTTGTTTGGGGTTTTTTGTCTATGAATGGGAAACTGGGGGTACAGCAGACAGCAGCCTAAGTTCTGGGCTCATGAATACCTAAGGTTGTCATACCTGGATGTTCTAGCCAACCCCCCAAAACTGTATTATAGAACAAATTTCAATCTCCACTAATAAAGGATATATCCTCACCAAAAGTTTCCTATACCAGTAAAATCACAGATCAAGTCCAAAAAGAAAAAGGGAAAGAAAAAATTAATCAGGCCTTGCCCTCAAGAAACTTACATTTGCCTCTGAGGTACCACATCTCACTGGCCAGATTGGCTAAGATGACAAAACAAGAAAATGATAAATGCTTGAGAGAATGTGGAAAAATTGGAACACTAATGCATTGTTGGTGGAGCTCTGAACTGATCTAGGCAGTCTGGAGAACAATCTGGAACTATGCACAAAGGGCTATAAATAAGTGCATACCCTTTGACCCAGCAATACCACTTCTAGGGTTATATCCCAAAGAGATCAGAGAAGTGGGAAGAGGCCCCATATGTGCAAAAATATTTATAGTGGCTCTTTTAGTGGTGGCAAAGAATTGGAAAACAAGGGGATGCCCATCAATTGGAGAATGGTTGAACAAGTTGTGGTACATGAATGTAATGGAATACTATTGTGCTATAAGAAATGAGGAGCACACGGACTTCATAAGAACCTGGAGAGACTTATATGAACTGATGCTGAGCAAGAAGAGCAGAACCAGAAGAAATTTGTACACAATCTCAGACGTAACATATGTGTGACAACTAATTTCAAGTGATTGGACTCCTCTCAGCAATGCAAGGTTATAAGACAATTCCAAAAGACTCATGATTGAAAGAGATATCCACATCCAGAGAAAGAGATGCGGAGTCTGAATGTGGATTGAAACAAACTACTTGCTGTGTTTCTTTTTCTTGTTTTGTCTTGTTTACTCTTTTGCATTGACCATTCCATCAGTTACAATCCTTCTTTACAACCTGAGTAATGATTAATGTGAAGATATTTGTAGATCCTATATTCAAGTGCATGCCTCCGTGATGGGGGAGGTGGAAAAGGGAGAGGGAGAAAATCTGAAACTCAAGGGACTATGGAACTGAACGTTGTAAACTAAAAGTAAATAAACAAACCAAATTAATTTTTTTTAAAAAAAGAAACTTACATTCTCTTAGGGAAAACAACATGTACATGTCTAAGTATAATCCTTTTTTGCCTAGAACTCCTACCCTATGGTCCTGCTCTCCTAGCTGATAGTCTTCTCAATTGCCCACCATTTTTAGGCTTGGGCTCCTGGCAAAGCCTTAGCCTAAACATACCTATAATTCCTGACCTAACTTCCCTCCAGCCTTGCTTTGATTCCTGGTTTCTTCAGTTGTCTATAAGATCTAGGTCAGAGCTCCATTACAATTTCAACAATAGTGGAATTTTCAATAATAACCATGTTGCCAGTTCCAAAAAACAAGCCCTAGACTAACATTGCTCCTAGAAAGAATATGTAAATCCACTAGATTTTAGCCCTACTCAAGATCCTCAAAAGTTTCTGAAACAAAATATTCAATATCCATTTCCAAAGGTACAATCCCTCTATTTGTACTTTTTCCATCATCAACATTAAGATTCCTTTATGGCAGAGATAGTCTTAACTTTTGTCTTAGTATTCCCAGAGCTTTGTGGTTTTTGGCATTTAGAAGACTCATCTTCCTGAGTTCAAATCTGTCCTCAGACACTAGCTGTATGACCCTGGGAAATTAACTTAATTCTGTTTGCCTCAGTTTCCTCATCTGTAAAATGAACTGGAGAAGAAAATTTGCAAACCACTCCAAACCCCAAATGTGGTCACAGAGAATCAGACATGATTAAAGTAATTAAACAATAACAAATCACTTAAAAAATTATTTTTTTTTCAAATTATTCATTCATCCAAAATAAAGAAAAGGTAATTTTGGGGGCAGAGTCAGGATGATGGCATAGTAGCAGGAAAACTCCCCCCATAACCACCTCAGATACCTATGAAATGTGACTCTAAACAAATTTTGGAGCTCTAGAACCCACAAAGTGAGAAAGAAACAAATCTCCCACTGAAGGTAGCCCAGCAGGCAGACAGGAAGGGTTCATTGCAGCAGGCTGGGAGCCAAGACCAGACCTGCATGAACTCGCAGTTTTGGACCCAGGGCAGCCCAGACCAGCTATCTGGAGCATTCAGGAGAGTGGATCACCACCAGCCATGGTGGTTTCCAGAGTTATCAACCCATAAATGCCAGAGACAAAGTGAAAGGTCAGTGGAACGAGGCTGAATTTGGTGGGGGAGGGAAGAGCAGGTCTGGCCCTCTGCCTCCAGAGTCAGAAGTGGCAGAAGTGGCAGAAGTGGCAACCGTGTAGCCACTTCCACGTGGCTGCTTCAGAACTCCCAGCATGTAGCTTGCAGGGGGGCCAAACTATCATTCAGAGGCTAAGTGCTCTTGCCTTAACCTCCCTGGATTGGGATTGTGGTCTTGGGTGGTAGTCCTGAGGTGCATGACCAGTGAACCAAAGCTGGTGAGGTCTGTAGAGACAGTGGCCTCCTAATAGCTCTGGCAGCTGTGAAAACCCCAGCAATTTGGAACCATGCTCTACCCTCTGGAAGCAGAGTTCTTCTGTAGCAAATAGCTCAAAAGTCAAGTTAATTGCCTGGCAACATGAGCAGGCAAAGGAAACAAAGCAAGCACAGCAACCCAACTTTAGATTCCTTTTTGGGGGACAAAAAGGATCAAAGCATGGAACTGGAGGAAGACAACACAGTCAGAACTCCTGCTCCAAAAGCTTCCAAGAAAAATATGAACTTGTTACAGGCCATAAAGAAGCTTAAGAAGGATTTTGAAAACCAAATAAGAGAGGTGGAGGAAAAATTGGGAAGAGAAATGAGAATGATGCAAGAAAATCATGAAAAGAGAGTCAACAACCTGACTGAAGAAAATTACACCTTAAAAATAGACAAACTCAAATGGCAAAAGAGGCTCAAAAAGGCAATGAGCAGAAGAATGCCTTAAAAAGCCGAGTTTGCCAGATTGAAAAAGAATCTCAAAAGCTCACTGAAGAGAATAACTTCTTCAGAATTAGACTGGAGCAAACGAAAGGAAATGACTTTATGAGAAATCAAGATACTATTAAATAGATCAAAACAAATGAAAAAATAGAAGGCAATGTGAAATATCTCATTGAAAAAACACTGAGCTGCAAAATAGATCCAGGAGAGAAAATTTAAAAATTATTGGACTGCCTGAAATCCATGGTCAAAAATCATCCTTCAAGAAACTCTCAAGGAAAATTGCCCTGATATTTTAGAACCAGAGGGCAAAATAGAAATTGAAAGAATTCACCAATCATCTCTTGAAAAAGATCCCAAAAAGAAAACTCCTAGGAATGTTATAGCCAGGTTCTGGAGTTCCCAGATTAAGGAGAAAATATTACAAGCTGCCAAGAAGAAACAATTTGAATACTATGGAAACA
>CM053585.1:432817221-432845123 GCA_028646515.1 Pseudochirops corinnae
CCTGATGTGAGGTTTTGGTTTGGGGCTCACTTTGAGAAGAGTTGTGTGATTTGGCCAGAAGAGACTCTGGGCAGCCGTTGAGCCCCCCGGCTGTGAAAAACCCAGATGTTGGTGTTTCCCTCTCTGGTAACTGAATAGGTAACTGATGTAATGGTCAGACGCTGGAAGCCATCTGCTGATCTGTTTTTCTGTTTGTTTGTAACTTCTGTTTGTATTCTCTGAAATTCAGGGTGCCAACTTTTCCCCCTGAACTAGGTAAATAATATGTTTGATTAAAATAAGATTGTTCACCCATTTTGAGTTGCTTTCCTTTTGAAAAGCAGATCTAAGAACCTGTGCTAGTAGCCGCCCTAGGTATGCTAGGGTGCTTGCTGATACATTTTGTTTGACCTCAAAGGCAAGACTAAGAATAACTAGTGGATATCATAGATGGGGAGATTTAGATTTTATGGAAAGAATAGCTTTACAGCAGTTATAGAAGTTCAGAAGTAGAATGGAATTGTGGAAAGTGGTGTCCTTTAGACAGAAGCTAAATAACTCCTGGTTGATGATGTTGACATAGTTGTTCTTGTTCAGTTGTGTTCACTCTTCATGATACATTTCTTTTTTTGGCAAAGATATTAGAGTAGTTTGCCATTTCCTTCTCTAGCTCATTTTACAGATGAGGAAACTGGGGCAAAAAAAGGTTTGTGTGAGGTACGGGGGCCCCAAAACTCCCCTACCCAAGAAAAATCAAAAGTCAGAGGCATCTTGAGGAAGGAACAGGAAGTTTTATTCTCTTCACCCCCAGGAAGAGGGTGGTCCTCTCAATGGCTGGGTTTAAGGAGAGGAGGTGTTACAAAAGACAGAACAAGAATTTATACCCTAATGCAGTCAAGCCCCCTTCCCCTGGCTGTCCCTTCTCCCATTGGCTAGGAAGTGGGCTCTCACTCTTGGCGTGAAATCTAACCCAATGGCGGATAACAAAGAAGCCTGCCACTATCTCCTATTGGCAGGGAGGTGGGACAGGAAGCCAAGGTATCATCCATGGCGTTATTTGGTAAATGCTAAAGCAAGGGAGGGGAAAAGGTCACAAGCAACGGTGGAGGTCAAAAACTCCTTAAAAAGGGCCCAATGTTTTAAAGGTGTGGTATACAAGAGTGGAAGTCTAAAACTCCTGAAAGGAGTCTAATGATGATGACAGCAAGGGAAGGGGGGGGAAGGATCCTAAGTTGTGTAAACCCAGGAGTCAGGTGTTTCCAGTCTTACAAAAGTCTATCTCTGGTTTCCAGATAGTTTCTCTCCCTTCTCATTCTGAGGAGTCTTTACAGAGGATACAGAGAGTGTACCCCACTCAGGTTCAAGTGATTTTCCCAAGGCCACACAGCTAGTATGTGTCTGAGGCCAGATTACAACTCAAGTCTTCTGACTCCAGACCTGACTCTCTATACACTGCTCCACCTAGCTGCCCAATAGCCTACTGGATGGATTTTAGGTCCTTCCAATTCTCTGATTTTGTGTTTCTGGTTTTTGTTGTTTTTAAACTTTCTAACAATTAAAACTGCAAAAATGAAATGACTTACCTTAAAAGTAAGTTTTCCATCACTAGAGATATTTGTGGAGGGACTGAATAAACACTTGGAGATAGGTAGGTAGGGAATTCTATTCAAATGTGAACTATGTTAGACCACCTTTATCTAGACAACCTTTACTTTTTAACCTAACTCTGATTTGGAGATTATCTTTTTTTTCTTTCTAACATATTGTTGACTTGAATCTATACCTACCTACTAGGTTTTGTTTTTTTTCACATGATAATGATTCCTGTTGATATAATTAAAGTAGATATATTATTGGCTTTATGAGTTCTACATTTTATTTCCCTTTGTTGGGAGGTTCTAAATAATGTCAACCATTATAGATATGGAGGTGCCATTGAATATTGAAACAGAATATTAGAGTAGTAATAAAACATAGACATCACCAATCTCATATTCTCAAATGACATGTACCCCACTACTGTGTTTTTCACCAAGTCTGATATAAATTCCTTTCCAGTCCACGAATTTCCATATTTTTAGTCAGATCCTTCTACTCTCAATTGCAGTCTGCTACCTGATCTTCCTAAGTTGGCCTCTAGTAGGTCAGAATAACCACTCAATCCACAAAGACTCCAAATTGCCTATGTTTCAGATATGAATGAAGTAAAGAAAGAGGAGAATCAAGGTTTGGGGAATGGAAAGAAAGACCAGAGAAATTAAGAGTCTCTGGAAATGGGACTAGAATCCCAACTGCCTTCAGACCTTCTTTGTTACCAACTTAAATTTTCAGTGTGCTGTGATTCTTCATGGTAAAGAATAAGAAAAACAAATGTTTAAGAAACACTGATCCAGTCCAAACCCAATATTTTATCATGAGGCTCAGGAACATCAAGTGACTTATCAGAAGTATTCTGAGTCTAGTAACCTACAGATCTGGGACCAGAACCAAACCTATTAATGTCTAGTCCTTAATAGTATATCATACCATGAGATATAAATGTTTAGTGTGGCAGGAGAAATGTCCCACAAGAATAGTAAAATTACAAATACTCAGAATCTATTTGATGCCAAAAACCAACTGATAGGAATATTAAAAAAAAAATCAGTCAATCAATGAGTTGTTTCATCTACACAATGCCAGACATCCAAGGCATGCACAGAATTGATTAAGTATTTTGGCATTAGGACAGTGTAACCTTTCTGAAGCAACCCAAACAAGATGTTTGGCACAACCACAAATTTATTCTGATATAGAGGTTCTTTAGGTTGATTATGAAGCTGTGAATTATATTTCATGAAATGGGATGTCAGTATTAAATATATCGAGATGCCATTGCTTAAAATCTAACTTTTAAAATAGATAGGGCTAGGCCAAGCCAACATTATGAAGTAGGCTTTTTGGCCCTCTCAGTCTCCCTATTCTTTACTTTTGATAGGTGCTCCCAAAATGTACTTTTTAGAGAGTATTTAAAAGTCAGTCATTTACACACATTATTATGAATTTAAATCCGTGCATTAACATCTCCAGTAATTTAATTTTATCTTATCTCTAGTGGGGTAATGGAATTGAATCCTCCTTCCATTATTACAGTAATTTCTGGGATCATCAAGTGATTTCAGTGTCACTAGGGAAGTACAAAACTTGTCAGGGTCATTCATATTTCCATCAGTCACTTCACTTCTGCTGAAACAGACATCACAACAGGTCTATAGCTTCCCATAATAATTGCCCAGAAGTAACAGTACTAGAAGTTACTCATCAACAGAGCTTAGGTGAATATTACCTGTTCATTCATCTTAGGTAGAATACCTGATCCATCAGAAGAGTCCCCTTAATTGATGACTATCATCTACATAGAAATGTCTATCTGCTAAAATTATCCATAATATTGATGCTGAACCTACACACTTTTATTGCAGTATTAGTGTCTAAAAGACCCATAGGATCCATTGGACATTCCCCTTTAAGTATAGAGGAACAGCCCTTTATTTCCTTTACATGTGAATTTTATGTTTCCTGTTAGAAGTCAGAGTATTTAGTTACTAGGTCAAAACAGTGCTGTCTTCTCTTCTGTGTATTACCAAGTGTAGAAAGAACTGTCCCAATGATAGAATCTATTATACTAATGCCAAATAGAGTTGCACTTGAGAAGATATTTTACTTTTAAAATAATATAAATTTGTGTCAATAACACAAAGACAAATAGCAAAATTCAAGTTTATAAACAATTCTAAGAATTACTTCATTTTTTATCCAAATTTATTTCCATTTTTAATGTTTGTTTTATTTCAAATACTTCCAAATAACCATAAGTATTATTTTCATGTAAGTACATAGCGTATCAAAATAATTTTATAATTTATAAAAATAATTATCAGAATCTTTGAATGGGGACCTTCTTAACCGTCTACTACAACAATTCCCAAAAGGAATCCATAGTCTAACATATCCAATACATGCTCCTGCAGCAAATATTTGAAGACCTTCAATGAGGAGGAAACTATTACATTCTTACTGGTATCTCAGATCTACATAACTAGCCTTTGTCTCCTGAGCTGTAGTTCCATATCTCCATTTCATAGGCATTCCTACTTGGTGTCCCAAAGGTATCCCAAATTCAACATGTCTAAAACCAAACTCATGTTTCTCTCTCAATCTACCTCTCTTTCTGACTTCTCTGTTTTTTTAAAGAGTACCACAATTCTTTATAATCCAAGTCTGTAACCTTAGAATCATCCTCATCTCTTTATGCCAATTAAAAAAAATTCTACCTCCTCAACATATCTTCAATCTATTCGCCTTTCTATACCCACACAGTCTTCACTCCAGTTTTGGCATTCATCCTCTCTCATGTGGATTATTCTAGCCTGGCACATAGTAGGCACTTAACAAAAATTTGTTTCTTTGTTTGTTTGTTTATTGAATTGGACTCCATCCATCCAGTTTCTCCCTGTTATGATCCGTCCTTTACAGTCTACACAGATGTCAAATGGATATTCCTAAAGTATAGGTCTGACTATGTCATTTCCTGACTTAAGAAACTTTAGTAAATAGATAAATAAATAGAAATTTCAAAAAAGAAACTTCAGTGCATCCTCATTGCTTCTAAGTTAAAATAAATACTTCTCTGAAAGCATAATTAAGCCAAGTTGGTCCCACCTACTTCACTTCAAATATCAACTCAGGTGTCACTTCCTTCAAGACCTTTCATGATTTCCCCAGTTATTTGTGTTCTTCCCCAGTCATTTTGTATTTTCTCTGTAAATATCTAGTATTCATCTATCTGTGAACATTGTATATCCCTCCCAACAGAATGTAAATTCTTTGCAGCAGGAACATATTGTCAATGTGGAGCACAATGTTTAGCATCACAGTAGTCACTTAATGCATCCTTGTTGATTCATCTATTGATTTTCAAGCCATTTTTTTGATACCCCTAATTGTTTAAAAAAAAACAAACCTTGCTTCAAGTCCAAGTTTGTCTTTTTTCAACTTCTGCTCATTGTTCCTCTGTCTTTGTCCTCTGAACCAAAGAAAACAAGTTTAACCTTTTTCCACATGACAACCCTTTGAGTACTTAAAGACAACTCATATCTCCTGAGACTAAACATAACCAGTCCCTCCAACTACTGACCTTTCTGAGAGAAGGCCTTTCATTAGCCTGCTAACCCTCTTCTGGTTTTTCTGTAGTTTAAAAATCTTCATTAAAAGGTAGAGAGGTAGATAGATAGGAGAGAGAGAGAGAGACAGACAGACAGACAGAGACACAGACAGAGACAGAGACAGACAGAAACAGAGAGAGACAGAGACAGAGAGAGACAGAGAGAAATGAGAGAGAGACAGAGAGAAAATGAACTTGTTATTTCATTGCTGCAGGGAGCACCCAGATGAGAAAACCCCCTTTAATAATGAATGTTAGCACCTTCTCTTCAAATTATGGTCTTAGAGAGTTAACTAGGACACTTAGAGGTTAAGGGGCTTGCCCAGGTTCATGTATTCAGTATGTGTCAGACACAAGACTTGAACTCAGTTCTTGTGGTTCCAAGGCCAACTGTTTATCCACTAAACCATATTCCATAACAACTCTCTGTCCATTAAACCATAATCCCATACCTTCTAATTCTCTCTCTTTTCCCTTATTTGTCTCCATCTCTCTGTCTCTGTCTCTATTTCAACTCACCCTCCTTCCCTACATTGCTAGGACCATATATTATGTATATTCATAATCTAATTTTGAAATGTAAACTGAATGCCAGAACCAATATAAAGCTACATGTTAAAGTAATTACACTTTCTCTTGACTCATTGAAATTTAAGGTAATACGAATTTTGCCTTAAAGGAACTATAACTAGCCTAGATAAGTTATAATAACATTACGATGCGCTTATATATTGCTTTTCCCTCAAAGAACATTCATTCACATTTCCATATTGACTCTCTCTTTTGTGTGTGGGAACAAATAGAAAAATACAAAGACTATATACCTCTATCCTGACATAGTCAAAAGAACACTGTTATTGGAGCTGGAGAACCTGGGTTCACATCCCAACTCTGTGATTTATCACTTGGATGATTCTTGGTAAGTCACTTAAACTCCCCAGTGATCAGGTTAATCTATAATAGAATGGAATAAAAGTAGATGACACCTAAATGTACTTCTAGTTCTAAATCTATTGTCATAGGATCTAGTTTTCCTCTTTTCATCAGGCCTTACATTTTAGTACACTTTCTGACAACCATGGAGGAAAAAGGAAAAGTTAGAAATATACTATCAATCAACCAATATTTATTAAGTGCCTGCTAGGAACCAAGCACCTGTGCTAAGCATCAGGCATACAAAAATAAGGCAAAACACAGCCTCTTTCCTCAAGGAGCTTACCATCTATTGGGGGCGACCACATGAAAACAGATGTGCTAATCAAGCTATATATATAATAAATAGGAAGTAATTAACAGACTGAAGGCACCAGAGGGGTTGAGGAAGGCTACTTGTAGAAAGTGAAATATTTGTGGGGAATTAGAGAAAAACAAGGGGGTCAGTAGTCAGTATATTTCAAGCCCTAGTTTTGCTACTTATCTTTGTGATTTTGAGAAAACCATTAGATTTTCTAGGCCTTGATTTCTTTATCTCCAAAAGGAGAGAATTAGATTTCATGATCCCTGTGGTTCCTTATAGCTCTAAATTCTATGATACTATATGTGGTAAGAAAGTAATTGAAAAACATTCTGGGATGTTTTAGAGGCAACAGAGAATTATGGATGTTGCCCTTCACTGATTCAAAATGACTCATCTTCTGCATCCAACAGATATGTCTATTAACCCTTCTGAACTTCAGTTCTGTCTGTAAAGTGGGGATAATAACACCTACAGCAATTACCTTACAGGCTTGCTGTGAGGTTCCAATGTATGTAAAGAACTTTCCAGACTTGAAAACATTATGTAAATATTAGTTATTATTACTTAGGAGACTTTAATTGAAACCCTCCTAATAAAGAATCTACAATTTTTTCTAGATGTCCAGGCCAACTATGGAGTAATTACTGTACTTGGTTATTTCCTCTGAAACTCACTTCCAAAATGTCCTTAAAAGTCCCCAGTCCCCCTGACTGGAGTCTTGAGAAGGCGTCCTATCCCCTGAATGTCAATCCTTGTGGATAAGTAACTGATTATCACCTTCCTTCTGTGTGGGGGGAAAAAAGAGAAAAAGCGAACAGTCTCTGAACAAGGACCTGTACCATCCCCATACCAGTTACTTGCTTTTTTTTAAATCTGAATTATCCTGATCCCATTCTGTATAATGTGTATATTCTCTGTTTTCTTATGAATAAAATGTAAATGGGAGAATGAACTGATCTTTTCTGTACTGATTTTTATTAAATCAGTGACTTTTTGATGAGTTAAAATAAAACTTAAATAAAATAATCAGTCTGGCATTCTGAGGAGAATGCTTGCCTTAGAAATAGGAAGGCTTTAGTTCAAGTAATGTCATCACTACTCTTTTTTGCTATGTGGTCACAGACAAGTCACTTAACCCCTTCACACTGGGAAACGCTTCATGCTAGAATTTGGGGTTGAGGTGATCTATATTTTATTCAAAGTTGCCACATTGATAAATTTACAGGTATAATCCAAAATTTTTTTCTAAAATCATTATTGCAGGCATATTTTCTTATTTAGTTCTTCTCAAATTATATTTGCTTTATTTATTTATATATTCCACTCTTCTTGGATAAAAAGGAAATATCTAGTCAGATGAGACAGTGATCAGGAAAAGAAGCAGCTTTTCCCGGGTGTCAGAGTACAATTGAATCTCCTGTTTTCCCATACTCTTCTTGTGTGAGTTATTAAGAATGTGTGTTCTGTATGACCAAACTTGTACAATGTGAAAGTATTTGCAGATCCTATACACGATTGCACGCCACCATGGGGGGGGAGGGGAAGGGAGGGGAGAAAATCTGAAACTCAAGTGATTGTGGAACTGAATCTTGTAAATAAAAAGTAAATGAGCAAATTAAAAAAAAAAAAAGAATGTGTGTTCTGTATATTCTTGAATTAGACTGGGGAGCAAGACTATGAACCATAAGAATAGCATGACCTACATTTGTGTTAGTCTAATCCAATCCAACAAGCATTTAGTATCCACTTCATTCAGGGTATCATGCTAGGCCTTGAGAACACAAAGAAAGAATTAAATACACACACACACACACACACACACACACACACATACAAACTCAGATTGTAGTAGATTAGAGTTTCTCTGTTGCACTTTTTTTTTCCCCACCCACAAAATGGAGATGCTCTGCCTTAAAAACAACAAACCTACCCTAGGGACCTGATTGATTTGACTTTCCTGACACAGCTACCTGTTCATCTAAGGGCACAAAAAAATCCCAGTCACCTGGAGTTTAGGTCTCTTAGACTTGGCGAACTTCTAAAAACCATTGGAGTCATGTGTTCTTCATGATATCTGGCCCTGATGACCAGACAAGTTTCCATAAACAGATAAATGGTTCTACATCCAAAGATTCTCAGTACCATGGTAGACATAACATATCCTTACTGTGTTTGGGCAAGGTAAAGCCTCATTTTTGTCAGTGGGTTCAATGACCTGTGAGTGTCTCATTTTTTTTTTTAATAAGAAAAGAGTGAACTGTATTTATTGCCTTTGGGAAATTACACAAATCTTTTAATGAACCCAAACTTCTCTCTGAAAACAAAGGCCCACCTTTTGCAAGCCTATATTCAAGTGATGTATATTTGCAAATCAAGGAATAATATAGTCCAAGAGGAATTAAAGTTGAGGTTCATTCAAAGAACTTTAAGGAAGATTATTTGACCATGAGCAGACTACAATATATCATAAAACAAGGAATTATGCAAAAGTGGTATAAAGGGATGTTATCAGAGAAATATCTTTTACCCTTAAAAAATTGGCTTCAGCCCAGTAATCCTTCTAACATGCTTCTCCATCCTTTTTCTCCTTCCCTGCCAAAATTCTAGGACAGAGGTCAATAGACTTATGCCACCTGCTTGCTTTTGTACTGCCTGGGAACTGAATGGTTTTTACATTGTTAAATCAAGTTGTATAGTATCTTAAAATATGAAAGCCATTCTTGTGCCACAAGATTTGACGTTCAAATGGCAATTTGCTGGCCCTTCTCCTAGAGAAGTTACTGCACACTTGTATGCATTTTTAACTCCTTTCATTTGCTTCAGTACTTCTAGGTCAGTTCCATCTTCCTGGGTCTCCACTTTCTCATTGGTAAAGTGAACAGATTAGAGTAGATGATCTCTAAACTTCCAGTTCAAAAACCCTTTGATCCTTGGGCGTCTAGCTTCTTCCCCATTCTACTGAACCTACCTTCTCAATGATGACTTTCTTTTTCATTTATCTTTTTTTTAATTGATTTTTGTTCTTCGTTTTACATCATCTTCATTTCCAAATATATCCCTCCTCCATCCAGCAAGCTATCTCTTGTAATCAGGACCCAAAGAGAATAGAGTGTCTCATTTCTAAACATCAATCTTGAATTAAGAGAGTGCTTGTGTTCAAGCTGACACCACCTTAAGGGACTTACCTTCATCTGGAGGTGTTCTACAGGGTATAAGTATGTATATGAGAGAGAAAGTGTAGTGTGTGGGATATAGAGAGGCTGACTGAGTTAGGAATGCCTGGGCCCAAATCTTGCCTCTAGTAGTGGTCATTTGGGCAAGTCACTGAACATCTTAGTGTCTCAGGCAACTTTAAGGCAGGAAGTTGCATAGAAAGTACTCATCTAAGTTGGTAAGGGGGCATTTGGGGGATGAAATCACAATGAAAATCAATGAAATCACAGGTCTGGAGCAAAAAAGTAATGATATTGGAAACTTCAGAGCTAAGTAGGTCAGAGGAACTTACTTTTGTATGCCTGGTAGTACTTATTAACTTCATTAAAATTAATGTTATTATTTTGGGCTTATAGAAAAGATAAATATATACACATATACATATATATGCATATATATATATATCCGTATCTTAATTATTTATAGAAAGTCAAATACTGCTGTAAATTGAGGTCATTCAGTGTAATAATAGCAAATGATAAACTATTTGGCAAATCACTGAATTTTGAATGTAACGGTTTATTGATTGTTGAGACCTATGTTATCAGTGTGAGATGAGAGAATTTGGAAACCAGTGTGAGATCTAATGATTTTCTGATTTGTACCACCAGGTGGCACATTCAACAATTAGATTGCTTGCTGTAAGATAGTTTTACCATTCAATAACCCCTGGTTACACTTCCATTTCAGGGATATCGAGATTCAGCTTTACACAATAGGCATTCCTGAATTTTCCTCAATCCATCCATGTTTTTCAGTTGTTTTGAGGTGTGTCCAGCTCTTCCTGACCACATTTGTGGTTTTCTTGGCAAAAATACGAAAGGGCTTTGTCATTTCCTTCTCCAGGTCATTTTTACAGGTGAGGAAATTGAGGCAAACAGGGTTAAGTGATTTGTTGAGAGACACATAGCTAATGAGTGTCTGAGGCCAAATTTAAAATTAGATCTTCCTGACTCCAGACCAGCTCTCTATCCCATCACTACCTAGCTGGCCTCAGATTTGGGGGGATAGATAAAAAATAAGAATACACATATTTCTATGCCGGTGCCCTCCTTTGATCCATAGATAAGGCTGGTTTGACAAGGCAAAGCTACAGTATAGAAAGGTCATCTTCTGCATCACTCAACTTCTCCCTCATTTCCATTCCTTCTTCTCTTTTAGCAGCCTTGGACCCAAGAACACGGGGATCTTATACTTCCTCTCTGGCTTCATGGAGTACCGCACTAATGTGTCCAATGCAGGCTAACCTTCTTCTTGAGTAGTGCCTACACTTTAAATATGACATTCTGCCTCCCGTATAATATTCCATTTAGCTGTCATAAAGTAAAATGATAGAAACCACATGTTTACATTAAGATACTAGTAAGTGTTTAAAAAACAAATACATCTTAGAATCTATTGCTTCTCTTTAAAGCACATTTGCTTCTTTTTTACTCCAACAAAATACAATTAGAACCAACAAGTTTTATTTCCAAAAGGAATTAATCTAAAATTGAATTTTATGTTTAAGTTACTCTTTTTATATTTTATTTTGTAAAGTACCCCAAATTCTTTTAGAAATAAAGACAGTCTTGATTCCATATAACTAAAAATAAGATAGTAGGAATTAATGCCCCTGACAAGCCAAGGGGAGGGACAAATTTGTCTCTTCTTTGCCTGTGTCTATGCTTTTAATTCCTATTTCTTGCATTATTACCATCAATGGCATTTCCAAAATTATGTCACATAGCAGTAGAGAAAGGAGCATCTTATTTTATTCAGTCACGTATTGGGAAAACTTTTAATATTTCTCCTTGGCAAATAGATACTTCTTTTATCACATTAAAATTATTAGGTTTGTACTTCATGGGTTTTTAAAATCATAAATCAGTGTTTTACTTTGTCAATGGGTTTTATAGAGATAGAGATAAGAATATCTCCCTCTATCTATGTATCTTATCTATCTCTCAACATTTTTTCACCATAATCAAAGGTTTATATCATAGATGGAATAACCATGCCAACTTTAGGAAAACAATTAATATAATTAATCATACTAAATAAAAGATGGCCTGAACTGTTTGATTATATCAATAGACACTAAAGCAAGTTCTATAGTCAGAGAGAGAGAGGGACTGGTTAGTTTTTGCATAGACAGACAATTATCTATCTATGGTTTTCTATATTGTTGGAGTCTTTTTGTCTATGCCTTTTAAAAATCTAAGTGAATTCCCTTTGCATCCAAATCATTTTCTTTTGACAACTCCATCTCTTATTCTCATAGTTACACTTTGTCTTTGTTCCTTCCGAATTTCATCCTTAAATGAAATTTCTCTTCTAGGCTATACTTCATTTTCAGGGCTGTACTACAGGCCCTCATCTACCATCTCATCCTGGAACTTTCATAAGTCTCTGGGGCCTCCTCAACCTAGAACCAGGGTGGAGAATCTGCAGCCTCGAGGCCACATGTGGCTTTTCTAGGTCTTTGGGTGTGGTCTTTTGACTCAGTTCAAGTTTTACAGAAAATCCTTTTATTAAGAGGATTTGTTCTGTGAAGTTTGGATTCAGGCAAAGAGTGGCCTTTAAGGACCCAGAGGATCACATGTGGCCTTTAGGTTGCAGGTTCTCCATCCCTGGTCTAGAACATCCATCTATCTCAGAGGCCTTCTCACCTTCAAACAACCCTTCCCCATGATGGCCTCCTTTTGCTGTTGGTGAATTCTTCCTGGGATCTCCATTTTGAGCAGGGACTAGGCCAACCTGCCTTTATTCCCCTCCTTTTGACATTCTGGACTTCAATACTCCTTGTCCCCTTCACACACACCCCAACCATTTTTCCGTTCCTTTTTTTTTTAAGTTGTCATCCCCTTTAAAATGTGAGTTCCTTGAGGACAGAGATAATCTCTCTTTTTGCTTATATTTCTATTCCTGTCACTTAGCACAGTGTCTTTCACAGGTGCTTAATAATGTATCTTGCCTTCCTGTTGCCTCTAAAACTTCTCTTTCCTTCTGGGACACTTTCCTTCCAGAAAATTATTCTCTGAAGCCTTTGAAATGTGCTTTTCCAAAATATGAGCACTGTGTGTTAGACTATGGCTTTTCTCTCCTCTATCACAATGTCAAAGCCTGAATAGCTACTTCTATCCAAGGGTTCTAAACACTTTTAATTCTGCAACCAGTTCCCTCCCTTTTATTGCAAGAACTAGGTCCAGAATAATAGACTTTCTGGTTGGTTTCTCCACTTTTTTAAGGATACATACATTGTCTTACTATACTTACCCTTAATCCCCTAATACAATGTAAGCATCAAAGGTGGAGTCTATTTTATTTTACTGTTGCCTCCCCAAATAGTATCTTATACATAGTAGGTAGTTAAATGCTTGCTGAAAGAAATTTGGATTATTATTTATTATTATTATGAAATTAGGATTAAAGCCTCCCTGACCCTGTAAAGACTCATTTCTTAAGAAGTTTGGTGGATAGTGAGGAGCTGGAGCTTTTGGAGGATCCTGGATAACCAGTCTTTAAAACCCCAGCTCAAATTCATATCATTAATACCACTACCAGATGGATGGGATCTCTTCCTCCTGTGAACCGCCACTGCACTTTGAAAATTCTTACTGTACTTTCATATTCTACCTTGCATTATAATTATTTGTTTCAATTTCCTTTACTGGATTGTAAGCTTGATGAAGGGAGGAACATGTTTTACTTATAAATGTTTCCCTCAAAGCAAGTAGAAGATTGGTTACGATACCTACTTCAGAAGTATGTACTATGTATGTTAGTTCAACCATATGTTAATTTTACTTATCTTATTATGGCATAAAGATTATAAAGGAAATAATTTTCTGAATTCATTGTTCAAATTACTTGCAACCTTTATAAAATTTATATTCTTTTACTGTATACTTTTTATTTTTGGAGGGGGGAAAGCAAGGCAATTGGGATTGAGTGACTTGACCAAAGTCACACGGCTGGTCAAGTGTCTGAGGCTAAATTTGAACTTAGGTCCTCTTGACTCCAGAGCTGTTGCCCTATTCACTTGCCACCTAGCTGTCCCTGTATTCTTTTTCTAAAATACAATAAAACTAAAGAAAAATGAGAGATGACAGAATTCATATTTTACCTACTTTACATTTTGATAAGTATTTTAATTTGGGGGGATTTTTTTCCTTTTAAACTATCAATAGTTGTTCATTTGATAAGTAAAATGATTACAGAGTGCTATTGAAGATGACCAAAAAATATTAAGTGCCTAACAGGTGTTGCAAATACAAAGAAAAATTGAGACTGTGCCAGTTCAGAAGCTTATATTCCACTTGGAAAAAGCTGCCTGCAGAATATATAAATGGAGCTGTAACTTCATCAGTTTTGACATTCCCTCGAACAGTGCAAATTTTAGCCCATATATACCTTTTCATCTTGTATGTTCTCTTTCATGTTTTCACCACAGGGATCTACCAAACATGTCTAAATATCAATGGACAAGCTCTTTTCATTTCCATAAAATAGGGAGATCAATTCAGAGGTTACTGCAATTGTCTGGCCAAGAGATGATTAGAACCCAAATTATGTGGATGGAGAGAAGGATGTGGATGGCAGAGATGCTATCTGAACGCTGAACTGACAAGATTTGTTGGTTATAGTAAAGGTAGGGGCAAGGGTAAAGTACAGAGAAAGAGTGAAATACAATTGCAGGGTAGAGAATAATGAATGGAAATATACTGTTGCCCTCAATAAAAATAAGAAAGTTTGGAAGAGAAATGAGTTTCGAGGAAAACATCATGAATTCCATTTTGGACACATTGTGTTTGAGACACTGATAAGACATTCCAGTTGAAATATTCAGCAGGCAGTTAGTAATATGGGGCTAGAATTCAGGACTCCTTAAAAAAAAATAAGAGCAAAATGTAATAAAAACATTTCATCCTTAATGCAATACTGTGAAAATATAATAAAAAGTAATACAGTGGTTAAAATTATGGTCAAGTAATATAAAAATATTTTAACCTTTAGAGGCTCCTTTAAAACAAAATGCACCCAAAGTAGGTATGCATTTTTTCTAAATCTTTTCAGTCAAAATCTTGAGTTGTGGTTTGTCCTTCATTCTCAAAGAGGGCCATGGTATCAGGGAAATGATGACATGACTTGCAATTGAATTGGATTTGAGTGACGAATGGCTGTACAAAGTCCCCAACCTCACTTTTTCCTCCATTGCCATCTGGGTTCAGTTGCCACAAATAGATCAGGAGTCAAAATGTAAGGTATGCAAAAAGTGTTATTAAACATAGCTGCATCATTTAAGCTTCTTTGATCTGAACTTTACTGCCTGCATTCTATAGATGGAGAGAAATAAATGATATTTCTTTTTAAAGTGTAGCTGAGTAATTATAAAATAATGAGACTTACTTTTTGCGTGACTTCTAGACATTTGCAATCATATCCCATATAGCCTGAATTATGGATTGAAAGAGGGCAGTGCTACATAAAGTGACTTTAAAACCCCTCTCAAGATAAAATTGATGCTTGAAATAAAATATCAGGGCACATTTTTAAAGCAACAATAGACAATAAAGAGACCACCTGGTATGGTAGAAAGAACTGAGTTCAAATCTTGATTCTGACACTTAACAAGTATAAGACTTTAGGCAAGTCACTGAACTTTCCTGATCCTCAGTTTCCTCATTAAAAAAAAAATAATAATGTGCTTGTGTGTGTGTGTGTGCGTGCGCAAGTGCATACATACTAGATGGACTTTGGCTTCCATTCTGGTTTTGTTTAGGAGGAAGTGACTGTATATTGATGCATGTTTGATCTCATCATTAGGGTAAATACAACAGTAGAGACTGTAATCCCCCATGCTATTTCCTTCTTTGCAGGTCTTATCACTGTCTTTCGCAGAAGATCTACCCTCTATGTTGGGAGAGTCTTTCTGTTTCCTTTGATATGAAAGTAGTGTATCATTCAGACCATCCACCTGTCATCTTCTTATTGAGCAGGCATCTGCCTTTTATGTTCTCTATGTATCCTTGATGATGTATTTTATACCTAATTGCTATTTGACCCCAGATATTATGCTGAAGGGTAGGCTAAATTGGCACTTAGATGAGAATGACTTTGTCAAATAGAAACAATAGTTCCAATTTGATGTGATATAGATGAAATAGTACTGATCCTGTAGTCAAAATGCCTGGGTTTTTACTCTGGGATCATACATTTAGAGCTGAAAGTATACTTAGAAGTCACTAGTTTCAACCCTTTCATTTTACAGACGAAGAAACTGAAGCATAGGATGTTAAGGGGCTTATCAAAGTTCAGACCAGTAGCCAGTGACAGAGCTTGTTTTTGAGCCTAGTTCCTTGGAGTCAGGAAGACCTGGGTTTGAATCCTACACCAACTGATAACTAGTTGTATAGCCTTGGGTATATCACTTCACCTATCTTTATCAATCTCCTTGCCTGTAAAGTGGAGACACCTTATAAGGTTATTGTGAGGATAGAATGAAATAGTGTATGTAAAGCACTTTGCAAACATACAAGTTCTATAAATGCAAGTAATTATTAACATTAGAGAGGCAGAATAGTATGGTGGCTAGTGAGTTGGCCTCAAGGTGAGTAAGACCTGGTTTCAAGTCCTAAGTCCCCACATATTGGCTGTGGGACTCTGAGCAAGTTACGTAAGCTGTCAATGTCTCAGTCAACTCTCTAAGACTGTAAGTCACAGAGAAAGCACTGATCTTTGTGGGTAGTGTTAGTTTTTCATATGAAGTGCTATACCCTACACCAAAGAAATCATCAAATTGTTTAAAAAAGAAAAACCCAAATCAATATCTATATTTAAAAGTCATTATTGACGCCAAATATAATGTTCTTTCTCTACACAATGCATATTTGAATCCTGTCTTTGTAGTTTGCTACTTGTGCAATTTTGAGCAACTCATTTAACTTTTGCTGGGCCTCAGTTTCTTAGTCTATAAAGTAAAGAGCTTGGACAAGATGATGTTTGAGGACCTGACCAGTTCTAAATTCTTATTTCTATGTTTATTAACTACTTAATTCAATTGGTAGGGAGGATACACAAATATTAGTCTTACTACACTGGACCATCTTCACCACCATCAGACCATATCAGACCAACTGTAGCTACATTTTTGTGTAATATCCTTTTCCAGCCTATTCATGTTAACTTCACTTAAGAAATAGTCACAAATAGACATGGAGAGCAATAGCAGCAGAGCAAAACCCTACAGCTCCAAAATATTTGTCAAATAATTTCCTGGAACCATAATGAAATTCTAATAGACAGTCAGGTGGTACAGTGGATAGAGAGCTGAATGTACAGTTAGGAAAAGCTGAGCTCCTGAGTTCAAATCCAGCCCCCAATAGTTAATCAGCCATATGATACTGGGAAAGTCATTGGACTTCTCTAAGTCTATTTCTTCTACATCCATAGAATAGAGATAATGATATTACCTACTCACAGGATTGTTGTGAAGATTATAGATTATATATAACATATACTGTATATTACATATATATGTTACACACGTGACATATAACACACACATACAAATATAAGTGACATGCACAACCTATATACCATACCACACAATATCACACATATATACACTCACACATATGCAACACACATGCACATATATGTGCTGACATGTTTAAATTTTAAATATACACATGTAGGTATGTTTATATACAATATAAACATACACACAAATGTATGTCTTGCATACATGCATGAATTTTACATATGTATATGCATACACATACATGTAAATAGGTATATATGTCACTTTGTAAACCTTAAATCACTATAGAAATGCTGGACAGTTATTATTATTGTTTTCCAACATAAGGTGATATATCAGTGCCTTTGGCATTTCACTCCATTTTCTTGATTCTGGTAGCAGAATTAAATCCAAATTTGCTATCAGCATATAAGTCTGAAATGCCTTTGATCTTTATCATGCAGACTTGTTTTTGTTTATTAGGGAGCTTCCCAAGCCATTATTCTCAGACCATTATTGCTGATGCCATTCTCTGAGGTATGAGCATCTGCTGGCTGCAAACAGAGGGTCCAGCTGTTGTGTGGAGCCTGTCTGTGTGGTGTTGCCAAGCAACTGCTGAAAACCAAATCCCCGGGCAGGTTGCTTGCCAGAGCACACCTGCCTGCAGACCCAGCCATTTATTTAATTAAAAATCTGCTCCTGCAAAATAACCTGACCGGAAAGGCAACGGCGACAATCGATTACAACTGTATTAAATGACTTACCCATATTGTTTCATTTACTATTTATTGCAAGCCAAAGGCATCTTGAACTACTACACTTACTTTTCCTCTTTGCAGACAGCATGTTGGAGCAAAGTAAGAATATATTCTATTTGCATGTGCAAAAATATTGAACACAATATGTCAGGTGTGTTTTCTCATCTTACAAATATTCCAAAGGTACATAATTCTTCCACAAGATAAGAGATGATTATTCTGGTGATAATTTATTGTCATCTGCAACACAAAGAAAGGACTTTAATCATGTATTTACTATTGATAAGTAATCTTAACAAAAGGGTCAATCTTTATTTAGAATAAGCTTTTATCTCTCTTTAAAGTGAGGCAAAATGTTTTATTATCACTTCCTTTGAAATATATTTCTACCTAAATAATGTACTGGTTTTTCCTTCCCATTTTTAAAATTAGCACAGGCTCTTTTGGCTTAACTACTAGCATTGTCAAAAAAAAATGAAAACCTGCCATTGAAACTTCCTTTAAAAATAAGGGAAATCTTGGCATTGCTTAAATATATGTCAACAGTACCCTGTCATTCAGAAATCACTTCAGACTCCCTTTTTCCTCTTGGGAACAACTATATCCAATAAGTGCTTTGCAAAGGGGGGAAGGGTGGTAGAGAGGGAAGGTCTCAGCTGTGATTGCATGACAGATTTATTTTTAATATCTGTAAGGCATGGACTTTGAAACTGGAATTTCAAAGCCTGAGGATTTTACTAATTGGTTAAGCAACTACTACAGCCAAGAACAGGGTGCCTATAAACAATTTAATGCATGGTATTACCAATCGCAACAAAAAAGTATTGAAAACCTAGAATTACCTTTCTTTGAGTGATATATAAATTGCCTGAGCTAAGGTAACTTGTTCACTGAAAATTCACTAAATAAAAAAAAGAAGAATAATATCGAATTAAAAGAATTGTAGCTACAGTACAATAGAAAGAGTAGTGAACTGGATGTCAGGAGACCTAGGTTCTAATGTGACTTTGTCATTATCTAGAATGTCTAGTTTACTTTGCATGCCTCTATTGCCTCACTGTCCACTTACTCCTTATTTTCCTATAATTTGAAGATAGTTTCTATCCCCCAAACCACTGAAATGTTTCTCTGCAAGCTTACCAATGACTTCCTCAATGTCAAGTTCAAAAGTCACTTTTGTGCCATCATCTCCCCAGATTTCTCTACAATGTTTGAGACTACTGACTATCTTTTTCTCCCTTGCCTTCTGTGACACTGCTTTGAAGTTCTTCCTCTCAGATGCTTCCTCTCAATCTTTCTAGCTGGTACAGTTTCCTCCCTACTCTTCATGTAGACATTTCCCAACTCTATCATCAGTTGTTTCCTCTTCTCTTTCTGTTTTTTGGTAGGCAACTTGATGCAGTGGATAGAGTGCTAGATAAGAGATCAAGACAATCTGATTTCTAATCCTGCTTCAGATACTAGCTAGCAACCTTAACATAACCTCAATCAACCTCAGTGTCTGAATATGTAAAATGTAAATGGTGACAGCATCTACTCTGCAGGGTTGTGAGGACCAGATTAAGATAATATATGTAAAATACTATGCAAAGCATCATAAAAATGTTACTTCTTTTTGTTCTCCTTTCTTCTTATCAATATTATTATATTCTCTACCTCATTCCTGGAGCAATTCATTTTGGTTGGCTATGCAAATTTGTTATAAGAGTTTTATTTTTCTTTTTAGCTTTTAAATTGGAGAAGAGAAAATAAATGCTTGTTCATTGAAAACATCTCTCTAAACTTCTGGTTTAAAAAAATCCAGTTCCACATAGTTTTGAATCATGTTGTTTAAATTAGAAATATTTTAAAGATAATAGTGTGAAAGATAGAAAAATTTGGAATCAATATTTTGATATGTTCAGTTTTCCAAGAAAAACATCTGATTAGATTGTTAACATGTTTCTTTACCGACTTTCTTTACAGACTCTATCTTATATTGATTTGCTCTCAGATCATAACCTCCATGAGGGCAGAATCTATACTTTTTCTTCATCAGATATATTGATACACATAATTGTGATAAACTAAATTTACTTTAGCACACTCTACTTATTAAAAAAAAAAGTCTACCTTAGACTCACTCCTAGAAAAATTTCCTATTTTCTCTCTAAAGTAGATATCACCCAGAAGTATCACTCAGAGTCATAACTAGTCATTTTGATGCGTGGGACATGTAAAACAAAACTAGCCTTCAAATCTGCTTTATAATTCCAATTGTGAAAATAATTCAGATAGAAGATAAATTTGTAGGCTCATCAGAGATTTAGAATTGAAAGAGATCACAGGATCATCTAAAATTGGGTGAGAATTAAGAGGCACCTATTCAAACCCCTTCCTTTTGTAGAAGAGAAATTAAAGCCCAGAGGTTAAGTTCCTCACCCAATAACAAACTGAAAGTAAGCTACTAAACACAACTTGAACCTAGGTCCTCTTATTGCTGATCCAGTATGCTTTGCACTGTACCAGAGTCCCTCTCAAATAAATGAGAATTTTAATCTTTCTCAGTTGCTTCTATTCTTTCCTCAAAATATCCACCTTTCCTCCAAAAATTCCTGTTTCTATCAAGGGTATCACTATGCCACCAGTGAGCCCAGTTCAGGACCTCCATCATCCCTGACTCATTGCTCTTCCTCACTCATGACATTCAATAAGTAGGCAAGTCTCATCAAGTCTATCCCCTCCCCCATGACATCTCTGACATTTTGTCTCCTCTTCAGTCACACTTCATTCTTCACTTAGTCAAGATTCTATTGCAGGCCTTTCTTGCTTCTTATGTTAATGTTAACTATTTTAAAAGCATCTTAGTTATTCCCCTTGTTTACAGTCTCATCCATCTCAATTTATCTTCCACATAACTGTCAAAAGAATCTTTCAAAGGCATGGTGACCATGTCACTCCTCTGCTTAAAAAGCCATTGGTGGCTTTCTTTTGTTTATGAGACAATATACAATGCCTTCACCCTGGTGGTACTTAAGCTCTCTACAATTTGGTTCCAGCCTTCCCTTCCCTATACTATTTCCCTTTAAAAACTGAGTCAAGCTAGACCACTAGCTGTTCCCTGAGATCACTGTTGGATCCAGCCCCTATCTTCCATGCCTAGAATGCATTCTCTCTAGTTCTCTATATCCTCCTTCAAGACTCAGCTTAGGCTCCACCTCTGAAAATCCTAACTTGATCCTCTAAGTTATTAATGCTCTCTCCATCCTCAAATTACCTTATATTATCTGCCTATATTTTTATTCCTGCTCTAGGGAGCTATATAACAGTTGCATGTATGTCCTCAGCACCTAGGACAATACCTTGCAAACAGCAGGAACATAATAAATATTAACAAGTTCAGTTCCATTGAATGCTTTCCAGATAGTAGAAACTTAACACAGTAAATGTTTACTGAATAACTAAATGACTATGGGCTCTCAAAGGTTATGCCAATGGAAAACAAATGCTGGCAAGTCTCTCTGAGCAGGAGCAAATTATATGCCTCTTATTCAAAGACCAGGCAGGCTAAAGTCTCAGAGGCACATCATGAGAGTGTGGCCAAGAGTGGATGATTGTTTAAATTTTTTTTTTTCTTAGTCACAGAAGCTCATGCAGATCATCTGGTAAGTCATAAAGATGGCTACTGTCTCCATTTGTGTAGGGAGTACCAACACCAAAGACCTCATGGGTCCATGAACTACTGGAGAATGAAAAAAAGAAATGAATTAACAACTGGTAAATGTGTAGAAGTGGACATTCAATGGGATGTCCTCTAGAAGATTATCATGGCCTTCCAATCTGTTTTATCCCAAGTAAGTATATTAATAAACACATAAGACTGACTATTTGTGGCTTGTGAGTTCCCTTTCATTACTTAATAATCATATCTTATAATAATACTTGTGCCACCTATTTTAGAGAGTTTTTGCAAGGAAAGTAATTGCAAGCATAGTTCCTGACATAGCTTAGGTGCTTACTAAATGCTTGTAGACTCTATTAAAGGTATAAAGGAGCTTAGTGATCAATGTGTCTAATTCCTTCACTTTACTAGATGATATTACATAACTTAAGTGACCCAAGTGGCAGAGTCACATAGTACAGTGAATAGAGCACTGGGCCAGGAGTCAGGAAGAACTGAGTTTAAATCTGACCTCAGATACATGACTAGCCATGTGACCCTGGGTAAGTCGCTTAACCTGTCTGCCTCAGTTTCTTCAAATGTAAAATGGGATAATAATTTAGCTCTAAATGTTGTAAAGAGTAAATGAGATAATATTTGTAAAGTATATAACAAAATGCCTAGTACATGGTCAACATTTAATAAATGTTTGTTTGCTTCCTTCCAGAGCCAAATTTAGAATCCAACTCTCCTATTAGAGTTCAACCGTGACTTGTGAGAGTAGAGATATTCCAGGCATAGTACTTTAAGACTTTACTGAATCGCTGTCTTATTGATAGGGGTATACCTTCCCAATGTGCCCCTGTGGATAATAGGGATTACTTAATTATGCATTAGTTCTGGAGCTTAAAAAGACAATAAGTATTATTAAAGTGAATACATATGTTTTTCAGAAGAAATTTTGTTTATGCCAATGTCCCCTTTTCAGTCATATGATTTAAAAATGTTAGAGACTTTAGAGATCATAATCCATTTTCCTCTTTTTACAGATGAGGAAATTGAGGCCCAGGGAGGCCAAAAGATTTCTTCCAGGTGGCTCAGTAATTGGCAATGCTTGATTTCAAACCTAGCTTCTCCAATGAGGAATCCAGTCTTCATTGTAATATACCATACTGCCCTTCCTATTTTCTCTCCTTCAAGTTTTTTTTTTTCTTTTCGAGACATTTTCTTTATTTAAAAAATAAATTGCTGTTCTCACATGCCTGGGAGGTGAAAGGAATTAAGGAGCACATTGCTAAATTTTATTGCTTGGCACTCAAAGCACTGCTAATAACTTAGTCCAGGGAGGCTGAATATCAACCTGAAGTGATTAATTTAAAACTGCTTCAAACAGTTCAAAGAAAAACATGAAGGCACTACTGGGCTACTGAGCATTTATAAACCCAGATTGATTCTGTGCATTTAGAGTTAAACAAATCTTGTGGTTTAAGCCAAGGATTGCTATCATAAGGCCTTTCTTTTGTTCAGACATCTAAAGGGAATCATAGATAATGTTAACAGTTACAGAGTATGTAGAAAATAAAGGACACCTTTCTGGAAGACAGCAATGCAAAGAGTAGAAAGGAAAGTCAGGTATCAATAAAACATTTAAAAAATGCCCAGAAGAGAAGTTTCCGTAATAGAAATACAATTTCATATGTAATCTTATATTGTCCTACTTGGTAGTTTGAAATAATCATGCTTATTGATGTTCAGTTTAAAGTGAAAAAATAAAGAAAATTAAAAAGGAAAAAGAAGTTCCTACTTATTAAAGCTGTCCAAATATTACTGAGTTATCTTGTGAAGTAGTGAGCTCCCTGTTACCAGAGAGGTATTCACATAGAAGTTAGATAACCAGTTGTAGGAATGCAGCTGAGAAGCCATCTTTATATCACCAAAGATATAATTTTAGGTAAACCCAAATATTTATGTAGTTGTTAATTAATTTTGTTGATAAATGTAAACCTAAATATTTATATACTTATTGATTAATTTTATTTATAAAAGCAAGGTTTAGTAGCTATCTGGGCTTTGGGGAACTGAATCAGGTTGTCAAATGTTCCATGCTTAAATATATTTCTTGGGGGAAACTTACTAGTCACTTTTTACAGAATTTTCTGATTAGGATTTGACTGTAGCAAATTTTATGCTCTCAGCTTTTCAGATTTGGATTTGTTCAAAGAATATGCATGTGCCCAGGATGCTCTTTGGTAGAGAATTTTTATTTACTCAGATACAAGTAGAAGTTTCCAGCTATATACTAAAAGTAATCCAGTAGTTGTGATTTCCTTAGTGGCACAGCTTAGAGCAGTCATGTTAAAAAAAATTTTTCACCTAAATTTAGTTTTAATGATGATTTTTCACTCAATATTTTTAACAAGCAAAAGAGTACTCAATCCAAGTAGTTTTATTTTGTTCTTTTTTTTTTTTTAACTTATGCGTAATTAAATGCATGAACATTTCCACCAACATTCTGGATATTCTAAATAAGAGAATTATAATTATGGCCTCCAATTACTACAAAATAAAAATGCCTTATCCAAGATGACCTGCTGGCTTTGGTGCTCATTTTTCTAAATCCCATTTAATTAATTCCTCAGGGCATAAGTATAAATAAAAAAGAAAAAAGAAAAACCTTGTAAACTGCTTATTCTTTCCTAAGTTATGATAGCCAAGAATTCTGGTTCAATTCCTTAGTCGTCATTGTATTGCCCCCTACCTCAAAAAAAAAAAAAGAGTTCATACCTACAGAGAATGGTAGAAATATTTTTTAAAATCATTCTATAACTCTTTAATCCTAATCAATCAATTGTGTGATTAAAGCTCTTCCTCATATTACTGGAACAGACAGTAAGAATGATTTCAGGATCTGTGAGAGGTCAAGGTTGTGAAAGTGAAGATGTAGGCTGAGTATGTATAGCTCCATGTTTGGAATAGCAGGGTTTTTTGTTTATAGTATTGCTTATGATAACCACAATACTCAAAGAGAGTTGAGAATTAAACAGTGGCAGGGCTTTGGGGATCGCACCAATCAAAGAAGGCTGCAGTTCTTTTCTCTATGATGTGCAATTCTGAAATGTGAAGGGGTCTACCACCAACTACTTAAGGTAAAGAATTATATTTAATTATGTAAATATCTACTGTTATATGCAGTTGTTTTAAAAGGAGTTTAACAATTTAACATTTATTAAATATCTACTACATACCATGCACTGTGCTAAGAAGAGGATACATCTTTTCTTTTTCCCCCTTTTTTATTAATTTATTTATTTACTTTTAATTTACAACATTTAGTTCCATAATCCCTTGAGTTTCAAATTTTCTCTCCCTCCCTCTCCTCCCCTGCCCCCCATGGCGGCATGTAGTAAAATATAGGATCTACAAATACCTTCGTAATAAACATTAGTCAGGTTGTAAAGAAGGATTTATAAACAATGGAATGAACAATGGGAAAGAGAAAACAAAACAAGAAAGAGAAAGAGAGCAAGTAGTTTACTTCAATCTTCATTCAAACTGTGTAGTTCTTTCTCTACATGTGGACTTTTCTTTCCATCATAAGTCTTTTGGAGTTGCCGTATAACCATACATTGCTGAGAGGAACCCAGTCTATTGAAGTTAGTCATCACACATACGTTGTGTCGGTAATTACAGACAAATTTCTCCCAGTTCTGCTCTTCTTACTCAACATCAGTTTATAAAATTCTTTCCAGGTTATTACGAAGTTCATCTGCTCCTCATTTCTTATAGCACAATAGTATTCCATTACATTCATATACCATAACTTGTTCAGCCATTCCCCAATTGATGATCATCCCCTTGTTTTCCAATTCTTTGTCACCACAAAAAGAGATGTTATAAATATTTTTTGTACATATGGATCCTCTTCCTACTTCTGTGATCTCTTTGGGATGCAACCCTAGAAGTGGTATTGCTGTGTCAAAGGATATACACTTATTTATAGCCCTTTGGGCATAGTTCCAGATTGCTCTCCAGAATGGTTGAATCAGTTCACAACTCCACCAACAATGCAGTAGTGTTGCATTTTTTTCACATCCTCTCCACCATTTATCATTTTCCTATTTTGTCTTCTTAGCCAATCTGACAAGTGAGATGTGGTACCTCAGACTTGTTTTGATTTGCATTTCCCTAATCAATAGTGATTTAGAGAATTTTTTCATACGCTTATAGATATATTTAATTTCTTCCTCTGAAAACTGCCTATTCATATCCCTTGACCATTTAACAATTGGGGAATGACTTGTATTCTTTTTTCCTTTTTTTTCTTTTTCTTTTTTTTTGCTTTTTGGAGGGGAGTAGGTAGGGCAATTGGGATTAAGTGACTTCCCCAAGGTCACATGGCTAGTTTTGTGTTAAATATTTGAACTCAGATTCTCCTGACTCCAGGGCCGGTGCTCTATTACTGCGCCCCCTAGCCACCCCGAATGACCTGTATTCTTATAGATTTAATTCAAGTCTCTGAATATTTTAGAAATGAGGCCTTTATCAGAGACACTGGTTGTAAAAATTCTTTCCCAATTTTCCACTTCCCTCTTAATCTTGGTTACATTGGCTTTATTTGTACATAAACTTTTCAATTTAATGTAATCAAAATTATCCATTTTATATTTTATAATGCTAACTCTTGTTTGGTCATAAAATCTTCTCCATAAATCTGACAGGTAAACTATTCCTTGTTCTCCCAGATTGCTTACAGTATCAGCCTTTATACTTATATCATGTATCCATTTAGACTTGATTTTTGTATACAATGTTAGACGTTGGTCTATGCCCAGTTTCTGCCATACTATATTCCAGTTTTCCCAGCAGTTTTTGTCAAATTGTGAGTTTTTAACCCCAAAACTGGGGTCTATGGGTTTATCAAAGAGTAGATTACTGTAGTCATTGACTGCTGAGTCTCATGTACCCAACCTATTCCACTGATCCACTACTCTATTCCTCAGCCAGTACCAAGTAGTTTTGATGACTGCTGCTTTATAATACAGATTAAAATCTTGTATGGCTAGGCCACCTTCCCTAGCATTTCTTTTAATTAATTCCCTTGATATTCTAGACCTTTTGTTTTTCCAAATGAATTTTGTTACTATTTTTTTCTAGCTCTATAAAGTAATTTTTTGATAGATTGATTGGTATGGCATTAAATATTTAATGTAATTTAGGTAAAAATGTCATTTTTATTATATTAGCTCGACCCAGTCATGAACAACTGATGCTTTTTCCAATTAGTTAGATCTGACTTTATTTGTGTGAAAAGTGTTTTTTAATTGTGTTCATATAGATCCTGGATTTGTTTTGGCAGGTAGATTCCCAAATATTTTATTATGTCTACGGTAATTTTAAACGGGGTTTCTCTTACTATCCCTTGCTGTTGGATTTCATTAGAAATATATAGGAATGCTGAGGATTTATATAGGTTTATTTTATATCCTGCAACTTCGCGAAATTTATTTATTATCTCAGGTAGTTTTTTATGTGGTTCTCTATGATTCTCTAAGTATATCATCATATTATCTGCAAAGAGATACATTTTTTTAAAGAAACAAAAAAAACCCAACATTTATTCTCAAGGAATTTATACTCTACCAATGTCATAGTATATCTTATTTTGAAGGAATGCTATTTTCTTTTACACTTATATAGTGAGATCCTTAGCTAAGTATATGTACTAAAGAGAGCAATGATAAAAGGAAAGATCCTACATTCAACAAAATATTTATGGCAGCAATTTTTGTAGCATAGAACTGGAAACAAAGTAAATGGTTATTGCCTGGGGAATGCCTCAACAAATGGAGATACATGAATGGAACATAAACTTATACATTATTGAACCATGTATAATGTTAATGGGATGTAAGATCTTCAAGCCTATTAATACCCTTCATGTGGAGCCCATTAAGAAAAGCTTGCTTAGGGGAGGCTTGCTTGTAGCAAGGCTTTCACACCTTTTGTTCATTTCTAATTAGGCTCTGAGTCAGAAGGACTGTGATGTCTTCTGACTCTAAAAAAAGGGGACATATACTCTGAACTTAGCATTTTGCTTTGGGGCTCACTCATTGGAAGAGTGTTCTTGTGATTTGACCAGATGAGACTCTTGGTAGCCATTAAGGAGCTCCCCCTCCCTCCTAGCTTTGAAAAACCCAGATGTCGGTGTCTGGTAACTATGTATATGTTACCTTGGTCAGAAAGTTGGATCTGTCTGCTGATATGTGAGAGAGAGAGAGAGAGAGAGAGAGAGAGAGAGAGAGAGAGAGAGAGAGAGAGAGAGAGAGAGAGAGAGAGAGAGAGAGAGAGAGAGAGAGAGAGAGAGAGAG
>CM053585.1:432845223-432877745 GCA_028646515.1 Pseudochirops corinnae
GAGACTTGCAAGTTCTATCTCTATGTAATTATATAGTAGAAATGTATTGTATCCTTCAAAATAGGGAACACTGTATACATTATTCACCTGTAGAACTTAAAAATACTTCACAGAATAACAGGCTACTTACAAAAGACAATGCTGATGTTTAATTGTGTAAATTAACTAATGAACCATGAACATTTTGGACTGGGTATTTGTTTGTGAAAATTGTTCATCCTTTTACTCACATGACACATAGTTTAGGGGAAAGAGTATTGTACTTGACCTCTGGGATCATAAGTAAATTATTTAACATCTTTGAGCCTCCATTTTCTCCTCTGTAAAATGGGGGATAATGATAAATGTATTATCTGCCTCATAGGTTGTAAGATGAAAAGTATTATATAAAACAAGATTATAATAGTTGTAATTATTATTCATCTCATTTTTCGTATCTTTTTCAAAGTAGTTCAGATAGAAATGGTCCTGTTTAAGTCTTCCTTACTCCATGTCTAGTACGCTATGGATTATGTGAAGTGGTCCCTCTCTGTCTGTAAAAAGGAGAAATTGTGGAAAGAACATTCAAGTGCCTTCAAGTTACCTCTTTACTTTAGGAAAAGCTATGACTGGAATTAGAACACAGGTTTCTGTTGCCCAGTCTAATGCACTTTCCAGTAGCCTATTTTATTTTCCCATTGAATTATTATATAAATATGGGATAGTAAAAGGATAGTTAAAAAAAAAACCCTACAGTCTTTAAATGTATTAAAAGTATGGTGAAAGGCAAATATTTTTAAAGTTTTTAATTTTTCTGACTTTTTCTCTTCCTAACAACACTAAATGTTTAGTAAATGTATACTTAGTACAAAGTACTATATTAAATTTCCCAAAGGAGAAATTAAATCAAGAAAAATTTGTGACCACATTAAAGTAATAAATGGGAGACAATTGCTACATTGACAAAATTGACCAGATTTTTTTCTGAGTTCTTTAATGAAACCATTGTTGTGTGTGTGTGTGTGTGTGTGTGTGTGTGTGCACACACTCCATTGAGTCAAGAATTTGGGAAATGATAAACATGTCTTTTTGCCTATGACTCCAACAGATACAATCTTAGCCCTATGAATGATTTTTTTTAATTGCCTTATGGATTCTATCAGAAATATTTTCTAAGGCTCTTGGACCTTTACTGAATTTAAACTGGACAAGAAATTCCCAAGTGGCTGATGGGGAAACCATGACCACATAATTCCAAGTGGTCTTTTCATTAAGAATTGCTCTGTTGAGCAGAGAACTAAGGCTAATGGGATTTCAAACCATCTCCTTCTAGTTCCTGCATAACTAGCTACTTGTAACAATCTCAGAAAACCATGTGCCTTCAGACAACCATGGAATAGGACCAAGAAGGTGAGAATGAGAAGAACCATAGAGATGAGGGTACATCTGGAAAAGATCCAACCAAACTAAAGAGCCAGAAAATGGAAAAGTAGAAGCTGTGGAGAGCAAGAAACACGGAGTTAAGAGAGCAATTGCGGTAATGAAGTTGCTAGCACAGAACTACAGGAATGGTCCAAGGAATATCTAGGAGGATACAGTTTTTCTGAAGTCATCCAGATAGGCAAGTCCAAAGCTAGTCATCTCTTTCTCTCTGTCTATCTTGCCTTTCCTCTTACTGTCCCCTATCATGAGAGTATGTGTAATTTTAAAAACTTATCTTTCTTTAAAGTTCATCTTAGCTTCCTGATCAACTTATTGTTTAAATTGGTTTAATTAAGCCAAATGATCTAATTATTTCATTACTCAAATATAGCTGAAAAAGGCCATAGGGGAGGGGGAACTTGTAGGATACACAATTAAAACAGATTTCACCACTGTGACATATATATTTACCAGAACTATCTTACCTAAAGGCTCAGAACTACAAAAAAAGTGATCAATTAATCGATTCATCTTTAATTTCTCAGAGCACAGAGAGAAATGTGAATGCAAATTCTGGATGAAAACAATAACAGTTTGGGGGTGGGAGTGGGCTGTGACTAGCTATACCTACTGTGAGTGGAAGGAATATAGGCCTTTTCCTCTCTGTTGCCTTTTTAACGTCTGGTTTAGCCATTGCTTTGAGGCTGGAGGAGCAGTCATGCTTTGGTTCACCCACTGCTGGGAAGAGTGAACCCACCCTGCTGTCACCATTGAGATGAGATGTGCAAATTATCTTCTGCCACTGTTGCCACAACTATTGCCTTTTTCTTCATTTGCCTTTATCTCTTGATACATCAGGTGACTGTAAATACAAAAGGTTAAAAAAAAGGGGCAAATCTTGGCTGAGAAGATGACTGACCTTTTACTGCTTATGAGCAGTATCAAACTGCCCGGATTCTGGGGCAGCAATTGAAAGGCTGCTACTTGCAGGGACCCTGCTGTCCTCCCTAGGTTTCCTGACCTGGTGATTGAGTCATAAGGTAGTTACTTTTATATTTTTATAAACTTCAAAATATATCCTTTTAATGACTAATTACTAAAGTTGGTTTTAATTGGATTTAATGGATAAAATTCATGAGAGCTTCTTGTATTTTAAATTCACCTCTAACTTGAGTGCCTTGACTAGCCTAACTTAAGTCTGGCTCACAATGGAAAGAGGAGAAAAGAAATGGCAAGTAAGTCCTACATAGACCTAACCCTCCACAAAACAGAGGTAGGGTGGGGGTTTAGGGGTGGGGAAGTCAAGTAAAAAGGATTGACAATTTCTGCTCATAAACCCAGCACAGCTCCACATCACCACCACTGAATTCTTATTAGTCAGGAATTCATCTAGGGATAGTTTTTTTTCAAGACTATTTCAGACTTTTCCTTGTTTTGGGAGTTTGAATACTGTTTTATCTTATCCTTCCTCTCTCTTTTAAAGCAGTTTTTTAAAGCATTATTGTTATAATCTTTAAAAATACCCTCACTATAATATTTAAATAATCAATAATTTATTCTTTCATGTTATTTAATTTTTCTTTGATTTTTTTGAGTTTGAAGCTAAATATAATTTGACTTTTCTTGCTGTTTTTGAAAAGATTGCAGTTTGTTAAATTCTATAATTTGAAAACACAATTTTAAAAAATTCTGTTCATTTTTCATTGAAATTTTACAGTCCAATTTTTTAAAAATAAATCTTATTTCTAATGTTGCTTCATCTTGTTTTATATTTGTTTTCCAGATTTCTTGAGTATTTCCCTTTATTGTGGTCAGTGTGCTGCATTGCTAAGTTGAATTTCTTTAAATACACACACACACACACACACACACACACACACACACACACACACACACACACACACAGACACTTTTATTTTAATAGGCTAAGATCCACCTTCTCTTCCTCCCACTCCAACCCCTCAGCCCACCAATTGAGAACACAAGAAAAAAAAATCAAACATGTGTAGTCAATCAAAATAAATTTCCACTTTGGCCATGTACCAAAAAAAAAAAAAAAATAAAACAAAAACAAACAAAAACCTTATTCCGTACTCTAAATCCTTCATCTCTCTCCTTTAGAAGGTAGGTAACTTTTCAACCCAATACTCCTCTGCATCCTGTTGGTAATCATGATGATGAGAGTTTAGAATTCCATCACATTTATATACCATAAGATATTTCTCCATTCCTCCAATATATGAACACTTTTTAATATTCCCATTCTTTGTCACTTCAAAAGAATTATAAATATTTTTGTATCTACAGAGTTTGTTTTTCTTAGGACTAATCCCTCCCTTGATATACCATCCCTCTTATTCTCCCTATGCCCTTCTCTCTTTCCCTCCTATTTCCCTGTTGAGTAAAATCTATTTATATACCAAATTCTCTCGCTCTCTCGCTCTTGCTCTGGCTCTTTGTCTCTCTCCCTCTCTCCCGTCCTTTATTTTGAAGAGTTAAGGTAAGAGCAAAGTTTAAGTTTCAGCAGGTCCATCCTACCCCCTCTTCCTTGTTTGTATATATGTCTACTTATACACCATTATTATGTGACATAATTTCCCTCACCTTTATTTCTCCTCCCTTTCTTCCATGTATATTGCTGTTCCTCTCTCTCTGCATTCAGAAAGAGACAGTTAATCTGCCAGTAGCACCAAAACTAGGTTCACTATGGTAGAATGAAATGGCCTATCATACAGAAGAATGCTGGAGGCACATGTTAGCAATCTTCTCTGGAGAAAACTCATATCTTCTTAGGGAACCTCTCCCTTACTGGGTGCATTATCATATGTTTCATTACTATACTCACAAGAGTAGAATTAATACATACATACATCCTTCTGTCCCATCAGACTATAAGACTAAACTGTTGTTTTGCTGTGTTGTATCAGTTGCCTGACTCTTAAGAGCATTGAGGTCTTGGGGCTCCATAGAAATGGTAGTGTTATGAGAGTAAAGGAATTAAGAATGAGAGACAGTTACAAGAGGCTTTGAGAGGTAGAGAAAGTGACAAAAGCAAGCAGAGTTAATTATCTCAATTTTTTCAGTAAAATATGAATGAAGTCCTCAGCTGAGAAGGTCAGGGTAGGAGATTTGAGGGGCTTAAGGATGGAAGAGAAGGTTAGAAAAAAGCCTTTCTGGAGAGCAGGATAGGTAATCAATGAGGGAAGACTCAAAGGATTATCCAGAAGCCTTGTGGAGGGGAGAGAGGAAAAGGGACACAGATGAAATCTTTGTTCGGTCGTCTCCAAATCTTCATGAACCCATTTGTGGTTTTCTTGGCAAAGATACTGGAGTGGTTTGCCATTTCCTTTTCCAGCTTATTTTATTGATGAGGAAACTGAGGCAAACAGGGTTAATTTCCTTACCCAGGGTCACAAAGCTAATAGCTGTCTGAGACCAGATTTGAACTCAGGAAGATGAGTCTTCTTGACTTTAGGCCTGGCAGTCTATCCACTGGGCCACCTAGCTGCCTGACAGATGAAATTAGATAACAAATATTTGTAGTAAATTGCAAAGGGAGATTTAATTTCCAAGTGTCTGATGACACATTTTTTATAGCTACTAGCTTAAATTTCAAAGCTAGAAAAAAATTACGTTTTTGAGTACAAGTATATGTTTTTGCACCTGAATAAAGTGTTTTGTGGTTTGCAGGATGTTTTATGTATATAAGTTAATTTAATTCTCACTATATCCTGAATAATAGGTCCTATATAAATGCATTATGAAATCTAAGGTTCGGAAATATTAGCTGATTTACCCTTGGTCACAGAACTAGCAAGGGCCAGATACAGGATTCAAAGTTAGATATATCTTGAATCCAGGTCCAGTACTCTTCCCAATATACTTTATTGCCTTTATTTATATCGTGGACATAGGACTGTCACTATAGCATTCATAATTTTTTTTCACCTGTTGAAATGGTAGACAAGAAGTTGACTCATGAATAGAACACTGAACTTGAAGCCAAGAAAACCTGAGTTCAAATCCAGTATCACTTACTAGCTGTATAATACTGGAAGTCACGTAACCTTTGCCTCAATCTCCTCAACTTTAAAATGGACATAACACCTACTTCCAGAGTTGTTGTGAGAATCAAGTTAGATATTATCTGTAAAGCAGTTAGCATGGTACTTGGCACATAGGAAATACTGAAGAAATACTTGTTCCCCTTCTCTTCCTCCTGTGGGATACATTGGTATATTTTTCAGTTATTGTTCAGGGCAGGTGAAGCATCTACACTAAATTTGTACCAGAGATGGCTTTCTAGTTTCTGAGGAGAATGTTGACTTTTCCTCATCCCTGCAATAGGTGAAGAAAATAAAGGTGGTATAAAGCAGGCACGGTAAAAGCATTTTCTGCAAATCTGGAGTTGTACTGTAATTGCTATGTGCCACACACTCCTTATCTTGTGAGCTAATAATAAATGAATACACCATACTGGAGGAAGTGGGAGTTTGAAGGCCAATTAAATGGAACGAATTTTCTCAATGTGTCAAAATAATGCAAGTGGCTATGCTAAATAAATTCCTGCTGATACACTGCTGTGAAAATTGAGTGATGAATAACCTTCAAGCATTATTCCTTACTTGTTTGAGGCACAGTGCTCTAATGACTAAATATTAAGATGTAATATATTGCAAGTCTGATGTTAGAGCTTCCATTATAATTTCCTGCTTCCAAAGCATCATCATTTTCTCCAGCTTACTCTCTCTCATCCATTCATGCAATTTAACATGGATCATCCTCTAGGCAAATACCTAAAGAAATGAAGCCAGAAGGAATCAGAAGTCAAATGAAATTTTTTTCCTAAGTTAAAAATACAACTGCTAACACTGGGATTACTAGTTACCTGCTAACAGCAGCAGCATGGTCAAAAGTTTTGTGAAAATGTAGTTGAAAATTATTGCAGGATGTTATTGTTCATGTCTATAATGCTTGAATCCATATTAAGGCCAAAGGTAATTTTATTTTATCTAATTACACGTAAAGACAATTTTTAATATTCATTTTTTTTAAATTGAGTTCCAGATTTTCTCTCTCCCTCCTTTCCCTCCACTCTCCCTAAAACAGTAAGCAATTTGACATGTTAGGTATGTGAAATCATATGAAACATTTCCATATTAATCCTATTGTGAAAAAAGAAACAGGCTAAAAGGGAACACACACACGCACACACACACACACACGCGCACACACACACACACATGCGCGCGTGCACACACACACACACACACACATACACACAAAGTGAAAAGAGTATGCTTCAATCTGGAATCAGACTCCCATAGTTATTTCTCTGGATGTAGATAGCAATTTCTATCATGAGTCCTTTGGAATTGTCTTGGATCATTGTATTGCTGAGAATTAAATTATTCATAGTTAATCATCACACAATATCACCATTACTATGTACAGTGTTCTCCTGGTTCTGCTCACTTCAACCAAAGGTTATTACTGTAAAAGAGAAAATAAATGCAAAATTTTCTATTATTTTGGATGAGGAAAAGGATGAATTTTTAAGTATTATATGAAGCTTTGATAAAAGTGATTTAAAAGTTTGAAAAGGAAGAAATGCAAAGAATAAGAAGTTATAGGAATAAATGTTCCAAATTTACAAATGAAAACAACTCTGAGATTTCACCTCCTGAAGAACAGATTAGCAAGATGGCAAAAGTAAGAAACAGTCACAGTTGTAGGGGCTATTAGAAGACATGTACTCTAATACTTTGCTGGTGAGATAGTGAATTGGGCTAACAATTCTGAAAAAAGCACTTGGAGTCATGTGAGAAAAAATCATTGTAGAATTCATACCTTTTGCCTTAGTGATGCCGGTGCTGAGTATATACCTGAAGGTTGTCAGCGACATAAAGAATGTCCTCAAATAACCATCAAAGTCTTCATAGCAACACTCTGCATGGCAGCAAAAGAACTGAAAAAAGAAATCCTTGGTTGCCCATAGATTGGGGAATGTTGGAACAAATGACAACATATGAATATAGTGGAATATTATAACACTGTAAAAATGATGATGTAGCATTCACATAAATATAGGAAGACTTGAATGAACTGCTGCAAAAGAAAGTAAAGCCAAGAAAACGATATATAAAATAATAATATAAAATGAACATAGTAGTGTAAATGAAAACTTGACTACAGAGCATCTCTTTGGCAACTTGATCACAGAATGGGATAGAATGTCAGACTTGAAGACAGGAAGACATGAGTCCAAATTCAGTCTCACATTTACTAACTGTGGGACACTGGGAAAAGTAACTTACTCTTTTGGTTTCACTTTCTAATCTATATTATGAGAAGTTTGGACTCAGTGGCCTCTAAGGTCCCTTTCAAGTTCAAATCTATGATGCTATGATTAATAATACACTTTTAGGATTACAGGTCATGGGCAGTTGCTGTGTTTGTTTTGATTTTTAAATGAGTTTCAAGAGAGAATTCTCTGGGGAGGCAATAGCATTGCAAAAAGCATCAGTAAAACATTAACAATGATAATATCATTTGATGAACCTATAGAGCTCAAAGTAAAGAAAGTCTCATTTGGCTTTTATTTTATTGTTCTCTTTTTTCTGTCTATTCTCCACCGCCCCCCCCCCCCAGCCCTATTTTACGTGCTTTAGTATCAGCTATGAATTTCATTAGCATGTTGATTATTGTCTTAGAAACTTCAATGAAGATGTCAAGTAAAAACAGGATGAGCAGTTCTCCCTAAGGCATGCCAACCATCACCTTCACTCTCTGGATGCATTTCAGTTTGATCATTAGCCTATGTTTGCAATCCATCAGCAGATTTTCTTCCATGTGACACAACTCAAATTTGGAGTTAATTTTCTAAATTCAATGTCATGTGATGCTGTGTCTTCCATCTTGTCAAAAGCACTAGTCAATATATATGTGTAAGTGTGTGTTGATTACAAAGGAAACAAAAGAGTAATGTAAATTAAAAAGTAATTTTCCTCATATGCAAGTTCACAGGCTATCTGAAATCTATATGTAAATCCTTTCAGGATCCATGAACCCTAGATTAATAAGTCCTGGCTTGCATAAGGAGTTATATGGTTGGTATACCATATATGTAAATTCAGTGTCTTTTCAGTTATTTTATGGAGATTATATATGCAAAATTAAAAGACAAAATTAAAATTAAATGCAAAATACAAATAATAAATTATATATATAATTATATATATTTTATGATATATATAATTATATATATATATGTATATATAATCTAGTCCTTTTTATATTATAGGTGACTAATATGTTTGTTAGGGTAGTAATATATATCTCCAAGCCACATTCCAAAACTACTATTCTTCCATTATTTAAAATTCCATAAGTATATATAGTTGGATATATATCTTCATTTGAATCTCTTTCAGTTTGGGTTTCTTTTAAGAAGCAGATATTTGATTGTAAACTAAGTCTTTTTCCTTTTCTTCAACCTCACTTTCATAAAATCATTTAATTATAGCAGGAATGCTTATGCTTTTTCATTGGCCCCTTTGGTAGTTTGGTAAACCCTATAGAACTCTTCTCAGAATAATTTACATCTATACATTTGCATGCTTCAATATGTCAAAAGACCAAGGATTTTGATGGTGGTACACCTTCTACCAATTCAGATGACAATTTTTACATGCCTCCTCAGACGATTGTTCTAAGTTCCTCCAGAAGGAAAAAAAAGTAGTAAAAAATTACCTAATGGTCAGCTTTCTGGTGATGAGCATCACTGAATTTCAATGTTCTAGCCTTAAGGTGACAGAAAATTCAACCCATATTCAAAGCCTAAATAATTTGGTACTATCTGCTGCTAGATCTTGTGTTCTGTTTGCACACACTTCAAGAATTCAGATTCTTTGTCATGTTCAAATGAGGCATCAGAGAAAGCCTTTATAGAGGAACGCTTTTTTTGAAGGACTTAAGACAAAGTTTGTGTTCTTTCACTTTTAAAAAAATTATTTATTTACTTTTAGTTTACAACATTTAGTTTCACAATCCCTGGAGTTTCAAATTTTCTCACCCTTCCTCTCCTCCCTCCCCCCCCCCCCCATGGTGGCATGCAATCAAATATAGGATCTACAAATACGTTCACATTAAACATTAGTCAGGTTGTAAAGAAGGATTATAACCAATAGAGTGAACAATGAAAAAGAGGAAACAAACAAAACAAGAAAAAGGGAGAGAGCAAATAGCTATTATAGGAAATTGTTTAAAGACAGTGGTTGTTCATTTGGTTTAACTGTTTCTTAGATATTACAAAAGGTTCTTTGGAGGTGAAGATTTAGTGAATCTAGTAATAATATGCCAGCACAGGGCCTAGAATAGTCTTCAAGTATTACGTATCAATTATGTGCCAGGTACTATGCTAATCACTGTGGATACACAGAAAGGTAAAGAAACAGTCCCTGTTCTCAAGGAGATCCCACTGTAATGGAGGAACAAGACAAGTTGCAAACAAATATGTACAATTAATTGTGTATAGGATAAATTGGAAATAATCTCCAGAGGGAATCAAAGTGCTAGAATCAAGAAGGATTAGGAAAGACTTCCTATATAAGGCAGGATTTTAGCTAGGATTTAAAGAATATCAGGGAAGTAATGGTGCAGAGATGAAAAGAGGGAGCGTTTCAGGCATGGGGGACAGCCATTGAAAATGCCCAGAGTCAAAAGATGGAGTGTTTTGTTTGAGGAACAGCAAAGACATTAGTGTTCTTGGATTGAAGAATATATGGAGGATATGGGATAGGGAGGTGTAATGTATACAATAGGTTATGAAGGACTAAGAAGGCCAAATAGAGGATTTCATATTTGATCCTATAGGTGATAAGGAGTCATTTTAGTTTATTGAGAAGAGGTGTGTCATGGTCAGAACCGTACTTTAGGGGAATCATTTTGACATCTAAATGGAAGAAGGACTGGACAGGGGAGAGACTTGTAGCAAGGAGACCAAACAACATGAAGTGATGAGGGCCTGTATCAGGGTGGTGGTAGTATCAGAGTTGAGAAGGGGACATATATGAAGGAGGATATGAAGGTTCCTTAGAAACATATTAGCTAGATTTTTGGAGAATGGAGGAATTTATGACTACACAAGAGATAGAGAATATTATAAAATGCAAAACAGATAATTTTGAATATATTAAATTGAAATTTTTTTGCACAAAGCCAGTGCAACCAAGATTAGGAGAGAAGCAGAAAACTGTGAAACAATTTACCACCAATGTCTTTGATAAATGCCTCATTTCTAAAAAATGTAGAAAATTGAGTCAAACTTATAAGAATACAAGTCATTCCCCAGTTGATAAATGGTTAAAGGATATGAACAGGCAGAATTCAGGGAAGAAATTAAAGTTATCTATAGTCATATCAAAAAATGCTCTACATCAATACTGATTAGAGAGATACAAATCAAAACAACTCTTGAGTACCACATCACACGTATCAGATTGGCTAATGTGGCAAAACAGAGAAATGATAAATGTTGGAGAGGATGAGGGAATGTTCAAACACTAATTCATTGTTGACAGAGTTATAAACTGATCCAACCGTTCTGGGGAGCAATTTGAAACTATGCCCATAGGGCCATAAACATGTGTATACCCTTTGACCCAGCAATACCAGTTCTAGAGTTTTATCCCAAAGGGATCATAAAAATGGGAAAAGGACCCACATGTACAAAAATATTCATAGCAACTTTTTCTGTGGTGGCCAAGAACTAGAAATCGAGGAGGTGTCCATCAAATGGGGAATGGCTAAACAAGTTGTGGTATGTGATATAATGGAATACTAGAGTGCTATAAGAAATGATGGACAGGAAGACTTCAAAGAAACCTGGAAAGACTTATATGAACTGCAGCTGAATGTGGGGAGCAGAACCAAGAGAATACTGTACATAGCAGCAGCCACAGTATAAAAGGATTGATTTTGATAGACCTAGTCCTTCTCAGCAATGCAAAGACCTAAAACAATTCCAAATGACCCATGATGGAAAATGCCAGCCTCATCCAGAGAAAGAACATGGAATGGGAATGCAGAATGTAGTAGACTATTTTCTTTTTTGTTTGGTTTTTGTTTTTCTCACAGTTTTCCCCATTCATTATAGTTCTTCTGTGCAACATGACTAATGTGAAAATGTGTTTAATAGGAATGTATGTGTAGATCTCATATCAGATTGCAAGACATCATGGGGAAGGAGGGAAGAAGGGGGTAGAAAGTTTAAAACTTATGCAAGCGAATGTTAAAACCAAAAATAAATATAATTTAATTTTTTAAAAAAGAAACATACTGGATATTGGAGGATGAGAAAAAGTGAGGAACCGAGGATAATTCCAAGGCCACAAGCCTGATTGACTGGAAGAATGGTGGTGTCCTAGACAATTATGGAGATGTTTGGGGCAGGGGGTGACTTTGGGGAAAAGATAATATTAACTTTTGGAGGTTTAAGTTTAAAATGTTTATAGGACACTCAGTTCAAGATGTCTAATACTCAGTTGAAGATGTGAGACCAGAAGTCAGAGAGGTAAGGACTCAATAAGTAAAATTGAGAATCAGCATAGAGAAGATAATGATGGAAACTGATGAGATCACCAAGTGAAATAATGTAGAAGTAAAAGAGAAGAGGACCCAGGACAGAGCCCTGTGGTATATGCATGGTCAGTGAGTATGACTTGGATGAAGATATGGCAAAGAATACTGAGAAGAGGCCAGGTAGGAGGAGAAACCAGGAAAGAGAAGAGTCACAAAAACCAAGAAAAATTATTAAGTAAAAGAGGATGATAAACAGTGTCAAAAGCTACAGAAAGATCAAGAAGGATGAGGAATTAGAAAAGGATACTAGATTTGACAACACAATAGATGCTTAATAAATGCTTGTTGATTGAGAAGTTATACCTGTGTAAATGTCACAGATGGGTGGCTAGGTGGCACTCTGGGTAGAACTCTGAGCTTAGAATCAGTTCAAATCCAGTCTCAGACACGTACTGTGAGACCCTGGGCAAGTCACTTAACCCTTTTTGCTTCATTTGTTTCTCATTAGTTAAATGGTCTGGAAAAGGAAATAACAAACCACTCCTGTATCTCTGCCAAGAAAACCCCAAATGCTTTCATGAAGAGTCAAACATGACTGAAACAACTCAATGACAACAAAATTTACTGACATTTTAAAGCAAACTAATGCAATAAAGCAAATGCTAGTGACAATGTAGAAATTCTATGTGTGTACTATGTAATTCTTTTGGCCATTTTCCCCCCATTTCAGTTTTCCATTGATGATAATGGAGCAAGTACAATTTAAAAAAGTTTGCCTTTCTAAGTATTTAATTAAATGCAACTTCCACTTATTTACTTCTCCCTCAACCTGACTTTATTCAAAAAAAAAGTATACAAATAAAAAAAATTTGATAATAATAAGTAGCACTCATATAACACTTTAAGTTTTGCAATGCCATATAACACGTTAACTCATTTGAGCCTCACAACAACCCTGGGAGCTGGCTCCTTTTGCTAACTCACATTTTATAGAATGGGAACCAGACACAAGCAGAGATTAAATAACTTGCCCAGGAGTATACAGCTAAAATGTCTGAGTCTGGGTTTGAATTCCAGTCTTCCTGACTCAAGGCTCACAACTCTATTTGTTGTACCACCTGGATGCCTCTAACAAACCTGTATTTTTTAAAAAAAAGTAATTTACCTAATGACCATATAATCATTATCAGATTTAGGACTCTGATCGACTTCTATGAGCACCCATTTTTACCTTATTATTAGCTCTGGCTTCTACCTTGAAACAGGAATTTAGTGAGGTCTGAAAAAATCCTTTCTCTGTTAAATGAATTCTGATTAATCTAAAAATTATTTTATCAGTCTTATATTCTATTGCTCATCCCCAGCCTCTGTATTTTTCTTTAATTATTATCTTCTTAAAGACCTAAACTGAGGTTATAGCTTAGTCAAGTAACTGTGATTCAAATAGTCATTCACAGATGCCAGTTCATTAATCCATAACAGGATTGATGAGCAATTTATTATTTAGATTATTTGGAGCTTTTATTAAGCTCTTGCTATGATGCAGGTCCTGTGCCAAGACCTAGAAATACAAAAAAAAAAAAGCAAAAAGTATTTTGTCCTCAAGGAACTTGTGTTTTCTTTGAGAAGACAACACAGATAAATAACACACAAGATAAATGTGATAAATGTGATATTAAAAGGTCAGCTAGCAAACAGAATTTGGTTTGGTACCAAAAAAAAAAAAAACTTCTACGAAAGAATATAATGTTAATATTGTTCCCTATGCCTGATTTACCTTGCTGAGAGGATCATAGCTCCCACACTAAGATTGTGAGTTAAAACCTTGCAATGATTTTGTGGACAAAATAGGTGGTATGGAAACGTAGCTTGCCAATGAGTAATGATCAAAAATTTGACAGCAATGAAATATAGTCTTCTGATAGTATAATGCTATATATGCCTTTTATGTACTCACTTTGCTTCTATTTGTGTTATGTTGTCTATTTCCTTCTGCAATATTTATATAACCTCTTTGAAGTGAGGGATATTACAAAGGATTCAAGATCTAGAGCTTGAAGAGATTTTCGAGTTCGTTAAGTCTCATCCATTTATTTTACAAGTAAGAAAACCCAGAGAAGTTGATAGACTGGCACAAGGTCACAAGATAACAAACAGAAAATCTGAAGATTAGAACTCAGGTCCTTGATGCCAAGTTCAAAACTCTTTCCACTGACCTTTGTTATTTTCCCCAGGATATGGAACATATTAGATACTCACTTAGTAAATATTTGATGAATGAATCAATAATGAATGAGTGAATAATTTGGTCCATGGATGGATTCCTTTTGCAGTAGCCCTGATAGATGGTAATCCAGTATTTTATTGAAAATCTTCAATGACATGGAATTAATAAGATCCCTTGATATTTTCCACAATCAGAGTTTTCATTCCTTTGTTAATATGGGGTGATGATAGTAGTGTATTAGGAGCACTATAAAATTATTAAGGTAATTACCTTCTTTATCTTGATCATTTTCATCAAAGTATGGTGCATTGGACACAATATCTAGTGCTAGATCTGTCAAATAAAATACCCTGAAATGCACTAAGTGTATCTTCAATAAAATAGTTTTATTGGAGCTTGTTTTCAAGGTGCTTACTGAAAAAAATAAGGACTTTAATGGCATTTGGCTGGGCTGATTTTTTTCAGATGTAACTGATTTTTTTAAAAAAATCTTTAAGGAGATCTGAGATCTATCACTAATTAGCTGTATGACCTTGCTTAAATGTCTTCACCTTTGGGTGCCTAATCTCTTCCTCTTAAACATGTGGTGTGATTAAATTATTTCTAAATCCTTTCTGGTTCGAAAGTCAAATTCAATGATTTTGGAAATATAGAGAAAAAGAAAGAAAATTTTCAGAAACATCAAATTATCTGAGGAAAGTACCAGAAAGTATTTCTTTAAATGTATCCACTTTTTAAAATTATGATTTTTAATACTGAATTGAGAGTTAGAAGATTGGAGTCTTAGTCCTACCTAGTCATTAACTTGACAGTACTCTTGGATAAATCTCTTAACTTTTGTAGGTCCTAATTTATTCAAATGGAAAATGATGGAGCTAAATTAGGTATGATCTATGAGAAAAGAGCACTCTGAAACTATTATTTTGTTGGTCTATAAAACTACTGATGTGAAAACTCCCTTCTCTGATGTAAAACTGCAACTTGTTCTTTCTTCTGAGATATTAAAGAATTCAACTGACTTGCTCAAAATCACAAAGCTGGTATCTCTCAGAAGCAGTAAAAAATACATCTCACATTCATATAATATACTTGTAATGGCAAGCAAAGTAGTACTTTGCTCCTTGTTTCAGCAAATCAAGTACCTTTGTGCCTCACCTTTGATTGTGTCAAATTTCTGTTGCAAACGGTATACATTAGGTTGCCCTTAATAGACCTAAGGGAGTTTGGAGACCTTCCCTGACCTTAATAGGCCTAAAATCATCACATGGAGCCCATGATGGGAGGAAATTGCTGAAAGAGTGGAACAAGGAAGCTGAACAGGAAAGGTGAAACAGGAAGAGTGAAACAGGAAGGAGCAGCACAGATAAAAGCCAAGCATGAGCTGGGACCAAGCAGAACTAAGAAAGAGAATGTTTGTAATGTTGGCACTGTGTCTGTTGTTCTATGTTGTCGTTACTTTGTCAGAGAGAAGCATTTTGTCAGTTGATTTGTGTTACTTTGTCAGATATGAGCATTCTGTCTATTGAATTGTGTTACTTCATCAGACAGAAGTACTTTGTTGATTTGCCTTAGTGTTACTTCATCAGGCGGAAGAACTCTGTTGATTTGCATTGATTTCTCAGACAGAAAATGAATTGAGATGACAGTGCTGTGCAATATGTGTAAATATTGCGTTAGTCTTATTGAGCTTTGTTTTCCTAGAAACAGAAACTATGAAGAGCTTGGGGTGGAGCAGTCCCTGTGAGCTGTGATATGGAACAGGAGCAGAGAGTTGCCCATCTGTGAATCCAGGCAAGAGCTGGGAATGTGGAAGAGGAGCCATGGGGTTTGGAAGTCAACTTTGAGTTAAGATGAAAAGAGACTTTACTTGGGTACTCAGTGCTGACTGATAATATTGTAATTTACTGTGACCTAGGGGTAGATGACCTTTGTACTTTCCATTATCCCTTAAGGATGATTTGAAGGTAGCCTGGAGTTGAGATGAAAGAAGACTTGCTTATTGTTTCAGGAGATTGTGACTTATTGGATGATAAGTTTTGTTTAAGATTATGTGGCCACCTTACTAATAAGTTGTTACATTATGTTCTTGTGAATGTTGTGCTTTAGTTTCTTGAATGTTTTGCTTTAGTTTATTGCTGAATAAATAGAGTTCACTGTACTATGCCATTAGATCCTTAAAGTTATTCACAGCAGCAGTCCTCAAGAGAACTGCTTGTGATTGGCTTTACAATACTACAGCAACAAAACAATTTTTTTCATATATTTCTTCCTAGAGAGAATGTAAATTCTTTGATAATAGAAGATGTTTCATTTGCTTTGTCATTTTATCCCCTGGTATAAAGTAGGCACTTAGTAAATGTTGATTGATTGATCTTTTGTCACCCTTGCACCAGTCCTATAAAGTAGGTCACTTATTAGTAAACTCATTTTGCAGATGAGGAAATTGAGAATTGGGAGATTGTGTCTTTTTTTTTTTTTTTTTTTTTTTTTTAGCTATTCACTTTCTAGTAACAAATAGCTAGTAACTAATGAAATTTATATCAGTCCTCAGGTCTTTTAACAATAAGTTTTTCAGTAGGCCCTACTACTTCTCTTTAAGGTCTCCTTTAAGTTATATAATTCTATGAACCTATAATTCTAAATTCACTGAGTGAATTTTATTAAAACATTTTTGATCAATCTAATTAGTTATCACAGTGATTCCTTCTGGAAAGCCAAATCACAAATCAGAAGATTTTTGTCCTCCAACAAAATAACAAATATATTATTTCTTTAAAAAGAAAATCCCTTTTCAACTATATATAATATACTAGGGGAAAATTCCAACTGGCATCAAAACAGGACAGCTTTATTTATAGGACAATGAATGACAGTTCCATTCACTAGAAATAGCACAGAAAATTCAGAATCAGATATTCTCTCTCTTGCAAATTCTCATGTTTTTCTCTGAAACTTTCTACCATTTGTAAGGATCAGAAAACATATCCATATATAATGGAGTTCATAGTTCTTCTAAAGACTTTGAAAGCTACTTCATGGGCATAGGGTCAATTCACTGCTAAGGAAGTCTTAACTTTCCATTTCTCCCATAGATTTTTAGTTCTGCTGGCACAGAGAAAGCTCTGGTAACATTCTTGATAAGATAAAATTGCCATTACATGAAAAATCTGCATACACAGTTTGTTTCATTGAGGATAGTTGCCAAGTATCCATTCAGTAACCTGTTCTTTGACATAAGGATAAACTTGAAGTTATTGGCATGACCACTAAAACATGTTGCTGTTGTTGCCCTTTCCCCTCATATAATTGACCCCTGGAGAGAAAGTTCTGTCAAATAGATTGGTATCATACTTGAAACACTCATTAGTAAGTGCAAATCCATATGTGTGCAGACTCTTGTTCTGTGGCTATGCGGATCATTTTGAGGATGCATAAATACATCACCACAACATAGGTGTCCTGTTATAATTGGACCAGGGAGAAAAGCTGCATGTTATAGCTTGAGGCTCTCCTTGTGGGAACAGGAAAACCATGACACCTTCTAAAATACATTTCTACTTATCTTTAGCATCAATTTCAACCAGTACCTAAAAATGATGAAAATAGAAATAATTTATATCTTTGGAAATATTTAATTAAGCTTTCTGGTGATTAGTTCTTGATAGGCTTAATCTTAAATCATGATTTAGGTATATTGATTCAGATTGCTAATTTTTTTTAAAAAATGTTCTCTATAGAGAATATATGTCATAGAGAGTTATATGCTAGATACAAAATCAGGAAGACCTGGTTCAAGTCTCTGGCACAAATAAGAGTTTGAAATGGGTTATAATTGGGGCAGTTAGGTGGCACAGTAAATAGAGAACCAGCCCCAGAGTCAAGAGGACCTGGGTTCAGATGTGACCTCAGACACTTGAAACTTACTAGCCATGTGACCTTGGGCAAGTCACTTAACCCCAATTGCCCTGCCCTCCCCCTCCAAAAAAAATGGCTCATAATCTATATGGGTCCATCTTTACCTGCCTTGGTTTCAGTTTTTACATTTGTAAAATTATTGCAACTAATTTGGACAGTGGAGAGAACACTGGGCCAAGAGTTAGTGAGATCTGAATTCAAATTTAGCCTCAGACACTCAATAGCTAGGTTGTTGTTCTTGTTATTGTTGTTCAGTTATTTCATGCTCTTTGTGATTCCATTTAGGATTTCGGTGGCAAAGATTAAGTGATTTCTTATTTCCTTCTCCAGCTCATTTTATAGATGAATAACTGAGACAATTGAAGTTAAGTGACTTGCCCAGGGTCACTCAACTAATAATTGTCAACTTGGGAAGATGAGTCTCCCTGACTTCAGGCCCAGTACTTTATTCACTGTGCCATCTAGGTGTCCTAATAGCAGCATGATCATGGACAAATCACTTAACAGAGGTTAGAGTCGGTGGCCTCAATTTCCTTATCTGAAAAATTTGGATAATAATAGTATGACCTCCCAGAGTCATTGTGAGGATAAATGTGATATTATTTGTAAAGGGATTTTCAAACCTTAAAACACTGTATAAATTCTAGACATTTATTGTCATTATTAATATTAATATTATTAAAATGAGGCAGTTGAGCAAGGTGTCCTGTTAGGTCCCTTCCTGATCTATATTTGTGACTTATATCTGGCAAAATCACAAATTCTAGTTCATGTTGATGAAATCATAGATCCTTGGTGTTTTGAATGGTTTCAAATCTAAACACAAAGTTAAGGACTTGGTTTTTGAGTGTAAAACTTTATTTGAATTTATTAGATTAGTTAACTGATTGAATAGATTAACCGAGATCTTTTTTGTTATAAGGAATTTATGCTCTGCAACAATTGGGTTGAAATTTTTAGATGCAAAAATTGGCAGAATTTATTCATGCCTAAATTACACCATTGTATGTTAGCTTGGGGTTTATTTGTTTTTTGCTAGTAACATAGGAAGGACAAAGAACTAATATTATTAAATATCAAAATTTAATATCAGTTCGTGTCAATAATAAAATAAGCTTAGTATCCTAGCTGTTTGCATTTAATAAAAACATTTCTTTTCAAGTTTAAAAAATTTAATTCATTTTACAATGTCAACTTCCTGTTTCTTCTAATATATACATGCAATATTATAAAGAGTAAGAGGGCATTGTGCTCTAACCAAGTTGACAAAAGGTAACAAATATAAGTATAGTAAATTGTTATGAATAACAAATAAAAAGGCTTTGGCAAGTAAACCTTAGCAATAACTCAGAGATTTTTAATAACTAAGAATGAAATTGTACTTTCTCATGAGATGCTTTAATACAGAACAACTTTTCATAATATATTACTTCTAACACTAAACTGCCTAAGAATTCTGGGCAAATTTATTAATGATTACAAGCAGGATTATTTAATGTTTCAAATAATTCCAAACTGCCTGGAGTAAAGTGAATAGGTTTACTTTCTCATAAACATACTCATCATTTTCCTAAGTATCTGTTTACTCCTTCACTGACCTGGTTTTTTTTTCTTCCATCCTTTTGATTTTTTTTTTTTTTTTAGGGAATGGGTGTTCAAAAGAGATGGCCTCCTGGTCTCCATGCTTAAACAGGAATCAAGTTCTGAGGGGGAAAAATAGCTCTTTAGTTTTATTTTAAATGATAGAGAGAAGTTTCAAAAATGAAGACAGGGATGATTTAGCAAAATAATTTATTCTACTCTCACAGACATATTTTATTTTTCCTTTCTGTCTCTGTCTCTGTCTCTGTCTCTCTGTCTGGTATTTTCTTCCCTCTCCCCTCCACTCTCCCTACTCTTTTCTCTCTTCTCTCTCCTCTCTTCTCTCTCTGTCTCTCTGTCTCTCTCTGCCCATCTCTTTCTGTATGTCTCTGTATCTGTCTCTCTCTCTCTCTTTCTCTTTCCCCTGTCTCTCCCTTTCTAGAAGTAAAGGGCCAAGTTCATCCCTAGTACAAGCACCTTTAACTGAGACTCCCCTCCCCCCATTTTAGGCCCTATGGCTCCAAGAAATGGGTTTGGGGTTTTGGTCTGATCTATTTCCATTTCTTGGGGTGAGGGGCAGTCTTGTCTATTTCCTTTGTACCTTTCAGTTCTAAACACAAATAATGGAATGCCTGGACCTAAAATTGTACCATGGAAAACTTGGAACCAGGATTCTAGACCAGGTGTGCAGCCACCTCTGAGAACTCATGGTCCCTGGGACTCAAAGCCAAGGTAGATTTTAACTTGGAATTTGTTGGAGCCGTGCTACATAAGAATTGAGCTAAGTTGTAAGTTAATTGCCTTCATTTCTCCAGAGACTGAGATGATCCAAGGAGGTGAGTGGAGATTATCACTCCCCCAGATATTGTGCGTGGGATGTTTATATGTTCTTTCTTTTCTTTTGAAGTAAATATCCCTTTATAAAAGTTAATCCAATCTGACAAATGGAAAGAGATATTCCCTAAAATTGGGGAACACTTTCAGTAGAGGCTAGAACCAATGGCAGAGAATCTGGAAACTTCTTATGGTTGCTGGAGAAGCCTATTGTTATAGTCCTTGCCTTAAAGCAGTGGGAGTCAGGGTACTCACTATTAGAGTATGCTCCTTAGTATGTTATATTATTTGAGATATCATAGTTGATAAAGCAAAAATATTTGGTATAATTAAAGGCTTATTCATGTCATGCCCGTTATTCATTTTATAAATGTTTTAAAGAGCCTACTATGTGTTAAAGTATAAAGATGAAGTGAGACAGTCCCTACCTTCAAGGAGTTTGTAGTCTAACATAGATAAGTAAGATATGACTGTATGTTTGTGTGTGTATGTATATGTGTGTGTGTGTGTGTGTGTGTGTATAGATGAGGAATAGTATGAGAGACTGAAAGAGGGAGAGATAACTTATTGCAGGCAGAATTAAGATTAAAGAAGATTTGGAGACAATGATAATTAAACTGGTCCTGGGAATAAGGGAAGAATTCCAAATGTCAAGAATTGTAAGAAATGGTGAAGGATAACTCTTGCAAAGGCATAAAAGGGTAGGGTGAGAATGGAAAATGGTGTAGGAACCTAGTTTAGATGGAACATAGAATAAATGAAGAAAAGTTATCATCTTATTTCAGATCCTCATCTAAGCATATCCCTCCTCCCTCAACAAACTCCAGTGGCTCCCCATTGTTCTAGAATTAAATAGGAATTCTTCCATTTAGCTTTTAAAGCTTAAAAAAAAATACACCCTCAGAGAAGTGCTGCAAATCATGATCAGGATAAGCAGAGATGTAGATAGGTAAAGTCACCATCCTTTGGAGTGAAGCCATAGGACACCACAGAGTGACATACTAAGTGCAGTGGATAGTCAGAAGAAATAAATATGTCCCAAGCCAATCACTGGCAGGTGAGATATAGTTGTAATACCTACAGAAAATTCACTTTTGAAAGAGTGTTTGAAGTCCAACTTCCTACCCACCCTCCCTCAAAAAAAAATAATCTTAAAGTATAACGAAAGGATATGGTGGAAGGGACACTTTAGCAGCAAGCACCCTAGCATACCCACAATGGCTGCTAGCACAGGTTCTTAGATCTGCTTTTCTAAAGCAAAGCAACTCAAAATGGGTTAACAATCCTACTTTAATCAAACATATCACTTACCTAGTTCAGTGGGAAAAGTCAGCACCCTGAACTTCAAAGAATACAAACAGAAGTTATAAGCAGAAACAAAAATACAGACAGAGAAACAGATCATCAGACAGACTTCCAGCTGTTTGACCATTACATCCATACCTATTTAATTACCAGAGAGGGAAGCACCAACATCTGGGTTTTCAAAGGGGGAGGGGAGGGCTCAACAGCTGCCCAGAGTCTCAGCTGGCCAAATCACACAACTCTTCCCAAAGTAAGCACCAAAGCAAAGCCTCACATCAGGGTATATATAGCCTTCTCCTGGGTCAGAAAATGTCTCAACTCTTTTGACCCACTGCCCAATCACAAAGTAATAAGGCGTGGGCATTCCTGAAAAACAAGCTTCCTGCCACGGGCTCCATGTGACCAAATCCAGCCTATTAGGCGGCAGACTATATTTTCAAATCAGGGAAGGTTCTCACAGTCACTTAAGCCTGTCAAAGGGCCAAGGGCCAGTGAAGATCTTCAGATTTCCATTAAAGACACTGTAATCTTTTAGTCCAATTACTACTGAGGAGGGAAAAGGGGAAGTGGCTTTTCTCAGCTTCAAGAGGTAAGCTCCTTCAATTCTTACTGAATTTGAGGTAAAACGAAGCCGTAATAAAAGCAAATATTTATATAGCAATTCAAGGTTTGCAAAGTACTTTATATTTATTATTTCATTTAATCTTAAAAACAATTCTCTGAGGTAAATGCTGTTATTATCACTATATTGCAGATGAGGAAACTGAGTTTCAAAGAGACAAAACTAAGTTAAGTAAGATAACATTTAAAATTCCATATGGATTCATATGTTATAGTTAAGTTAACAGTGTTGTGTGTGTATATATATATATATATATAGTTAAGTAACAGTGTTCCACGACTAGTAGTCGTCTAGGATGGACTGGAAACTGAGGTCTTCTTAACTGCAAGTCTGGTGTTCTATTTACTATGTTAAACTGACTGTATAGAATCAAGTGGAACTCAACAGTCCTAGACTATTGAAGATGGTCATAATCGCACAGACCATTTTGGTTAATACATTTTTGCTTGTCTGTCTTTAAGCCACTCCTCCAACATGGACTTTTTCCATCTTTTGTTATTTTATCTGTTTGCTGGTTATGAGATGAAACATCAGAGTTATTTTAATTTTTATTTCTCTCATTATCAATGATTCTAGAAACTTTTTTTTTCACACACACACATATACTTGGCATGTCACTTATTTGATATTTGATGCAAAGGTTTGTTATTTCTTTAGTAAATGTTTTCCTTTATCATATATGTATGGATTTTATGCATGTAAAATCTTTTAATGTAATCATTTATTTTCTCTTCTGCAATCTGTGTCTACCTGTACAATTCAACAAGATAATACAATAAACATTTATTAAATGCATACTATAGGCTAGACACTGTTCCACAGGTTGGAAATACACTTAAGAAAAAGATATTCCCTACCCTTAAAGAGCCTACAACCTAATGGGGGCAGATAATAAATAAGAGGAGGTTAAAAATTGAAGAAGGGGGGTTTCCTCAGAGTATCCAGTATTGAGGCATGGTAATGGTGAAACAGAAAAGAAATGGAGCAACTGGTGGTAAATGAAGAGATGGTTGGGAATTTTGAGCCCTCTATAAAGGGAGACATTGAGAAGAGTTTTTGCTATGCCCTCTCCAGCTTTCCAATCAAGGGGACAAAGGCAACTGAGGGCACTTATGAAAAGAATCAGTCTCTCTCTCTCTCTCCCCCTCTCCCTTTCCCTCATTCCCTCTCTTCTTCTCTTCCTCTCTTCCTCTCAATATTTCATTTGATTGAGATTTCTTATCATAGCCTTGGTAGTTTATGGTACTGATATGGTACTAACTTTTTAATTAAATACCTAATATTTATCTAAACCTTATTTCTTTCAAACTTCTTTTAAATTTTCTTAGTAGTTCATGTCAGCTAATGAGCTCTTCCTCTAAGTGGTTCTTGGCTTTATCCAACATAGGATTATTGAAGGTTATTTCTGATTCTTCCTCATCTGGTTCAGTAGTATCAAACTGTATAGCCAGCTTTTCAGAACTAGCAGCTTTTCAGAACAATGCTACTGTGAACATCTTTTAAGGTTCTAATTGCACCATATAGTAAACACTCTATTCCATAACAAATCAAAGCAAAACATTCACAGAAATCAAGGTACAGCATTCACAATATTACAACTTAATCAAAATACGGCATTTACAACAACTTATCACAGAAAATGGCTACATAATTTCCACTAGAGTGGTCAGAGTTTTGAACAAAGAAGAATCATTTAGTAACTCAAGCTTTCACAAATCCTTAATTCAATCACAAAGTACAATAGTCAAAGTTTTCCACTCATGGGGCATACTAGGTTACAAATCAATTACTTATTCAGTGATCAATCACTAAGTACAATCATTTAGTCAATAAATAATCTTTCATTATTCACTATTCAATCATCAGAAAATACACAGACCCTCCACCTCTAGGTCACTAGTACATTATAATCTTCTTAGTCAGTACACAGTATCCAAGTAAAGTCTTCTTTCAGCTTCACTTGGGGTGGTTTCTTGGATTTCCTGGATCCCCTTCCATGGTCCCAGATTATATCTGGATTCACCAAACTGTCACCTGGGTTCAAAGGCAGACAGCTCCCAGATCTTTGTCCAGTTCTCTGGGCAGTTCCTATTCCATATTGAAGTTCACAGTGTCTGGTCCATCTCAAATCCCTCACAGTCTCTGCTCCCAGGAAGTCAAGGCCCAACAAAGCCACAAACCAACAAAGTCTCAGCATCACAGTCATGCTTCCTCAGGCCCTTGGCAACTCTGGCTGGCCCTTGGACCCAGAAGAAGTCTCAGCTGGCTCCCAGAATCAAAATCACTCCATCCAGGTTTTCAAAATCAAAACCATTGTCTTCAGCCTGGGGGTTGGAGGTCGGGGGTTGGCAGGGCATTCCTCTTCAGCCTCCTCAGCTCTTCTTCAGCCTCCATTGAGCCTGCTCCAAGAAGAAGATCTCCCTCAGTTCTCAATTCTTAATTCTCTCCAGCAGCTGCTCTGCCTCCAGATGCTGGTCCCAAGAAATTCTGACTGTCCCTTTCTGGGGCTTTTCCTTATATACACACAGCATCAGATGCTTCCTGTTTCAGCCAACCTCTTCCTATTCTGTCAGCAACAGGAGACAGGAGTTCATACCTTCTGTTTCCCCAACAGAAGCTTGATCTGTTACTAAGTGCGGAGTACCTGGTATCTTTGCCAACACAAAGGAATCTTCAAATTCAAATTATGTTACCATTACACAAACTCAAACAGTTTCTTAGAATCAGATTCTTGGTTCTAATCTGCCTCCTTTGCCATCTAGAATATCATATCCCAAGACCTCTGATCCTTTAAGGTAGGCATTGCTAAATCTTGTGTTATCCTGACTGGCTCCATGATACTTGAATTGTTTCTTTTTTGATGCTTGCAATATTTTTTTCCTTGACCTGGGAACTCTGTAATTTGGCTATAATTTTCTTGGCAGTTTTTATTTTGGGATCTCTTTCAGGTGGTGATTATGGATTCTTTCAATTTCTATTTTACCCTCTGATTCTACAATATCACAGCAGTTTTCCTTGGTGAATTCTTGAAAGATATCTAGCCTTTTTGTTTGATCATAGTTTGCTGGTAGTTCATAATTTTAAAATTATCTCTCCTGAATTTAATTCCCAGGTTAATTGTTCATTTTTAATGAGATATTTCACATTGTCTTCTATTTTTTCATTCCTTTGGGTTTTTTTTTATTGTTTCTTGAGTCCTCATAAAGTCGTTTCCATTTGCTCCATGATAATTTTTAAGGAATAAGTTTCTTCAGGTAGTATTTGGACCTCCTTTTCCATTTGTCTAATTTTCTCTTTAAGACATCCTTCTCTTCACTGGCTTTTTGGACCTTTTTTACCATTTGGTTAAGTCTGAGATTTTGTTTTTGTTTTGTTATGTTTTTTACTTCTTTTTAAAAAAAATGTATTTACTATTAGATTATGACATTCAGTTCTGCAAGTTTTTGAGTTCCAAATTTTCTTCCCCACTCTCTCCCTGAACCATGGCAACATGCAATCTATATATAGGTTCTACATGTACCTTCACATTAAACATTAATCAAGATGTAAAAAAGAATTTTAACCAATGAATGTGGAAGAAGAAACCAATCAAAACAAAAGGAAAAAGAGAACAAATAATTTGCTTCAAACTTCATTCAGACTCCGCAATTCTTTCTCTGAACGTGGATAGCCTTTTCTATCATGAGTCCTTTGGAATTGTCTTATAAACTTGCATTGCTGAGTGCAGCCCACTCTATTAGTCAGTTATCACAGATATAATGTGTCTGTAATTATGTACAATGTTCTCTTGGTTCTGCTCTCCTCACTCAGCATCAGTTTATATACGTCTCTCCAGGTTATAATGAAGTCTGTCTGCTCCTCATTTCTTATGGCATTACATTCCTATACCATAACTTGTTTAGCCACTCCCCAATTTATGAGCATCCCCTTGATTTCCAGTTCTTTGCTACCATAAAAAGAGCTGCTATAAATATTTTTGTACATATGGTTCCTTTTCCCACTTGTATGATCTTTTAGTGATGTAGCCCTAGAAGTGGTATTGCTGGGTCAAAGAGTATGGACATTTTTATAGCCCTTTAGGCATAGTTCCAAACTGCTCTCCAGAATGTTTGGATCAGTTCACAACTCTACCAACAATGCATTAATGTCACAATTTTCCCACATCTTCTCCAGCATTTATCATTTTCCTGTTTTGTCATGTTAGCCAATCTGACAAGTGAGATGGGTAGCTAAGAGTAGTTTTGATTTGCATTTCTCTGATTGTAATGGTAATTAATTAAAATTTGAAGACTCCTTTTTGTTATGTCAAGTAAGCACATACTTAGCCCTTAGTAACTAATTAAACCTCTGTGGCTAAGAGGCAGAGGGTGTGAACTCTGTCTCCTGTTGCTGACATAACAGGAAGGGTTTAGCTGAAACAGGAAGCCAATGCTTTGTGTGTATATAAGAAAAGCCCCAGAGAGGGACAGTCAGAATTATTTTCCTCCTGGCAGGCTCCTGGTGGAGGAAGCAGAATTTTCCCAGCATGTGGAAGCTAGGCTGCTACTTGCTGGACTGAGAACTGAGTTGGAATTTTATTGAGACCAGAATCTGGTGAAGGCTGAAGTTGCTGCTGAGAAGGCCACCTGAGAGGCTGAGATTTCTCCTGGGTCCTAGGGCCAGATGAACTGCTGGAGGACTGAAGAAGCATGACCGGGATAAGACTTTGTTTGTGGCTTGGTTGATCCTTGAGTTCCCAGGAACAGAAATTGTGAAGGTTTTGAGATGTGCTGGACCCTGTGTACTTCAATGTGTAGCAGGAACTGCCTGGAGGGTTGGACAAGAACCTGGGATCTGTCTGCCTCAGAATCCAGGTGAATGTTTGGTGGATTCAGGTAGGAGCTGGGACCATGGAAGGGGATACAGAGAATCTGAGACACCACTATCTTCAGTCAAGATGAAGAAAAGGCCTCTCCTTGGATATGGAATTTGGTGATGAAATTGAAATTTACTAGACAGGGAGGGGTGGAGAGTTTGTGTAATTTTCTAATGATTGTATTTAGTGATCATTGGTACTTAGTGACTGATTGCTAGATAAGTGACTGATTCAGTTAATTTATAATTGCCCCATGAGTGGAAGACTGACTATTGTATTTTGAGTCTACTGAATGACTGAGTAAGGAGGCAAACCTCCTTAGGGATGCCAGATGATTGTTCTTTTGTTCTTTGTTCTAAATACTGTGATTACTTTGGTGAAAACTATGTTGCCATTTTAATGTTAAGCTGTTGTGAACACTACATTGTGATTTTCTGTAATAAGATGTAATGTTGTGAATATTGTATTGTGATTTGTTGTGAATGTTTGCCTTGATTTGTTATGGATTAAATGGAGTGTTCACTATACTGTGTAATCAGAACCTTAAAAGCTGTTCACAGTAGCATTCTTTTGGGAAGGTGCTCATGCATGGCATTACACCGATCAATAGTAATTTAGGGCATTTTAAAATATGCTTATACATATCTTCATTTTCTTCCTCTGAAAACTGCCTGTTCATATCCTTTGACCATGTGTCAATTGGGGAACAAGTCTGTTTTTTAAGGTGTTGTTTTCTTCAGTATTTTTTGTGTCTCCTTTACCAAATTGTTGACTTGTTTTTCATGGTTTTCTTGTATCACAATCATTTCTCTTCCCAATTTTCCTCTACCTTCCTTATTTGATTTTCAAAATCATTTTTGATCTCTTTCATGACCTGGTTCCAATTCCTATTTTTCTTGGAGATTTTGGATGTAGGATCTTTGATTTTGTTGTCTTCTTCTGCTTGTGTATTTTGATCTTCCTTATCACTATAGTGATTTTCTGTAGTCAGTTTTTTTCCTATTATTTGCCCATTTCCCCAGCCTATTACTTGGCTTTTTACTGTTTGTTAAAGTAGGACTCTGCTTCCAGGGTGGAAGGTGCTCTGTCCCAAGCTTCAGGTGTTTTATGCAGCTGTTTTCAGAGATTCTTGGAACCTGTAAATTTTCAGTTCTTCCTAGGTGGTATAATTTAAGGAGAAGTGTTTCCTCCTCTCCTGGCCTGTGCTCTGGTCTGTGAGTGACCATAAGCACCCTTTTCTACCCTGGAACTGTGAGAAGGGACCCCCCTCCACTGCTGCCACAAGCTCTATTATGCTAGTGCTCCTCCTTGTCCTGGGACTGCTACTCAGGGCTGGGACCCAGATCCAAGTATCAGCAAAGCAAGAGAGTCCTGTCCCAGTGATAGCAAGGAGACTTCAGTAATCTCCTTCTGACCAGTTTTTTAATCCTCATACTCCGTATGGGCTGAGACCTCTGGAAGCATCCACTGCCACAGCTAATTCAGTCACTCCCAAGGCCTGCTCCTGATTTGCTGTGGCCAAGGCTATGCTGGCTCAGCCTGTGCTGGACTGCACTCCACTCTTACACACCCCTTCCCACCTACCTTCTAAGTTGTCTTTGGCATCTGTAGGCTGAGTGATCTGGAAACTGCCACACCTGTTCCAGATTTGCTGGGGCCTGGTCTGAGCTGGTGCAGCCTGTCTTAGACTGCACTCCTTTCTCACTCTGTCACAACAGACCTTTCTTGCCTACCTTCTAAGTTATCTTGAGTTGGAAATTTGTTTGACTTCATCTTTTTGTGGGCTCTGTTGCTCTAGAATTTGCTTAGTCATTTTTAAAGGTATTTGGAGGGTTTGGGGGGAGAGCTCAGGTGAGTCCCCGCCTTTACTTCATCATAATGGCTCTGCCTCTTCAAATGAACTAATTTTAATGAGCACAATGGTGAACAGTCAAATGAAGACAACAGTTTCCCATGTAGTGATAATAAAATATTTCAGAAAAATGAACAAATAAATGCAAGTATTCTAATAGTATCCCTTCCTGACGTAGAATCATGTTTTCATTGTATTTCTTGTTGAGAGGGAGCTAAATAAGTAAGTACAATTTCATTCCCTTTGGATTTATTCTGAAAAGCTTTTGTACGCTATGAGAAGCTACATAAATAAAGTGATTCAGCAACTCGAGGCCAATAACTAACAAATTGTGCATGAAAGAAAAGAATGACTTGGCAAATGTTTTGTTTTAGAGCAGGCTCAGTTTTTAGTTCTAACTCTTCTCTCTTTACCCTCTACACACACCAGCTTGCCTTCTTCCCTTTGTCTATAATCTTTAATTTTTGTTGAAGATCCCATTCAAATAATATTTGGACTTTCACTTTCACCCAAATGCTTCTTGTTGCTTTCCAAGTAACCATGACAGTGTTTCTACAGTACTTTGCTAGGAAGAATCTGCAATGTAGATACTACAAGAATTGGGTTTCTTTTGTTCTTAATTATGATAATTGATTGTTATTAACCATATAATAACATCAATATTAAATTATATCTTCTTTCTAAAGTCATTAGAAATATTTGCTAATTAATTTTGACCACACAGTTTAGCAAGGATATAATCCCAATTTTGTAAACAAAGTTTTTAAAATTGAAGTCCATTATTTTTTATTTGTTAAATGTTTTGAATGTCAACTTATATTTACTAGGATCAACTCAGTGTATACAAAATCTTAGCATTAGGAGATCATTGTCATCAATGATTTATTGAGCAATTACTTATATAAGGCAATATGCTAAGGAAGCATAGCATTTATATATTACATACATAGCTTAGGTATGTTACACTTTATTTAAATGCATCCTTAAATAGTCTTCCAGGGTCAAAACCACAAGACTCTCCTTCACTCCTAAATCTCCCTCACACTACATTTTTACCTCTATATAATCTTTTCATCTGTCCCTTTTTTTTCTACTCACACAATTACCACTCCTGTTCACTCCTTCATCCCTTCTTGCCTGAACTATTGCAAGACGCTCCTAATTCGTATCCCTGCCTCAACTGTCTCCCCATTCAAATCTATGTTCCACACAATTGCATGAGTGATCTTCCTTAAGCATAGTTCTAACCATGATGTTCCTTACTTGATAAACTCTATTGACTCTCTATTGACATCTGGAGAATATATAAAATCCTGTTTGAAGGGTTTTTTTTTTCAATTATCAGGCTTTTTCTTTTCTTTCTCCACCTCTCTTCTTCTTCTCCAATCTCATCTCCAAGCCCCAGAAAAAATAAAAAATAAATACAAAATCTCTGTATCATATAAAGCATACTCAAATCAACTATATTCTACATTGGCCACGTGAGAAAAAATGTATTTCTAAGTCTGCATATTAGTCCATCACTTTTCTGTCATGAAGTTGGGCAACATTCTTCATCAGTCCTCTGGAATCATTGTTGATAATTGTGTCAATCAAAGTTCTTATGTCTTTCAAAATTGTTCATTTTTATAATATTAATATTATACTATAAATTATCTTCCTGATTCTGCTCACTTTAATCTCTATCAGTCTCAATTTTCTGTGAAACTGTCCTTTCATTTCTTATAGCACAATAATATTCCTTTTCATACATGTACCATAATTTCTTTAGTCATTCCCCAATAGATGGGTACTCCATTGATTCGCAGTTCTTTGCCACTACAAAATAAAAGCTGCTACAAATATTTGTGTACTTAACGGAACTTTTTATTCTTTCTATGATCTCTTTGGGGTATAGGTCTAGGGTGGGATAGGTAGGTGGTGATTTAGAGAGTGAAGAATTTGGATTTAGGAAGATATGTGTTCAAATTTGACCATAGACTCTTATTAGCTATGTGATCCTAGCCAGGGGTGGAGAACCTGCAGCCTCAAGACCATATTTGGACTTTGAGGGCTGCACTTGAGGACCTAGAGGGCCACATGTGGCCTAGAAGCCACAAGTTTCCCACCCTGATGACCTAGGCAAATTACTTAATCTCCGTCTTACTCAAATTCCTCATCTATGAAATGGGGATAATAAGAACATCTATGTTCCAGAATTGCTGCGAGAGTAAAATTAAATATTCATAAAATGCTTTTCAAATCTTAAAGCATAATATAAATGCTAGCTATTTTATATTATGTAGGTATATGTATATATCTGTGCACAGACGCACATAATATCTGTGTGTGTGTGTGTGTGTGTGTGTGTGTGTGTGTGTGTGTGTGTATGCTCCAGTCAAACTGACCTTGATTTTCCTCACATTTGTTTCTTTCTCCCATCTCCAGTCCTTTGCTCAGAATTCTCTCCTCATCTCTCTGGGTCTCAGTTTCTTCATCTGTAAATGAAAGGGGGTTGTCCTAGATGGAATCTAGGCTCCCTTTCAACTTTAAATCCATAAACCTATGGTCCTTTTTTGGTGAATTTGAATTTTTGGATTTTTAATTTTTCTTTGGCCCATAAGACTCCCATCTTTTCTGTTGCTATACTACACACTGTATTCAGGAGTAACTATGATAGTGACAGTAGTAATATCAATAAGGAACTTAAGCAAGAGATGTGCTACTTAATTCAAAACTGAAAGAAGTATTGGTATACTTATTCTGTGACCCAATATATTAACTATTGCTCCTAGCTTTGTGTCATTCTGAAGAAGTCTACATCTTTGTCCCAGTTAATGAATAAAATATTAAAAAGCATAAGGTCAAGGAAAATTCCTGGAGGATTATACTAGAGACTTCCAACTTGTGGCCTCTTTAATGAAAATTCTTCCATCTTTAAAGTGATTTGGGATCCATCTGACAATGTTATTGTCTAGTATAGAAGGATCAAATGGATGGAGCTAAAAGTGAGCTGAACCACATTAAAATGCAAGTGGGAAATATTGAAAAAAATTAAAAATTAAAAATACAATAGAATATGTGTATATGTGTGTGTGTGTATGTATGTATGTGAGTTTGATACCCCTAGCATAAAACATATCTTTCCATCCTGGTATAAGGATAAGATAAACTATTTTTGAAATGCTTTACTAAAATCTAGATAAATAATGTCAATCAATCCAATGGTTTACTAACCCTGTCAATAACGGGAATAAAGTTGGTCTGGCCTCTTCTTGATGAGTCCGTATTGAGTCTTAGTGATCAATCAGCCAGTAAACATATATTTAGCATCTACTATGTGCCAAATATTGTGCTAAACACTGGAGAT
>CM053585.1:432878245-432929257 GCA_028646515.1 Pseudochirops corinnae
GGACTCAGTCTTCTGGTATTTAAATGAATGCACTATCTATATTTCTTATGTAGAGAGCCTGTTCCATTTTGTGATTAATAACTATATCAGCATATTTATAGTTACTGTAGGCATTGTGAATACTGCATTGCTGATACAATCTATTACAATAGCATCCTAATTGTTCTTTCTGCACTTATTTTTTCCTTTCTCCATTCTAGCCTTCCAACACCTGCCAGATTAATCTTCCTGAGACATCATCTGATCACTGACCATTGCTTAGAAACTTTTAGTGGTTTCTTACGGCCTCTAGTATTAGCTAAAATTTCCTGAGCTTGATATTTCTGGCCTAGATTCAACTTTCCTTCTCAACCTTATTTCATGTCAGTCCTTTCACACACTTCAGATACATTGTATTACTACCTGTTCTCCAAACCTGATATTCCATCTCCCACCCATATGTATTTTTTCAGATAATCTCTCATTCATTTCTTCCTCCTTCCCTTTCAGATTCCTTGTCTTCCTTTGAGATGCAACTCAGGTTCTTTTCCCATGCTTTTTCCTTTTCCCATCCTCCTAGGAGCTAGTCTTTTTTCCCACATATTTTCCTACAACAATTTGTTTAGTCTGTCACTTGTCTCCTTTACCACATATTATATATATCTGTATCTCTGCAATAGAATGTAAGCTCTTTGAGGATAGGCAATGCTTCTTTTTATCTTTGCATCCATAGCTCCTAGGATAATGTCTTGCTCAGATGGTGCTTGAAAAATGATGACTTGAGTTGCATTGTATCCTCTTTGATACTCTAAACTAGTGCAAGAGCCACTTCACCATCCCATATGCATCTAGATCAAGTTCCTAATTTTTTGATGTGTGTCACATGGGTTCCTTTGGAAGTTTTGTGGGCCAAAAAATATCCACTCTGCAAGAAAAATTACTAAGGCTGACCTCCAATTCAATAACCATTCATTAAAGGGACTTGGTCCCATTTAATGAATAGAAACTCAGGTCTTCCTCACTATCTGAGATGCCCTTTTCCTCCAGGGACTTAGGTTAATAGTGCTTGCTAACCAGACAGTACAAATGAAGCAAACTAAAAGTAAAGAATCTCATTGATTGACAGATTTTGCCCCTGACCCTTCACAAGGGTGTACACAAAATACAGATTCCCCTTGATTAGTAAATGAATTAATGAGTAGACCTTGACAAGCCTCTCTTGACCTTTCAGCAGGTTCTACTGAACCTACTGCAAGGCCACTGTTTCCACTGCTTCTCACTCTAGGGGTAGAGGCCGGACCATGTTCCTTTCTCCCCAGTTCTAGCAGAGTTCCACTGACCTTTTACTTTGTCTTTGGAATTTATGGGTTAATAATTCTAGAAACCACCACAGCTGCTGGTGCTGGTTGGGGATGCCCTGGGGCTAAAACCACAAGCTCACGTGGGGCTGGACTCTGCTCCCTGCATGCTGTGATGGACCATTCCTCCTGGCCTGCCACATTGCTTTCAGTGGGAGATTTGTTTCTCTCTGTCATTTTGTGGGTTCTGTAGCTCTAAAATGTGTTTAGAGTAATATTTTATAGGTATTTGAGGTGGTTATGGGGGGAGCCCATGAAGTTTTCCTGCTTCTATGCTGTCATCTTGACTCCGCTACATATATGCCTTTTTAACCTAATGGTGATCAACCATTTTGTTTCCAGTTTCTGATGATGTAATTTTGCCTGATGAATAGATAATTAAAGTATCAACATGGGCTGATGGGCTGATAGGCAAGCTACAGGCTAGCAAACAGGGCCACTTGATGGTCAAGTGCTCATGGTCATCTTAACATGTTGGGCAACAGAGGGATGACAAGGGACAAAGGGGCAATAAAAATAGCTGGGGGACTTTCTATGTCATTAAGTCACCTGGGTCATGCTGGGCCCAGTCACCATAAAAGGAAAAAAACAAGGGTGGTGGTCCTCTAGTTAGCTTCCTATGATTAAACATGTGAACTTACAATCTGCAGTTCTCTGGGGCCTAATATACAGAACTTATAATCACTTCCCCTGTGGAATCATATCAAAATGATTAACAGACTGGAATAAAATAGGGGTCCACTTAATCATCTATCAAATTTGAATCTTATGAAACCAGAATAATAGGATGATTTTTAAAAATACAATTCAGAAATGAAAGAAATGCTAAATTCAAATTAGATCTTAGTGAAAATAAAGATTTTTTTTCTCTCCATGGTCACAAGAGCACTTGAAAATTGTTGGGTAGACCTCAGTTTAAAAACTCCTCAGATATGTCCTGGCTTCCCTTTGGTAGCACCAATTTATTTACTAAGCTAAAGAAGTATACATTTGATCTCAAAATGTTTGAATATGTTGAATCTATTTAAGAAAATTCTGATAAAATCCTACAAAAGTAATGCAGTCTTTCCCCTCTGACCAGTTCAATTCATGGTATTCTTGCTATGGGTGAAGTGAGATCTTCACCCTCTGGATAAAGAATAAAAGGGGGGACAATTAGCTCAATGTCACTAGTTTTAAAGGTAATCAAAGACAATTGAGTTTTAAAGTCAATCAAAGGAGGCTACCCCACCCCCACCTAGTAGGGGAAGCAGAAGCCTCCATGATAGGCAACCTGGATATGCTCCAAAGTCCTCTCAAAGCTACTTCCACATTAGTTAAACTGGGCATGTCTAGATAAGCCAGGGGTTATACTAGTGAATCCCAGTCAGGAGATATTGTCTTAAAGAGCAAAGCACCTTACCCACACTAAGGGCAGGTTAGTTATGTCTAGTTAAATAGTCACATTTCCTAAGCACTTCTGAGCACAACTTGCCTTTCCCTAGGGTTTCTGGCTACCATCCTTCAGACCGCTAAATAATGCCCTGCTGTTTATCTCTTTCAGGAGAATTTTAGAGTTGCAAAGCACCTGATCACAATGGGATTTACTAGCCCTGTCCTTGTTGGCTTCCCATCAGTTCACCCTGTTCGTTCATTCTCGCAAGAAACTTACTTGCATCTTGTCTTGTCTCAAAGTGGACTACTCTTGCTCTGTGTGTATGTGTGTGTGTGTGTGTGTGTGTGTGTGTGTGTGTGTGTGTTGTATGCACTTTACACTTTGATCCCCTCCTCTCCTAGCTTTGCCCCTACAACACTCATTCTCCCAAGAGCATAGGAGGCCATTTGTCATGTCTCTAATACTCCTGCTCCCCTTTCTTCAGACGCTCTTCAGAACTTCAATCCATAACAACTGCTGGCCAGCTCTACAGGCCCTGTCTTGGCAGGAATTCCCCAGGGATCCCTGCCACTGTCAATCAGCCAACTCAGCTTGTTCTGGGCAAGGATATTCCTAAAGATTGGACCAAGAAAACTGAGTATCTCCTAACATCACAAAGAAACAACAATGCCAAATTGACCAATAGCCTTGAAAACCTTCCAGAATCCATAAATCACTCTATAATTGCATCTGCCCTGGCATATAGATCATAGAACAGAGAAATAGTCTGGCTTATTGGCCAATTAGTTTCCCCAGAGGGCTCAGAGGGAAATTTAGGTCATCTGGATCTACAAATATGTAATGGATTGTTGTCTATATAGATAGATTCTTTGGATACTTGAAATCTGGGACCAAGTACCTATTTTCACACTTTTCCACAGATACACAGAATGATTGGGCATCTATCACTCTGTTATTCTCAGGTGGTTCCAGTGGGAGAAAATGTATCCTTGCATTGAAGATGGCTAAGGCTGAATTGAGAATTGGGAACCCTGTGTACTTTTTTCTTTTAGATTTTTGATCAAGATTTAGAGATGGAAGGGATATTAGAGATCATCTAGACTGATTCTTTTAATTTTAAAGAAAAGGAAATGGATGTCTAGAAAGGTAACATGGAATTAACATGGCTTGCCCAAAATCATATAAGGAGAAAGTTGCAGAGGTATAAGTTGGTAGTACATACAATGCTTATATGGGTTTCTGGGGGGATTTTTTGACACTCCTGTGTTAAGAATTGTGTGTACCTACAAAGATGTGTGCCACTCCCCCCCTCCCCCATGTGGACTTCTCCTTTACAAAGTCCAAGGTATGCCTATTACTATAGCTGGGAGGGCATGCACTACTACCCGAGATGCTCTGGGAAGCTGTGATAAGCCTTCCTGTTAGTCAGAAAGGTAAAAAATGTCTCAGCCACCTGACAGATGGTCAAAAACCACCCCAGGAAGGAAACAGTAGGCAGAAGCCATCAGAAATAGCCAGTGTATTGATTTGTTTTATTTACCTGTACTTCCATGCTATAAAAGAGGGGTGGGGGGAGACCAGAGGAAAAGCATAGTATATTAAAAAAGAGCATTAATATACTTTTATTTTAAATAATGGAACTAATGAATGGTAGCTTCAAAAATGTGTTCACTTGGCTTCGTGAGAAAATATATAAAAGTTAATAGTTAAATAAAATTACAGTTAACCCTTCTACATTGTGGGAGTTAGGGGTGTGGTGCCTCATGATCTGGAAAATCCATAAAAAAATCTCTTGGCCCTCCCTTTCTGCCAAAGAAGAAGTGTGAATTATGATGGTATTAAAAGATAAAATATGTTGATATTATGCAATATTATATGTACATTTTATTCATTTTTGAGTTTCCAAACTTTTTTTCTGTCATCTACTAACCTTCATGTGTCACATGTAACATCTACAAAATTCCTCTCCCCCAAATTCCCATTTAATTTCTTGTGTCGACCCGTAGTATATCTAAACCTTGGAACTGACAATCACAGTAGGCTTCATCATGAACATTTACCCACTTATGAACACTTTCATAATCTCATAAATTTAGTGCTCAAAGGAATCTGAGAGCTTACTGAATGTCAGAGAGGCTAAGTCAAGGTCACACTGATAAGTAGCAAAGCTGAGATTTGAACCCTGATCTAACTCCAGATTTAACATGTTAGATACTGAATATACAAAATAATATTGAAGAGACATCTTGTTTATGATCTCTGGCTATACTTACCTCTCCTTGAAAATCTTCATAACAAAAGAAAACTATAACATAAGTATTGGTTTGAAGAGCACACAGATTTCTTTGGGATCTCAAAATAATGGGGAGAGAAGAAGCAGAATGAATTGTGGTTCTGTTAATCTACTGTTTGATTTTCTACATATCTATTGTTGTCTTTTCTGTAGGGTTACTCAGATTCTTTTAGGGGACTCCAATTTTTATGACTAAAATAGAAACGTTTTTTTTTTTCTCCTTTAAAGAGTCTGTGAAACATAATGGTCTAGGTCTAAAAGATGAAAAATGGATCAAATGACCTTTCACGGTCACACCAAACCCTGTAATTCAATTAGGTCTGAGAAACAGAAACCAGCTATTTCCAAAGCATTTTTTGTTTAATAAACTTTCTTGCAGATTACCATGCTTTCTATTGTTATACTCGCCCCAAGAAACTAATCATTAAGATTCAGTGAAATATTTTCTCCATTTTTAATCCCTCTGATGGGAACCTTGACAGAAAGATTGATAGATAAAATATAATTATTAACTGAAAGGTAGTCATGTTTCCAAACAGCAGAAAGGTGTCCTTTTACATTAGGACAATGCATATCCCCTGATCTCCTCTCTCTCCCATGCAGATATATTTAAAAAAAAAAAATAGAAGTAATTCTATTACTTCCCCCTTGAAGAGGGGGAATTCTATTCCCATCCCCCTTGAGAATATGTCTTGACATTTTCAAATGCTTAGCCAGGCAGAATGTGGGTAAATGGGCAGGAAGAAATAGGACCAGCTGTAGTCTCAATTGTTAAACAGACAAAGCTTTTCTTTGTTGCTGATTAAAGGGGTGATCCCTATTAGCAAGCAATTTTCTGGTGCTGTTTTCCAACATGCTATATTCTTTTTTTGCACTTCAAAATGATTCATACATGGTCACAGGGCATTGAAAGCATTCCTACTTCCCTGCCACCTCAGGACTGCCACCTTTCTATCCAAAAGCTTCATCAGTGACCAGACTTCCATCCATTCCCTACCTTTCAATGTTTTCTCCAACCCTATAAGAACTCAGAGGAACTTAAGGCTTAGACATTCGGCAAGATTTAGTCAATGAGCACTTTATAAAGCCCAAACTAAGTGTCAGGCATTGGACTAAACACTGGGGATACAAACAAACAGAAACCAAAAACAAACCCCCAAACCAAAACAATCCCTGCTCCTGAGGAGCTCACATTCTAAGGGAGATAAACTTGAAAATAAGACTGTAAATTGTAGAGCAGCTATTGATCTTCATTGCTAAAGGCAGTTTTCCCCCAGAGAAATCACAGCTCTAGACCAAAATAAACCAGACCACAAGAGGTTATTATACTTGAAAAATTGGTAATCACTTTATTTCCTTCATTTTTACAAATTAAAGTTCTTTGTGTTGTTTCATGAACTGAAAGGAACGAACAAATGACTTTCACTTCAAGCAATTTTTACTGATTTGTATTTCAAATTACCTGTTATCCAAGAAACTGAGGTTGTCTGAGAAGGAAAATTCCCAACCCCGTTCTTCCTTTGATCCAACCAAACTGACCTTCTTTGTTTTCCTTACAAGTGACATTGCATCCCAGTGTCCTTGCTTTTTCACTAGTCAAACCACATCCCTGGAACATACACCTATCTCACAGAATATTTCTCTTCCTTTAAGAGACAACTCAAGCACCATCTTAGGTATGAAGCCTTTTCTCATCCTCACAACTGCAGATTCCCTCCTTCCTAGACTATCTTATATTTAACTATTGATTAATGTATTTGAGTTTATTAATTTTATTTTTGTGATATGCACACAAACGTGCATGCGCGCACACACACACACACACACACACACACACACACACAACGCCCTCATCGTCTCCTCCATTAGAATATAAGTCCTTTGCAATAGGGGTTGTTTCTTTATTTGTGCTTTTTATCCCCTAACAACTTGTAGCAAGCATTTAATGAGTCCTTGTTGATTGATTGATGAATTGTCATGTGACAGCTTTCCAATGTGTACTTATGCTCCTCATATCATATTAGGAAAAGCCTCCTAAACAAAGGTTAGAGGAATCAGTAAATGATCGTTAGTTTTCCAGACCAGTCCACAAAAGGTTATTTAATTTCTAGTTGCCTATAAAGTGAATTTTGAGCCACCTCAATTCCCCATAGTCAAATACAAAATTTTGTATTTGGAATTTAAAGCTCTTCACAACCTGGCTCCTTGCTATCTTTTCAGTACTATTACACTTTACTCATCTCTCCACAGTCTATGATCTAACCACTCTGGTCTACTTTCTTTTCCTTACACATGATATATCATCTCTTTTCTTCACTTCTTGTACTCATTTCCCCCTTTGCTTAGAATGCTCTCCTTGTTCACCTCCCACTCTTATCTTCTCTGGCTTCCTTTAAGACTCACTCCAAATCTTCCCTTCTGTCTAGCCTCTATCACAGCCTGAGATTTAATAGGTGATCCATAAATAACTTGCTGATAAATTACTGGGGACCTTTCCTGATCCTCCAGCTGCTAGTACCTTCCCTTCTGAAATTACCTTCCACCTCCTCAGAGAGTGGCCCTGGGCCCTAAGAGGTTAAGTGACTTGCCTAGGGTCAAAAAGTCTTTCTGTGTGAGAGGCAAGACTTAAATCCAGGAGTAACTGATTCTAAGACTGCCTTTCTAACCACAACAACAGAGGTTCTCAAAGTATGGTCCCTCCCTGGGGGTTCCCAAGACTCTTTCAGGATATCTACAAGGTCAAAGATATGAAAAAGATTTGCAAAAATTTGTAAAACAATGTCACTATTCTCACTAATTTTTTTGATTTGGAAAATCTTTTCATAAAAATACTACTTGTGTTAATGTATTATATATTTATTACAGGCATTTTAAAATGAATTAATATATATTTTAAAATTAATTTATAATATTATAAATAGCGATAGATGTAACCTACATAAGCAAAGGGTCCTTTGGGGTCCTCAAGAATTTTTAAGAGCATATAGGGGTCCTGAGACCACTCATTACTTCATGCTGCCTTTATGATGAACTCTTTTATATATTTAAAAAAAATTCAAACCCTGAATGATAGTAGTTTTATCATTGGCATCCTTGGGTTGAAGAAATATATAATGATGAAAGGGTTTTAGATGAATTTGTATTTTACTAAACAACACTTCTATACATTTGAAAAATTAAAATACGTATTATATTTATCATGTCTACAAATGATTGTTTATGAATTTGCATGTACAATTTTAAACCCCTTACAAAAAGTTGTGAAGCTTCCCATGGGAGCTTTGGGTCAATGGTTAATGATCAAAGGATAAAGAAATCTAAAACTTGATTTATTTAAGATTTAGACCAAATTTCTCCTGAAAACCATTTGAGTTTTAAATTATTTCGTTTAAATCAGCTAAACATTATGCAAAGATAGGAAAATTAGGTATAGAAATTGAGTGTATTGTGTCCATTTTGCATATGAGGAAACCAAAGGTGAGAAGTTCAGGCCCTGACTTGAGGGAGTTTTGTGGTTAGTAGGTGTCAGAGCCAATGTTATGTTGAAGCTAGCTCTGACCAGTTTATGTGAACCAAATGTTAAATTTTTACTCTTGAGCATTTCACCTCCAGAAATTGGCAAATGCTATAAATCAGGGCTTGATTTATTGCTTGATTTATTGTCTAGACCTAAGGAAGTGATAGAGAAAAATGTTAATAATGCAGATTAATCTTAAAAGTGTCCCGCTACGTTTTTTCCCTGGAGAACTTGTTGTTGAACATTTACTAGCATACCTCTGATTACAGCTGAATTGTTGTTCAGTCATTTTTCAGTCATGTCCAACTCTTCATGACCTCATTTGGGGTTTTCTTGACAAAGACACTGGGGTGATTTGCCATTCCCTCCTTCAGCCCATTGTACAGACAAGGAAACTGAGGCAAACAGGTTTAAGTGACTTGCCCAGGGTCACACAGCTTGAAGTGTCTGAGGCCAGATTTGAACTCAGGAACATGAGTCTTCTTGATTCCAAATCCAATGCTCTTTCCAGTACAGTCACTTAGTTGCCTTGTGGATGCTGAAACTCACATTTAAATCTTTTATCTCCACATCCATTGTTCTCTATATACAACAATTACCTTTCAGTAGAGACATTGTAAAGCAAGAGCTCCTACCTAGCGGTCCACAGATATCCCAAAGGGTCTCTGGATAGATTTCAGGGGGTCTGTGCACCAGGATGGCAAAGAAAATCATCTTTATTTTTACTAATCTCTAACTGAAATTTAGCATTTCCTTCGATTATGAAGTTTGGTGACAGACTAATAGAATTAGACTTCATCAGACAGCCAGACTTCCATAACACACAGATAAAAGTAAAGAAGAACTCCATGTACTAAAGACACTAGACAGAGATAGGGAACATCTAGGTCCTTGGGTGTGGCCTTTTGACCGAGTCCGCGTTTTACAGAATCAATCCTTTTATTAAGGGAATTTGTTCTGGGAAGTCTGGATTCAGTCAAAGGGCTGTACTTGAGGACCTCAAGGGGCATATATGACTTTGAGGCCACAGGTTTCCCACCCTTGCACTAGACATACTGCTGCTATTAAGAGAATAGAACCTTTGCTTCCACCCCGGCTAAACGTGTAATTAACATCAATTTTTAAAAGGGAAGAATGTGATAGAAAATTTCTTTTGTTCAGCCCCAGAATTCCAAAGTAGTGTGGCCTGTTCCTAGAAATTGGAGGAGAAAAGGGTAAAAACTCCAGGTATCAAAATATCAGAGGCTGAGGTACCCTGAAAGTCAGAGGTTACGAGATATTGACTCACCTATTTATTAGAATAGCCATCATCCTTCAGAGCTTGGGCACACCATCTAGTGGTATGACCTGATAACTTATTTACAGTATGCATATGAGTTACGTGCTGAAGAAGGGATTTTATTTTTTGGTATGAAAAGTTCCACAAATGAAAAGACAATTCCGCTCATAAATTGAACGGGGGAGAGCCCAACAACTGTGAAGGTACTCTGTATTAATAAACATTAAAGTTGAGTAGGCAAAGCAATAAATAGCACTTGCTGATCTAAATACAGAAATCAAGTTGATGTGATAACTGAAAATGCCATTTACAACTTCATGGCCTTTGGTACCATAAATATTTCAATGTAAGACAAAAGATGATTCCCCAAATGACAACATAAAATCAATTTAGCCCTACATACCTAAATGAAGTAAGTAATGATGCAGGATTCAATGCCAAACTGAATATAGATTTCTTTCCATGGAACTCTGTGGTTGTCATATCAGGCTCAAATATTAAATTTTGTTAAAATTTTACTTTCTTTTCCATTTTATAGAGTCCTAAATGTAATTTGTTTTTACACCAGCAATTTGGAGAATTAGACTTTAAAATGAAAGAATAATTGTTTCAAAAGCATCCTGTGTCTAGAAAAGATGCTATTTAATAACTATAGAGCTGCTGAGCAATTTGGTGATATTTTTAAGAGAAGAATTGACATATTAATAAAAATAATAAAAATGGGGCATTTTTATAGGACTTTAAGCTTTGCAAAGTGTTTTACATATATTTTTTACTTGATGCCCACAACTTCACATGAGGCAATTGCTATATTATTTCAATTTTACAGATGAAGAAATTAAGGCACAGAATAATTAAGTAAATTGCCCAAGATCACACACTTAGTGATGGGTCAGGATCTGAATTGAAATCTTCCTGACTCCAAGTCAGTGTTCTTATTTTTATTGTATTTGTAAGCCTAGCACTGTAGCATACAGTAGGCACTTAACAAGTATTAATCAATGCAATATTCCAAAGAAAGCTTACATGTGTCATCTGAGTAAATGAAGTGAATGAAAAAGTAATTTTATACTCAAGTAATTTTATTATTTTGTACTTCAAATTACTAGCTTTGCCCCAGGATAATAATCATTGGGGGGTATACTTTGTCCTCACAGTGGTCTAGACCATCATCCCTATGACTGTCTGCTTTTTGTCCATGACACAAAGTACAACCCTGCTCTTTCATCTGGTCCCAGGCCAACGTCCCAAGGTTTCATTACCATGGTACCCCTCTCTTGGATCCCTCTTGTCTAACTTTCAGGATAGCATAAGATAGATTTTCTTGGAGTGGGGGAAGCTATTTCTCTTTAATAAAACTGAACCTATATTTGGGTTGTATTATATGCACCATTATTGCTCATCTTGTCCCCCAATGCCAATATTCACTGTGCCTCTTACACCCCCATCAAGATTCTATTTCATTATTTATTTGCCCAAGGTGGAAGATTTCCTGTTTATGTGTCAATGCTAGTGATATACATGTATAAAAAGACTATCATGAAGGTAATTTCAAACCATGTAATCCATTGCAGAAGATAAAGAATTAGAAACATTCTGTGGCAAATTCTATATGATCCTCCAAATTAAATCAACCTATACTTTAATGCTCAGAGACTTGAAGACCAAGATACACAGAATTGAAAACAGGAAAAAAAATTAAAAATTAGAAAATAAAACCCCTTATTTTCCCAAGGATAGATCTAGGGTAATGGTCTCCAAAGAGGGGAACTTGCACTTACAGAGGGGCCATGACACGATCCCTAGAGGGGAGCAATCTGAGAATTAGAAGATGGGTTGCATTATACCCTCCAGGGGATAAGTTTTATTTAAGGCTTATCTCCAATACAACAAGATACACTTGTACTTCTTCTTTTTTGAGGCAACTCTTGGGACTCTCTAGCCTCATAACACCACTTGGCCTGCTTCTGATTGCCAGAGTTCTAAAGCAGGCTTCAAGGTCTCTTGGAGGATATGCTCATCAGGACTAGTGGTGCTTGCCATGAGGAGGTAACAGCTTTCCTGACGAACTCCACTGTTTTTCTTGCCATGTTTAGTCAAATCATGTCACCATGCATTTATTAAGCACCATGTGGCAGACATTGCATTAAGGGAGTGCAAAAAAAGACAAAAGACTCCTAATCTCAAGGAGTTCACAATCAATTGGGGAAGACGGTATGAAAAGGACAACACAAAACAAGATGCAGACAGGATAAATTGAAGATAATTAATATATGGAAAGTCCATTGAAGGGGATAAAGAGAGCCTTCTTATATAAGGTGGAATTTTAGCTGGGAGTAGAAGGAAGCCAGGAATGCTAGGACACAGAAATGAAGAAGAAGAAGAAGAAGAAGAAGAAGAAGAAGAAGAAGAAGAAGAAGAAGAAGAGGAAGAAGAAGAAGAAGAAGAAGAAGAAGAAGAAGAAGAAGAAGAAGAAGAAGAAGAAGAAGAAGAAGAAGAAGAAGAAGAAGAAGAAGAAGAAGAAAACTGTGGAGAAATCAAGAAGTATGAGAACTAAGAAAAGACCCTTAGGTTTGGAAAGTGGGAAGTCATGTTGATGAAGGTGGAACCCAGTCTCTACAGTTATGAAGAACGTAAAAGGAAAAGAAGGAGAGATATAGCATAATTATTAGCAAGGATAGATGATGAATCAAGTAAGAATTTTTTTTTAGTAAGGAGAAAACATGGGCATATTTTTTTTTTGGTATTTTGGAGGGAGAAGGCAGGGCAATTGGGGTTAAGTAACTTGCCCATGGTCACATGGCTAGTAAGTGTTAAGTGTCGGAGTTTGGATTTGAACTCAGCTCCTCCTGACTCCAGGGCATGTGCTCTCTTTACTGTGCCACCTAACTGTCCCAACAAGGGCATATTTTAAACGATATAGAGGCAACCAGTAGAGGGACAGATTGAAGATTAGTGAGAGTGGGATGATAGAAATTGTTTGTCCTTCATTCTTGAAGAGGACCGTGACATCAGGAAGGTGATGCCATGACTTGCAAGTGAATTCTGTGCAAAGTCATTAGCCTCATTTTCTCCTCCAGAGAAGTCTGGTTCCAGTGGCAAGATATAGATCATGATGACTGGAGATGGCCCTGGATGCAGTGGGACACCTTGACCTTTTTAAGGAAAGGTCTTAAATAGGTCTCAGTTTGACTGATGCAATGTCCATTCAGTGATTAAGGTTAGATCACTGAAACCTTATGAAATATCTTGGGATTTATGGGCTAGATTCCTTTCTTAAAGACCATGCCTTAAACCCCACTCACTCTGGCTCTTATTGATTGGCCAACAGTAGGTCTCAGCCCAAGTCTCACTTGTTGGTCATTGCTTGGGTCCTGAAGGCTCAAGGGATGATAGAAGAGAACATCCTCAAATGGCCCCCTTTTTTTTCCAGTGGAATATGAGTTAAAGGGTAATCTTCTGGAGTTCCCTGAACACAGCAGGTTGGTGCATTAGCCAGTTGAAGGTCTCACCCCAAGGGCCATGCTAAGACCATGAAGGCTGTGTCTAGATTTTGAAACTTTTGACCGCCTGCCTTCATCAACAGAATTCCTCTTCCTCCTAGATTCATCCTCTTATGAGGAACAACCTTCAACTCCTTCCAACCTTATATATCTGTGTGATATAGAATGCCCAACTGATAAAAACAAGTGAGCAAAAAATCTCCACTCCAACCCATGCTCTTTGAGCATTCATTCCCATCTTCCTTAAACTCTATCTCTCTCCATATGTCCCATTCTGTCTTTGGTCACTACTTCTGTCACTAGCCACTAGAAGTCAAAGTCAACAGTACTGACATAGGACTCTTTCCCTGAGGGAATCTAACTCGTTACCTGCCTGCCTGCCCACATTATACTAAGGGACTTTACTCCTGAATGATCATGGTCCTGTACCTGTCAGGACCCTTGGCTATTTAACAAACATGACCTTTCCCACTGCTTTGATGAATAGGGGGATTACCACAGAGATTTATCATCTTTCCTTTCATAGTGCCACCTTGGTCTCTAGGCATGGCTGTGTGCCTTACAGCTGCACCCTAAGGGTCACAGAGCCTTTCCATCTTTCATGCAGTCAAACTCTCTTTTATGTGTTGTTTCCTCAATTTAGAATGTGAATTCTTCAAATGCAGAGGCTACTTGCTTTTTGATTAGTATTATCAGTGCTTTGTTGTTTAGTCGGTTCAGTCACATTTGACTCTATATGCCCTCTATTGGAGTTTTGTTGGCAAAGATACTGGAGAGTTTTATCATTTCCCTCTCCAGCTCATTTTACAGAAGAGGAACTGAGGCAAACAGAGTTAAGTGATTTGTCCAATTCACACAGCTAGTAATTGTCTAGGGCTGGATCTGAACTCCTGACCATGTTTTCCTCATTCCAAGTCCAGTCTTCTACTTAGTTGTCCCTTTTTCAGTGCTTGTGAGCTCCTAATAAAATCCATTTATTTAAGCATTTAATTCTATACTGCTTTTCATCCATCAGAAGCCATCTGGGTCAACCAGGTGGAAAGAACAACCATCACCAGAAGTCTGTCCCCTGTTTCCTTCCCTTACCTGTAATCTTGAACACATATAGGCTGCTTTACTGCCTTTCCACACTCCACCTGTCCCTTGCCATTTGGACCCAATTGCTCACTCTACCTGGATGAACATGGAGTACCCATCCCCATAATTATTCTGGTGATATAAAGGAAGACTAGGCCTTACCAACTGACATGCCACTGTATTCTAAGACCAAATGGGTCTTATTTTATGCATTGCTGACACATCTTTCAGAGCAAACGGCCATTGTAGTCAAATTTGCTGACATACAGTAAGGATCCCTGAGTTTTACCCTCAATCTTGCAAGAGAATCCTCATGGTATATTTAACCATTTCATTTCTGGAAATCTGTTTTTGTCCATGTTCTCCAGATTCATGAATGTTCCCTTGTCTCACAACATCTAAGCATCTCCAGACTTACTTCTAATTCCAGCTGATTGTTTCTTCATATTTGGCCATACACCACCACCCCCATCCCCCACCAAATCCTCTAGGCCTCATATCCACCTTGCTGATTTATCTTTCTAGGAGCATACCTTTCTCATTTGAAAAAAAAAAAATTCTTCTCAAGACATTGCTGCCCATTTTTGTGAGTATATCACAGGACGATTAAGTTTAACCATGCTTCATATTCCATCCTAGCAATTTTTTTTCCTATTAAGTCTGCCTATCAATGCACTAGTGGTGCTACATCTTCTTGGAGGATTTAAAGCTCTCAATTCTAGAAAATCAGATTTGGGGGCCATAAAGGTCCTTAGTTAATATTTCCCATGATGATGGGTTACTTGCTCTTATTACTCAACCTCAACCCAACAACCACCAGGCTGTCAACAAGAACCAGTCACCTCCACCCACCCCCACAATAGCTAAATGATAATCTTTCTGTCCCCTAGCCCAACTTACTAATGGATGGCAAGAAGACAGATAAGAAACACTGGCTTTCATTGATTAGGGACATGTATTTGTTCTTTCTCCAGTCAACCTAATTGCCTCTCTACCAAGTGACCACAACATACAACCATCTACTTTCAGTTACAGATCCTAGGTCCCTACTTCCATTAGAAATATTTTTAAAATGTAAACTCATCTATTAACTTACTGAAAGCATATTGGAGACAACTCCTAAAGCAGAGAAGATGACAGCAATAAAATGTACCTAGTCCTGGTCCTCCATATTTTAAATTTCTTCTGCTAGGTCTATATTTTAAAAGCTCTTCAATTCCCATAGATTGAAGAATATCATATTTGGTATGTGAACATCTATTTAAAATATAGGCCTCAAATAGTATATGTATCAATGCTATGTCCAGGCAGTTGTGAGTGGTAGTTGTGTCTTTAATGATATTCTAAAAAAAAAAAAACAGTGCAATTTTATTTCCTGAATTCTCAGAGATATTTAAGGGTTTCCATTCATAGTTTAAGGTTTTATTTTCTCTGTTATCTAGGATACATAGCATATTTTTCTCTGTAGAAAGGATAACAAACTTTTGATAGTCAGTTCTAGCCATATAATCATGCCTTCTTATGTATCAGTATATGCTAAATTTTTGCAGCCTGCTGTGATATGTTGCAGTGTCTACCATTTTACTACACAGTGTGTATTCATCAATAAATTTGAGCTTCCTGAAGAAAATATTTTTGTGATTTCTAATGACAGTTACCTGGTCCTATATCACTATTATAAATTCCTCTATTTCTGTTTACTATTTCTATAACTTATTATGCCTAGATCCATCTCTGCACTCATGATATATGAGTGCAGAACTGAATCAAAGGTTTTGTGATAACCAACTAAGGAAGGATAAATGTTACAGAACTTTTCATGTGACTAGTTCAATGATCTCGAAATCAGTAACGAGTTGTTCATTACACCATCCAGGGACTTTGACATCTCTTTTTTGTTCCTCACCTTTTTACCATTTTGGGGTGCTATTAAATGCTTATGTATTGACATGTTATTGTTTGAGTTAATGTAGATGTCACATATGGAGTGTTTTTTTATTTGTTCTTGAATCATAGCAATTTTATAGATTCTCAACACAAAGATAAAACACTTTTAGTTACATTTGACAAATTCAATGACATACATATATCTGTTATGATTCTTTTGGGGGGACATAACAGGTTTTTTAAAACTTATTGTGTTTTAGTATAGTTAGTCTATTAGTTAGATTCATGTTGTCAGACTCAAAAACTGTATAAAATCTAAGTTCAGGTCTATCTCCTTTTCAAAATTATTTGAGTCATAGTATGTTTTTGCTATCCCTTTTATTATTCAGTAGCACTTCTAGGTCTAGTGCTAAGAGTAAATTTTGGATGTTTTTGTGTTATTCAAATTTCCTTCAGATTTAAGTAACTACTCAATTTACGCTTTAATTTCATCTAATCTGTATTTAGGAATGACATTATTTCTTAAGATTATACTATATTGATTTGTAATTGATTGTTGTGTGTCTTGGACCTGAAAACATTAAAAAAACAGTATGAAACCATTGCCAATAACTAGTAAGATGTGGGCTGTTTTGGTATAATAGAGTACTATAATTCATATCTTCAGTCCGTTTCAAATCCACTTGTGGGTTTCCTGCTTTAGTACTCAGTGCCATCTTCACCGAAGCATTTCCAGAAGGTGAAGGTATTAGGATTTGTTCTGATGTATCTCTGTCTTGCCTTCTTATGGTACTAGAACACACCACTTGTCCTGTAGTTCTTAGTGATGAACTAATGGTGTCACAATAATTTTGTATAGCACCTCTCTGAATTCCTATGCTACCTCATCTCTTGCCTAGAGGAAGCTAAGTGGTTGAATGGATTGATTGAGTGCTAGACATAGAGTCAGGTAAACATGAGTTCAAGACCTGCTTCAGATAATTATTAGCCTTGTGACCCTAGACAAGTCACTTAACCTCTGCTTGTGTCAGTTTTCTCATCAAGAAAGTGGGGGTAATAATAGCACGTATCTCTCAGGGTTAGTGTGAAGATAAAATGAAATAATGCTTGTAATACGTTTTTCAAAACCTTGAAGTGCTGTGTAACTGCTACCCACTGTGTATTTCCTTGACCTTTAGAAGTAATTCTAGTGCCCCTGACTAGGGGCACAATGATATTGCCAAGTGTTTAGCTATCATCTATCTATCTATCTATCTACCTATTTATCTATCTATCTATCTATCTATCTATCTATCTATCTATCTATCACTTATTTTGTTCATTCTCAGAAGTAGTTGTCTCAGGGTGCTAACCCAATCAGTGACAAAGTATAAATGGTCAGCATTTCAGGGTCCCCGGCAGGCCTTCACAGCTACCATAAGAAACTCAGGATGTGCAGAGTTATTGATATACTTCACCCTCACTGACATTTCACTAGTTGACTATTGCTTTTTCTCACCTTGTGACAGGAAATTTGTTTTAAGGGGTATTGGTGCTTTGAATGGAGTGGTTGTGATTATATTCATCTTGTATTCAATGCAATTCAGAGAGAATAGTCCTGGGACAAGTCACTATGCTTTAATTGTTTTTATATGTTTAATATTCTTAGCACACAGGAGGATAAAATGACATTTTTTTGATAACTGAGTAAAAGTTACAGGATACGAGCTCACCTTATATAGGCTCCTTGGAAAAAAAATCTGTGGAACCATTTTAGTTATAGGCAGGATAATGGGAATGATGTATATTTCATCCTAGTCCTACATCGTTTTGATTTATTCCACTTATTGTCTATATTTTCTGTCATCATCATCATCATTACTCCAGACTTGGAGTGACTCGTTTAAAGGCATAGACTCCATGCATATCAAATTTCCCAGTGACACAAAGATGAGAAATGTACCTGACATACTGGATGGGAATTAAGATACATAAAGATCTTGCCAAGTCAGAGTGTTGGGCTTAATCTAAAAAGATGATGGGGATAAATGTAAAAGTCTTACATGGAAGAGTGGATGGGGAGAGGGAGCAAACCCTTTACAAGTACAAGATAGGGAGGGCACAGTTAGACAGTAGTTTTTGTGAAAATAATGTGGGGGCTTTAGTTGAGTGCATGCATAAAAGTAGCAATGAGATATGATAGCTAAAAAAAACCCATGCAGTCTTAAGCCTAAGTGAGGCATAGCGGCTTCCGGTTATAAGGAGGAGATCATTTTTTTGTACTTAGCCCTCATCAGATCTCACAAAGAATAGTGTGTTGAATTCTTGGCAATAGTTTAAGAAGTTTTGCTAAGCTATAGAGCATTCATAGGAAGTCAACCCATAAGGTAAAAATGCCTTCGTTCCATGTCATATGTGGAATTATTGAAGGAAATGGGGACTTTTAGTCTAGAGAAGCCCCACTGGGCATGGTAACTGTGCTCAAGCATTTCAATATTTTATTTAGTATTTAGTATTTGTTGAAGAGAGATTAGATTTGACCTCTTTGATCACAGAAAGCAGAACCAGGGGCAGTGAATAGAAGTTGCAGACTGGTAAATTTATGCTTGGTATTAGGTACTTTTTCAAAGTTGGAGATAGGGATGCTCTTCTCAGACACATTTTTCAGGCCAGAGTATGGCAGAAATTGGGAGAAAAGATGTTTAAAACATTCCTTCTTTAATATTGTGAAATATATGCTTGAAGGTAGAAATCAAATTTATATATACTGGGTCAGTGTAAGGGGGCAAGGGTAGCTCAAGCACATTTTTCTAAAGAGTTTCCTAGATGGTTATTATGATCTTAGAAGTAAGGAATCACCCCAAATTAACTTAGTCACTTCAGACTGCTTGTGTCTTTTATAATAGTAGTACAAACACATTATGGCTGAAGAAATAAATCTTTTATGAAATTTCTTTTATTTAGTAATTATAATAGGCCTATAGAAAACTGTTTGAAAAACTTCCTCATTAAGTTTCAACCTCCTCTCAGATTTTCTGCCCTCAGTTCACATTCTAGCTATTCTTATTTTTTGGATATTCTATATTTTCTCAATCTGCCTTTTCTCTTTCACATGCTCCATCTATTTCATATATTAATGGGTCCTGCAAACTAATTTGTGGAAGAAACTAGTTACCTTTATGATAAATTTTTTTTATGAAAAATTTAAAATCTCAAAACCATAGAGAATGCAGAATCTACACATTCTCTTATCTACAGAATGTCTGTTTTCAGGTAGCATTTGTGGCATAGTATGGAGAGTACTACACCGGTAGTGAGTGGATCTAACTAGCCACTTGACCTTGGGTCCTCAGTTTCTTCATTTCTATCTAGTAGAAGTAGTGTGGCCAATTGGAAAAAAGTTGTGAGTAGAACAGTGGCTCTGCCGATGATTCCTTATATGGCCTTGAGTGAATCATTTAACATATATAAGCCTTGGTTTCCTAAGCTATAAAATTAAGGGGGATTGTATTAAATCTCTCAATCTACTTCTAACTCAAAATGGTTGATCTTGTGTTTAGAGTGACCTTGAGCTCAAACATTATATTGTAGGAACTAGGAAGTAAGACTTAGAGTTTTGGAGGATGGTGCAATTATAGGGCTATATAAAAGCAATTAGTTGAGGGAAGCTTGATAATTAGAAGAGGAAAAAAAAACCACAAAGTATCTACATAATTTTTAAGAGATCAGGGTCATGTCAAAGGCATGGTCATGCAGAAGTTGCCATAATACAGTGAAGAGAAAGAAAAGACATTACTTTTTCCAGCTCTGTATCTCCCTACTGTCACCAATGTACCTCCTCTAACTTGGAGGTTATTCTAGAAAGGAAATGGTAGAAGGATATCCAGAAGAAGTTGGTAGACTTGAGGCAGTTCATTAAGAGATGACTCTGAATTTCTTTTGTTGTTTTCCATGAAAACAATGATGTCATTGGCAAGGGCAAAGTTTAGCAACATCTACTGATGTAATAAAAATCAATACAATATACATAATTGATTATTGTTTTCAAATACTTTCTATATAATGAAGACTATGTATTGAAAGTTGATTTTATGACCCTATTAGACATGTGGAAATAAAGAGATAATATCATCCTTTAAATATGCAATAGAAAATTTACATTTGGTATTACTCTATAAAAAAAAATTTAATAAAAACAAGGGCTAAGAAACCAAATAACCAAATGGTGAAGATTATATCTACTGTGACTTCTTTTAAGCAATAAAACTTTAATTGGTTAATATTTTTTTAAAGTAACTGGTCCTGGCATTCTTTTTGACACTTTTGCATAATTCCAAGTTTATTTTAATTCACTTTCCCCTCCAACCCTTTTCTTTTCTCCCTTGTCCTTTACTGACATATCTTCTTCTTGTCTTTCCCAAACTCTTATTTTCTTCATTTATTACTCCTTTTTGTAATTTTCTTCAATCCCCCCAATAATTTCTTTGATCTCATTCATTTTCTATGATCTGTTCCCTCCCCCTCCCCCCCACACACAGTGTCACTACTTTTCAAACTTTCCCTTTGTCTTGGAAATCAGTTAAAGATTCTTTGCAATTGTCTAGTAGGGTGACAAGATCAAAAGAAGGGGTGGAGAAGGGGAGGAGCTGGGCTGGGCTCTCAAAGAGAGGAATAAAGGGAAAACATGCTGAACTTGGTATCTGTTCCTGAACATTGATGAGCCATGGCTATTTGCTGTGGCATTAATTAAAGTCTAGTCAAGTTTATTGTGCCCTGTCAACTTTCTCTAGTGTGGGTTGCTTGTGAGAATGAAAATGGTTTTTATGATGGAAATGTAAGGACATTGCCATTATGCTCATCTAATTTTTTCTAGACACGATTTTGACCTTTTGATATAGATTATAGACATAGATAGACAGACAGACAGATAGATAGCAAGACAGAAAAAGAGAGACAGTCTAGAAGGGAAATCAAACATACAAGTGCATCATTATCAACATTGCCTTTGGTAATTAGTGTCTGCCAACCCTGTAAATGATATGAGAAAATGAAGGAAGAATCAGCATTATATCAAGGCGTGATGGCATAAGTCTGTAATAAAAAAAAGGGGGAAGTGAGTCAGATAGTGCACATATAATTTAAGCATTCATTTGAATTTCAAAATACTTTTGTACATGAACTGAAGTCTCAAGCAACTAAATTCACTTAAAAAAATGATTTCTAATAAACATAACTAACTTGACCCTTAAATGACAGGGCAGACCAACAAAACATACAATAAGTAATATTTTTAAGTCAGTATCAATGAAAAAAGGATAAGCAGATAGCTTGAGATTCAAGCATTAGGTTTAATGTTTTATTGAAGCTCTTCACAAATGCAGACAAATGTATTAAAGCAATTTCCCCGCTTCATAGTATCCCCAATGAGACAGCCTAATTTCTTAACAAGAGATTAAAACTCATTTGAAAACTTTAAATAAGAGCACCAAAATCAATACATAATACAAAATATTACATGAAAACTTCACGTAACTTTCAAACTTTATATATATTATATATATATTATATAGATACATATATATATAATATATATAAAATTCCGCATTCTGAGTCACGAAACTTTTCTAGGCAAGGACTAACAAAACCATATTCAAATAGCTGGTACTTGTTATATGTCAATGATAGTAATGGCCTGATAAAACATGATTTTCCCATAAGGGATTTGAGGGGAGATTTTATTTCTCCAATAATTCAAGATACTAGAGTTTGGGGGGAAGAGAGGGGAAGTATGTCTCTCAAATATACTTCCTACTGGCACAATTATGTGCAGAATAAATATTTGGAATTCCTTATACGTTCATTTTCACATGCTTCTGAATGATAAAAACATGGACCTCCAAACCTTTCATGTTTATAAAATGAATGTAAACTATTTATTTTATTCATCCATTGATAGAAGTTGGACTGTTTTACTTCTGGTCTACAGGTCTAATCAGAAATCTGTTTTACTTTCATTCAATGCAACAAGTATTTATTAAGCAATGATTTTATTTTTTAAGGGGCTGTGCTGGGCACAAAGACAAAGAAATAATAGTGGCTGTACTCAAGGAGCTTTCATTCACATGGGGCTGGAGTAGGCCTATATACAAATAAGTACAATTTGAGGAGGGAAAGAGTACAAGCTGGGATGGGGGGGGGAGGGTGGGACAGGGCAGAATCATGAAGACCTTCATGGCAGGGTAGCACCTGATTTGATCATTGAAAGAAGCTGAGGACTCTAAGCAAATCCTTGTTCCTGTAATATATTACAAGAATGTTCAGCACAATAGTCTAATGGATGACTTTTCTAAATAAAACATGATTTCATGTTTTAGGAATTAGAACAAGAAGAAACTTTCAAAAAGTACAACTCACTCATTTTTAAGATGAAGAATCTGAGGCAGGAGGCTATTAAGTCACAAAGGTTGAAAGTGGCAGAGCTGGTATTCATTGATCTCAACACCAATGTGTGTGTGTGTGTGTGTGTGTGTGTGTGTGTGTCTGTGTGTGTGTGTGTGTTCTTGTCTCTGGAACATTCTGACTTTGTGATGACTGGGTAAGTGATCTAGGTACTGTGCAGATGGTTACTTGCGGAGTAGATACAGATATTCATTTATAGACAAGCTGAGTATCTGGAGTCCAATAAACTAATGAAATTATGGGTCAATTTGATTTTTTAAAAAGTATATATACTTACATGTATGTGAATATGTATGTGTACATATATGAATGTGTGTATATGTGTGCATACACATATATGCGCAGCTAAATAGTGCGGTGGATTGAACATAGGTCCTGAGTTCAAATCCTGAACTTATTTGCTCTGTGACCCTAGGCAAGTCACTTAACCCTATTTGCTTCAGTTTCCTCATCTGTAAAATGAACTTGAGAAGGAAATGACAACTCAATCCAGTGTCTCTACAAAGAAAATGGGGTCACAAAGAATCAGACACTACCAAAATGATTCGATAATAACAACAAATAGACACATATGTATATATACATGTGACAGAGTGACATCATCAAGCGCTGGCATTGAAGTCAAGAAGGTAGTTCAATTCCTGTTTCTTAAACTAGTCGTACAATCCTGAGCAAGACATTTTTCTCAGTACCATAAAAAGATTCCACCACAGTAAGCTGCAGTAATCATTTTGCTCATCTACATTAGTAAAGCAAGGTTTCCTTACTAGATATTCTCTATAGAAAAGAAATGATAAGACTAGACACTAGAACAGGGGTAGGGAACCTGCACTTTCAATGACACGTGTAGCCCTCTAGGTCCTCAAGTGCAGTCTTTTAACTGAATCCAAATTTCACAGAACAAATACCTTTAATAAAAAGATTTTATTTAATAAAGAGTTCATACTTAATTTCATTATAATTATTATATATAATATAAAATGATACAATATATAATTACATATAATAATATACAATAATACAACACATAATTATAATAAACAGATTGAATAATATAATACATAATTATAATATACTCTATGTAATATATAACAAAATATATAATTATAATTAATTTATTCAATAAAGGATTTCTTCTTTTATTAAGGGGATTTCTTCTGTGAATTTGGATTCAAAGTGCTACACTTGAGGACCTAGAGGGTCACATGTGGCCTTAAGGCCACAGGTTCCCCATCTCTGCACTGGACTATATACTGATTTATCTATCTAAAATATAATTATTCCCTACAAACATCACACACACACACACACACATACACACACACACACATGTACACCAATATACAGGGATGAAGTTTTCATGTAATAGAACCATAATTGTCATGGAAGACAGGAGAACAGGGTTGGAGCTCAGCCATTTACTAGCTCTGTGATCTTACAGTAAGAAGTCACATGATCCATCTGGACTTTAATTTCTCCATCTTCACAGTGAAAGAGCTTGATTAGTGGGCCTCTAAAGATTTTCCCAACTATAATATATTGCAATTGGGTATATTTAAGGATATATGTATATGTTTCATATACGCATATATATAAGACACATGTGTGCATATATTTAAATATGTCTTTCAGCTACGATGGAAATACCTTTTAATTTGTCTGGAAGATAGTAATATTAACATCTGCATAATAACCTTTGGCTATAGTTATATTTCAGGGGATGTTATTTTATCCCTCAAGTAACAAGCATTTCTACTATGTGCCAGAAATATGCATGAATCTTTAATCCTTGTACATAAAATTTGGTTGTGTTGGGGTTCCATTGCATTTCCAAAGTCTAAGAGAATCCTTTTACTTTACCATTAAGGAAAAGGCAGCCAAGAATGATAGCTTGGTATAGAAGATAGGACACTTAACTTGGGTTAAAGAAAAGTTGTGCTCAAATTACATATCAGAAATTTACTTTCTTTATGATTCTAGGCAAATCTTTAAACCTTTCTGGGACTTGGTTTCCTAATGAGTAGAATAAGGAGATTGAATCTGATGGCCTCTAAGATATTTACAACTCTAAAACAATGATTCTATGAGCCTATATAGTCCATTGTGCCACCTACTTGCTCAGTAGGCTTCCTTAAAGTGTTACTGGCCATAGGCTTATGTTTTAAAAAAATCACTTCTATGCATAAAATTTTCTTGACATTTACTTCCTCAAGTTACCATTTAAATGTAAAATCTCCACCTACCATACTTTAACTCATCTTGATATTTACTTTATTTTGTCACAAACATTAGTTGATAACTCAAAAATTATTTCATCTGCTCTCCCTCTTTCCCTTTAGCATATAAACACTACATTCATCTATCTTGATGGAAAAAACAATGAAAGTTCAATCTAAAGCGGCAACTAGGTTGTCTCTGGTGATTAAAATGTATGTAACCCAGGAACTATATCCACTTATGTTACTTTTACTAAGCAAAGTCTTGAAATTAATGATGTTCTCTGATGTAAGAGATGGAAATTGAGCAGTTTATAATATTATGGAACACCAAACAGAAAGATAAAATTATGTTTAAAATGACTTGTTTCATTTGCCTTATACAGACTATAAAAGCTATATTTGGTTCATGCCTGATTAAAAGACTTATGTTTTTTAAAAAGTAATTAATAATGAATTTCATAAAAGAATGCCAATTGTGATTTAAAAGCATAATTGTGAACCAGATACTTTAGTTAGAATTGTACAAGCAACATCTCATTTCACAGAATTGAATATTGAAAAATATACAGTGTTTCATCAAAGATGCTGAGATTTGACTCAAGGCCGACTAAGTTAATTATAAAGTAAGATCTAGGTTTTCTGAAAGTTTATTACATATGTTCATTTTTAATCCACAATTTGGAAAGATGGAAGACTGGAACACAGCAGATCACAGTAGTAAGTTTAGATACATTATTGAAATAATTGACATATTAACATAATATTTTTTTGTGTGTGGCAAGGCTGCTATAATACCAACATATCACATCGATGATAATGAGAACCTAAATTTTGGCTATTGTTAATGCAGGTATAATCTCATGATTTAAAAAACAAAAAGGACAAGGACAAAAATATCTATTTTTGAATCATTAACAGTTGAAAAAATTACTCTTCTATTTGGTAATCCAATTCTTGAAAAAAAAAAAGAAAATAAATGTCATTTTCAATTGTATAAAATATCTTTTCTGTGCTCTAGTGTTCAATTCCATCACATCCCACTCCATTCCTCATTTATAGAGCTCCTACTGCCTCACCACCTTATGCCTGGCATAATATATAAACCTAAGTTAAATCCCTGGGGGTGGGGTAGGGAGGACATGTTCCAAGAGAAAATTTAAGAATAAGATAGACAAAGGGAGGACATTTGAAAAACAAAGAATAGAAATGTAAGAGATTTTTTTTTTAAAATTAAATAAAAGGTACATGCACTAAGTTGAACAATGATCATGAGAAGACCATGACTGATTATTCTTTTCTAGCATGTTATTTTTTTTTTCTCTTGACCAGATTCCTAGGATCAACTGGGAGGGATCTTAGAAATCCTCCAGTTTAAAGGCCTCCTTTGGAGATAAGGAAACAAGTCTAGAGGGTAACAAATGTTAATTGCCTTTGTTCAATTTCCAGCTGTAACAACAGAGGGATTTGAACCCAGATCATGGGCCTCAAAAGAAGAGCTCTTTCCAATAATTCATTATAGAGGGACTGCTTCAATATATATATATAGCCCATAAAGAGCTGTATGCTTTATGAATTTTTTTTTAATAGAAATGTACACTGGGGCCTTTCTCCATTGAGTTCATCTTAAGAATTATAAAACTGTATTGGGTCTAAAACCTTCTAGTCACCCCCAAATAGCACAGCCGTTATACAGCTTTAGTGATATGGTTTTATATAAATACAGAGAGCATTTTCTAAAATTACTGCCAACCTTCTTCTGCCTCCTACTCATCTAAGTCAGTGGTGATATTACTAGGGGAAGTAATTTAATGTTACCATATTAAAAGTAAACTATATCCCTGGTTCATTGTTAGCAGTTCTACAACCTGCAGCTTGATTATCCCTAACAGCTTTTTTTTTTTTTTTTGCCCAACAACCTGCTCCAGTCCCTTCGGGGGCCAGTAGTTAGTGTGGGAATGCATAGAGGTAAAACCGAATAAAAATAATGAAGATAATAATAGCTGGCATTTTACATGTTATCTCCTTTGATTCCCTGCCCTTCTCGTCCCCCCCACCCCACCCCACCCCAACAGTGCTATGGACTAAGCCTATTGCCTTGCAGATTGTTTTATTCATTGCGTCTCACCTATATGAGTAATTCCAAAATGTAAGTGACTCATTAGGAGGATGCAGGCAAAAGCTGATTAGGGTTGCCTCTCCCTCTTTTTCCTTTTGGCTCCATCCATCCCACCTGTTTCAGGTTCATTCACTTGAGTACGGGTGCCTGTTGCACCTGTCTCTTCTTTCACAAACATGAACACTGGACAAAGTAGACTCCTTGTTGAAGCTCTGGCAAAGCAAGGATGCCCAGGTTTTTCCCTGAAAATATTGAAAGAAAAATCTGTTATCAATCTTTCCATGAATCTTCTAGGTTGGTGAAGAATTTTCTCCCTCCAAATCCCTGCTATGCAAGTAAGTGTACAAGAGAGACTATTACAGCAGTACCAGTCCTATCCCCTCCATCACCTAACTCTCTGCCCTGCTCTTCAACCAGCCTCGTTGCAAGGCTGCAAACCCAGTAACTAGTGAGAGCAGAGATACCAGATATGTGACTGGATCTGAGCTGGCACGGAGGAGAGGACCCAGACACTCACAAGCAAATAGTGCCACCTGGTAGAAAATCATTAGTGGTTCTAAAAAAACATTTTTTTTTTAATGCCCTCCTACTTCTGTTGTCAAATCACTTCTTCACGTTTCCTAGGCAGGCAGTTTATTCTGGTGCCTCCGAGGAGGGGTGGGAGAACGTTGCAAGCGTGTTCAAAAATAACTCACAAAGATCTGAATCTCAGAGCGTGCCAAGCACTTTTGTTGGAGTATAATACTGTCTTCGGATGCCTTCTGGGAGATGGTGGTTGCATTTCCCCTGACAGCCCAAAGGGTTTAGGTACCATTCCTCCACCCCTGGGACTCGGGTGAGAGCTCAGATGCTGACTTTGGGAGTTCCTTTTATGCTTTCCTTCTATGGAGAGCTGCTCGTGGTCGGGCTCCTCTAGGCTCATCTGACACACTCCCCTCCTACCTCCCACCCCCAACCACCACCCTATGACTTTCCCAGAGCCCGTCTGCTCATTGCAGAGAAGAAGCAAGAAGAAACCTCGCTTTTCCACAAGTCTCTGCCTCTTCACTCCCCCTCCTTACTTCCCCCTCCCCATTACCGTCACCCCTCCTCCGCCCCCGCCTCCGCCTCCTCCTTCTACTCTGCAATCAGGGGAATAAATCAGGGAAGGAAACAGAGAGGGAGAGAGGAGACAGAAAAGAGAGCGCTTGCCGAGATCTGTTACAAAAGTAACCCTGATGGCGGCTGATCAGATGAAGCTGCTGTAGGGAGTAGCAGTGAGCGTCTAGTGTGTTTTTCTCTCTCCACCGTCCCTCATTCCAGATCTCGATTTTGCTCTCCCTACCTCCCCCACCGAGCCCCTCCCCATCTCTGGCACCTTGCTTGCGTTATCTCCAGGCGTCTTTCTTTGCAGTGTGTGCATTGGTGTTTTGCCTTTTCTCTCCCCCTCTCCCTCCCGGTTTGTTCCATTATCATTTTTATTTTTTTCCCTGAGTTGAGGAGGGAGTGAGAAGCGGGGGGGAAGAGAGAGAATCGATCTTCTATCCCGAAGATGGCTGCTGGCTGGCTGCTAGTCTTTAGTCTGACACTTTTCCAATCTTTGCTGATCAACCCTTCATCTGAAGAACCTTTTCCTTCGGCAGTCACGTAAGTCCACACAAGGAGTTGGGGCTGGCGAGGGATGTGGACAACGTCTGCATGTGTGTGTGTGTATGTTTGTGTGTGTGCGCGTATGTGTATGTTTGTGTGTATCTGTGTGTGTGTGTGTGTGTGTGTGTGTGTGTGTGTGACTGAGAGACAGAGAGAGAGCAAGGAAGGCAGAGAGAAAGAGCGAGCTAAAGAGAGTTGGGGGCGGGGGATTGTAAATTACCAGGAGTTCCTGGTTCCCTTGCTTGGGGGGGAGAGGGAAGGAGGAGGGGAAAGAAATACCAGAATCTAAGATGAAAATGACAAATGAGGAGGTATTTGCAGGGTTTGCGCTTAGAAAATAAACAAGAAATCCGAAATCTCCCGCATCGGGTGTCGGATTCAGGGCTAGGCGGTCTCAGGCAAGAAAACATTCACATAGAAAATAAGCGACTTTGCAAAATCCAGAGGTTTTCCACTACTTTAACCCATTTCTCAGTTGGCCTCTTTACAGTTTCGCTGTGTTGAGAGAAAAGTTTCCAGCCGGACACATGTTCACATGTAACTAGGCCCTCTGAAAAGCTTTGATTCTGCTAAGATTTAGTAGACACAAACATATGAGTTTTATATAGATGTATCTTTTTCCCCCTCCAATCTTGAGTCTGCAGAGGGCTAACACCTCTTGTACTTGGCCTCGAATTCGATTGTAATTGCCTTGTTAACAAAACTTGTTTAGTTGACAATTGACTGGTTGCACTTGACAGCTATTCTTTTGTGAAGTGTTATCTCCCTCCAGGACTTCCGAATGTTTTGTCACTTGTAGTGGGCTTGCTGGGGGTCCTAGAAACACGGAATCCTTTCCTTCGTATCCTTTTTAGCTGAACTATGCAAGCAAAGCTGAGCCATCCAGTTTCTGTAGTTAAAATGAACAATAGGGAGTTGGGGGCTGTCACCAAATCTGGTTACTTAAGGAAAGACTAAAGAATTATTTACAGGGCCGTTTGAATTTTTTTCCCCTCATTGTCACAAAACTAAGACGGCTTGTAAATGATAAGCCTATTGTGGTAATATGGCTTTTAAAGGTAGCCAGCTTCTCCTGGAAGGTGTGGGAATGAAAAATAATTTTTTCTACTTTCACAAGAAACATAATAAAATCTTAGGGAGACAATTTCATATACTTACATGCAAATAATTATACATATATGTGCACCTACCTGTCTTCATTCACATTTATGGTTAACTCCACTGGATAACCTAACAGGCATTTTGGGAAGCATTTATTTTAGTTGCTGAAACTGGGTTACAGCTACCACCAGTAGGTAATTTTAAGTGGATGACTCACTTTAATTCATTTTACATAACAAAAACAAAGCCAAAGGTAGCCCTCTCTTTCCTGGTATTTTGTGTTATAAAGGATTTGCTGTCCTTTGCTGGCTTAGTGCTGAAGACTTGAGGTTTTGTTGTTGTTTTTTTAAGTTGATACAAGCCCTATATTTTTACCAATTGGGACTTTTTGGAGGAGTTATTAATAGATTCAGTTCTCAGTCTTTGTTGCATTAGATATCAGTGGAGGAATATAGACAATTTGCACACTAAGGAGTGAGGATGTAGCAACAATACTGTTTTGTTTTTCTTTTATCAAATAATGTAAAAAAAAAAAAAAAGAATGTCTCTTTCTAGAGTATCTCCTGTAATAACAATTGCTTCTGCACACTTAATGTTGAGAAAATAAATAAATAAAGTGTGATAATTGGCAAGATATCTAGGTGGTGACATTGCATGTTAAGGAAAGGCAGAGTTAGCCAAATAATGATGCCAAACTATTTACATCAGATTCAGATTCTCATTTCTATTGCTGTTCAGGAGGGTGACCTATAAAGTGAGTACTTAAATGAATTGCTTACAGTTTACAATTGTAAGCTCTTGTCCCATATAAAGTTATGATTCTTCCAAGTGTAGTTATCTCCAAAATGCTTTGACTTTACATTTACTTGTCTTGGGCAGCATTTTGTGCCCTGTTTTTGAAACTGACAGTATTCATTTATAGTTCTTGAAAACATTTTTATATAAATGCATCATTACTTTACTAGTTATAAAAATATTGGTATTTTAAAAATTCTTTTGGAAAAAGTGTCCCCTTAAAAAAATTGCACGATCAACTTCTTGAAAATGTATCCATAGACAAATATTAAATTGCAAGTCCTTCCTGCATTAGAGTAATTTGTAATAAATTCTTTTCTTAACCTGAAACAATTAATTGATTTTTAGTGATTCAAAACTGAAACATGCCCAACTACCTGTTCACTAAGAAGACTTGGGGATAGCTCCGTAAGATATAGCAGACACAGACATAAAAGGAGATGTTGCTGTTCCTTTATTTTAAATAGAGCTCAATGATTTTTTTTTCCTTCCTACTAGTGGAGAAAACATACAAATGATATAATTTACAATTATCCAAATATGGGATTTCAGAATGAATTATGTCAGAAGTAAGAAAATAAGCAGTGGTTTGTACTCTAGGGGAAGAAGGGGATACAATTTTCAATTATCCAAAGATAAGATTTCAGAATAAATTACTTCAGAAATAAAATTGTAAGCAAGGTTTTGTACTGACTAGGGTGTGAGGAGGAATAGTTCTCAGCAGGTGACATGTACACTCTTTTTTGACAGGATATTTATTTGAAAAGTTGGTGTTATCCTTGCTTGATCAGAGGCTACAATATTAGACCTTCTCCCCCTCCCCCCCCCAAGCCGTGCTTAATTTATGATGAAACTTCATGAAACAGAATAAGGCATAATGATTTCTATAATATATTCTTGTCCACTTGCTTTTTCCTGCATCTTCTGTTTGCATTTAGAAACTATAATTAGGATAGATTATTTGTGTAAGCTTAATATCTAGTATATATATTATATCTTTTAAAATAAATTTAAATGTTACAATCTTTACTGAATGCAATTAAAATGTTTACATATTTTAAAATTCTTTATAGAGGTAACTATTTTCTACAGTTTTCCCGTTGGTCTTTTTATTTTTTCAGAAATTGTAGCATCTTAGAGTTAGAAGGAACCTTTAATAATAAGAATAAGAGGGAACAATATACTCCCACCATTAGAAAATTTTGAAGCACTGCAATACACTTATTTGATTAGAACTTAAGCTGAAAGTGGTCATTGAAAATTCAAATAAGATACCCTTATTTTATAGGATATGAAATCTTAGCAGTGATAAATATTATATTATGCTGATATGGGAGAAATGATAAAGCAGACTAAATACATCTTTAAGGTCTCTGTTTCTGACTTAAACTACCTTAAAATATAGCATTTTCACTATAATAAAAGAGTAGCTTTAACCTTATATTAAACATTCAATATGTTCTGTTTCTAAGAATTAAGCCTAAAATTGGTGCTCTGTTCCAGACAAAAAAGAATTCTGATGTTTTCATTTAGTATTTAGTAACTTTATTATTTTTGTTAAAATAAGATATGCCTAAATATCCTAACAATATTCTACTAGGGATTGTTTTAGAGTGAGATGTGAAATGCAGTGATGACATACTTGGTTTTTGCTAGGAGCCTGCATTTTTTTAAAGCAGCTTTCAGAGTAGAGAGCCATCTCTTAGTTTTAGAAACAGTTTGTTAGAGCATCTGCTCCAACATGCCAGATTTAAAATGCAAAATATCAACACATCCCATTATACTAATGCACTTAAGTAAAGGCCTCTCTGTGATTTCTTAGTGTGGTGTTTGAGTCACCACACTGTATATGTCTCTCAAAAGCTTTCCATTTACATTTATTTCTCAATGTCATGTAAAGCCTTTCCTTCTACATGATGCCTGATTTCTTATGCAGTCCTTCAAAAATTCCAGAGAATCAAATGTCATTCATGACATAGCTATTATTATTTGGGGATTGTCTGATAAGGCTGAGTCTGTATGGAGAAAATTATAAATTCACCCCTCTAAGTGGAATTCTATAAAAAGAATATTTTTTGCCTTGAATTTCTGCCTTCAATATCCCATTCTTGGATATTTTAAATATGTAAGACATAACATATGAAAATGATAGGACTTTTTTTGTTGGTAGGACATAGTGTGGGAAAAGGTATTGTTTCACTATCATTCCTGATACGGCTACTCAATTCTCATCAGTGTTTAGCAATGATTATTCTCACATAATGCATTTTAAACTGTTTCTCATGGCTCAAGAGGCAAAATGAAGAAGAGGAAAGATGTATTCAGAAATTTCTTTTGCCACTTGTCTTTCCCATTATCTATTCTCCAAAATGTCTAAAGCTACAGGTGATTAAAACTTGCAAGAGAGTTGCTTTTCTTTAAAAGTGGTCATGTGAATTTGAATGCAGTCATATATGTACCACTATAGATCCACCTTTGCATTAGAATGTGTTGGGAACACACTGACATTCTTGTTGGACATACACATGTGCAATTCGGAAAAGTAGGGAAAAGAAGACTAGTTGGGAAGGAACAGCTAAGCTCAAATGAATTTGTATACTATGATATCTCTTTCTTTCTTCTATTACTGTAGATAGATTTCTTCCCAAAGTGATGGTATCTAAGTAAAAAAGACCAAGATATGTATGTTTAAATTAAAGCCAGTTTCTTTGTTAAGCATTTAATGCAAGACCTGATATCAGAAAAGATATTTTATACTGTAATCAGGAAGGACAATTAACTTTTTTCTCTTTGAATGAATTATAGGTGTTGCCCAATATTTTTTATCGATATTTCCCAAACTTCAAGGAAAAAGTGAAATAATAAAAATCCCATACTTGTCTTTTTCTGAGATATGGCCAAAGAGTAAAATATGCGAGCTATGTATTGCACACAAAGTATGACGTTTAGCTAACCTGGGCATAATTTTAAATAGCATTCATTTATAATTCAGTTGGGAAAATTATATTGCTCAGAAGTCCCAAATTAAGAGTATACCTTTCTTTTAACATAAAGATACTTAAGCCTTTTCTTTTCTTTTGAATGCATTTATTATTTGAACATGTCCAAATTTTTAAAATCCCTCAAAAGATTAAAACTGCATGGCCATAAACTTTGATTTTCAATGGGTTAAAAAATGTACTCATTTGCTGATCTGTTATAGATTCGTAAGAATACATACACATGCTTGCATACACAAACATATGAATGTGTACATGCACATACGAAATAATGCAATATATGTTGTATGTAACATATATAGCATATGTTGTACATGTATTTAACATGTAAGTACATGTTAAATATATAAATTCTACCACTGAGGCCATAAACTTTGATTTTCAATGGGTTAAAAAATGTACTCATTTGCTGATCTGTTATAGATTCGCAAGAATACATACACATGCTTGCATACACAAACATATGAATGTGTACATGCACATATGAAATAATGCAATATGTGTTGTATGTAACATACAGCATATGTTGTACATGTATTTAACATGTAAGTACATGTTAAATATATAAATTCTACCACTGAGGCCGTTATTTTCAAAGCAAGTGTTTGTGTTTCATATCTTAGTATATAGCCTATGACTTTCAGTAATGGCACCCTTTTATAATTTGTAATGAGGGTTTTTTTTATTGTCTTTATTAAAAGCAAACAAAAAAAACTTTTAAACTCTTAAGGACTGAAAACTAGTTGTATTCTTCCAACTTTTAATACTTTTTAGGGCTATTCAATGCAGTGTCCAAACTGCTCCCAAGTCTTTGATTTAGGCATTTTCCATTGTAGTTATTCTCTTGCTTGATAAATGAATATGGAAATTTAATTAAATTAATATGAAAGTAAATATACATATACGCATATATTTGTATATATGTTTATATATAATTTTATGCTCTTTAGTGCCTTCAAATATCTAAATGTGTATATGTTTCTCATAACATGCAGTACCATGATGAACAACAAACTGTACTGCTGTTGTGCCATAGTATATATGATAGGTGTTCCCTAGAGTACAGCAAAAAGGCAGCGGGTTTTAATAGGAATTGATATGTGCCGTTATGTTCAATTCGCCTTTTTACCATCTTTCTTCCAGAGATTTTAAATATTAATGACATAGCCCTATTGAGACAAAACCTAATTGGTAAATTAAATAACTCTGACTTTATTGTATGTAAATATGTATATGTACATATATTTTCAAATCAGTATTATTTTTATACATCAGATTATTATCATTCATTTGTAGGAATGTTTTTTCTCCCTAGAACATAGATACCTTGATAGACAGGGTCTTTCTGTTCATAAAATGTTTATGTACGTAAGTATAGTTTGATAATAGTTTCACATGTATGTCATAACATACTGGTTTTATAGAAGAAAGTTTAATAGTTCTTATATTTCTTCAATGTAGTATTTGCAAGACCAAAAATATTAAAAATGATTCATTATTGGTATAGGGCAAATATACTTTTAAAGATAATTTTGACATCCTTTTAGGAAAAGCAAAAGAAAAAAACCTTTTTTGATCTTGAAGTGTTTATGCTGGGTTTTTTTTTAAGATTACTGCATGTAATCCGATTAAAAATATTTACTTTTATTTTTAGAAGATCAGCAAATTTGGTGACATAGTGTAACATTTCAAGCAATAAGGGACTAGTTTTCCCACAAGAAAAAAATCATACATTTATTTATTCCTGTCCTTTTAATGTATTTTATACAATTATACTTATATATCCTTTAAATATATTTATATGATTTAGCATATATATTATCTATACTGTTACCACTTTCCAGGGGATAAAGGAATCTTGCTATTGGTGTTTTCACTTTCTTTCTATTTATTTATATAGAGACCAACAAGTTTATGGAAAAGATTGACATTGTAGGACCAACAAATCAGCACACTTTTACACCTAATTACAGTAATTCAAAATCAGGCTGTTCTATATGAAGCAGTGCTTGAAATACTCTTGAATATGGATATGGCATATTTCTGGTTAAATGTTATTTTAACACTTGCTTCTGCTGAATTTTTCTGCTACCATATGCTTCTGTTGAATTTTATCATCAGTTTGCATTTTTAATGGTAGAACTTTAAAATATAGAACCAGTTAAGCATTAAAGTAAGAGTGCTGAAATTTGATGGGTGTTTACTATGCCAGAGCCTGAATTGTGTTTGAGAAAAGTATCATATTTTTGAAATGTGGTCATTTATGAACCACTTTGAGGTATTCTCTTTAAATACCTTTACAGAAATAGCACATTGGCCTTCCAGTCACAGCTAAAAATGATACTTCAGTATGCACTTGTCCTCTCTCTCACTCTTTTGAAATGTTATTTATTGATGTAAGGTATAACCATTGAAGGCTAGAGAAAGAAAAAAATTCCTTTTCTTCTAGACCACTTGTTCATGGGTCTTAATTTCCAAGATTTCCTCATTGCAATTCTACCTATTTCTTTTTCAATGGCTTTTCTAGGATCACTTAAAACTTTGACCTATACTGAAATTCTTATATTGGTTATTTTTCATTGATAAGTGAACCAGTATTCTATAAAGGAAAAAAATCAAACCAGTAAGACTACTGATGAAAGGTTTTTATGTTTAAAGATCCTCGGATGTAGGGAGAGAGATAGAAAAGGTTAGAAAGGCCTATGAAATTTGTTCTTAACATAGTAAAAGCTCATAAACTGAAGATTAGAGGAGAGAAATGTTATTTGGCAGGATCCTGAGGAAATGGAAAGATAAAATGAAAATCTACATGAATCCTGGGCAAATTCCTTGCTCTGAAAAATAATCGAAAGTTTTGGCAAAGGTAGAGTAAATGTTGAGAGTGTTCCAGAGAAAGTAACCCCAATACTGAAGAGGAAGATGATAACTGACATTTATACAATGCTTTAAGGCTTTCAAGATGCTGTATATACATGCTCATAACAGCCTCTTGAGGTAGATATTATAGGTAACATTCTCATTTTACTTATGAGCCTAAGATAGAGGGTAATGCTTTGTTCGTAAAGTTTGTGTTGGGTCTACGATTTAAAAAACTTTGAAAGAAGTCAATATTAAATTCTCAAGGCCCTAGTTCTCAAATTCGCTATTTTCTTTGAGGGGTTCTAAAAAACAAGAATGCTGCATATTTCTTTATTTTTTTTAAAAATACCCACCCTTCAAATACCTCATAACTGCAAATATGAATAAAGTCTTAAGAAATAAAACCTAAAATGTAAGGAAGGAATTCAGAAGTAAAGTAGCATGATAGAGTAGGCTGTAGGACATAGTAAAACATTGCAATTTACTGGGTAACCTCTGGAGAGTCCCCCAAATATCAAGCCATAATCTCAAGTAAGATTTTATAGGGACCCAAAATGAAAAATGCTAATTGTGAGATTGGGAAGTCTCTGGGATTCTGAGAGTTAAACATGAAGGAGAAATTCCAGGAGAGTTGCTCAGTCTTTTCTTAACCCTTCTACCTTTTTCTTTAGCTCTTCATGTCTCTCCTCAAGGTGTCAGATCGGGAAGGCTTGTGATTTCTCTTTATCTCTGTTTCCCTATGACTTTCTGTCTCTGTCTCTCTGATACTGTCTCCCATCTCTCTGTGTCTGTCTGTCTCTATATCTTTGTCTCTCTACCTCTTAATTAAGCAAGGGTTTTCTGCCTCTGGGTGTTGTGAGAAAGGGTTCTCCATGTAGCCCAATCATTTGAAATTAAGAATTCACAAGACTATAGGTATCTGACAAGTAATAATAAGACTAGGGCTTGTTATTGACTTTTCTTTGCCTAGTTACAACCTTTCCATGTGGCTTTTATTCCTTCCTATTTTTGTAATGGAGATTAACCACTACATGGATGTATTGAGGACTGGTAAGTATGAGTATGTTTTGTAGAAAGCTGTCTCACAGTAAGAGCAAAAACAGTGTATAATTACTAGAAAGATACAGTAAAGCCAGTCTGGCAGTTGTGTGGTTTAACACCATCTTAATATAATCTCCTTTTAGTAAAGGGATGACTTATAGGCCTGAAATAAATATTAATCAAGAGATGAATTAATATACAAACACATTTTTGAATGAAAGAGTATGTTTCGGAAAAGAATAAAACACCAATAAGTAGGAAGGATCGTTCCATAGGAGATTCCTCTGTTTAGCCTGGAAATTAAGGTCTCTGAATCTCTTGAAAGGTCAAGGCTTTAGTGTCAATGACTCTTATTACTGCTGCAATTTCAGCATTCCCAGAATTTCAAGGTTGTTTGCATGAATAGTTGGCTATTGCAACCACCAAACAACAGACTTAAAAAATAACCTTGGTCTCTTTGGTTCCACCAGAAATTGGTTCAAATGGGTATATTAAATTGAGGTTTATGGTTTGATACAGGAGATAAGAGATAAAAGGTAAAGCCTTTTATTTCTCTTTGTGGACATGATTTTGTATTTACCTACCCTCTTCTCATACGATGCTATTTCAAGCATCCCAAAGCAGACCTTTGTGAATGGTGAACATCAGCGCTGTTGTTGTTTAGCTGTTTTTAGCCTTGTCTAACCCTTTGTGACCCTGTTTGGGGTTTTCTTGGCAAAGATACTGGCTTCTTTGGGTCATTTGATATATGAGGAAACTGAGGCAAACAGTGTTCATGACTTGCCCAGGTGACATAGTTGGTAAGTGTCTGAGGCCAGATTTGAACTTAGGAAGATTAGTCTTCCTAACTCCAGGACCAGTACTCTATGCACAGTGGCACTGCCTAGCTGCCACATAAACTATCTAAATGTGTATTGTGGCATTCACCACTATTAGCTATCCTTTATAAAACACGTAAGAATGATAACTTATGTAGTACAGATATCATTATACCATTCTACAGATGAGGAAAATGAAGTTCCAAGGAATCCACCAATAACTTGCCTTTTATCATAAAGACCAGGGATAGTCACAGTTGAAATCCAGGTGTCAAAATAAACCCACTGATTTCCACACTCACTTTTTTACTGAGATTAACATTATTAACAGCAACAGCGTTTGTAATGTCTTCCATATATGAAGCTATTACATACTGACCATCAGCAGGGCAGATACTTTGAGTTTTTCCAGCAATGAAAATAAGTTAGAGTGTTTTATGCTCATCTTTTTACAGGGTATTTTCTGGCACCCTAAATTTCTAGTAGAATATAAGTTTATTGAGGGCAGGGATGGTTTCATTATCTTTATTGCTCCCAATGCCCAGCAATAAGTAGATGTAGTAGATGCTTCATATTTGTTGTTGAATTCATACCCTTTCATCTCTTTTACCTTATGAAAAAATAATATGCATACACACAAGATAACCAACGTCAGTATTACAGTCTGGAACAGAGCAGAATTCAGAATATTCTACTGGAGAAGGATATGATATTTCTTCACAGAGGAAGATCAAACTAATGACCTTAGCTCTGTAAGCTGGAGTATTCAACTCCATATGACTAAATTGGCAACTGGAAGGAAAGAGAGAGAAAGATAGAAGACCAAGCATTTCTGAAAGAATATCTTAGAGTGTATTTAGCCATTCTACTGAGAGAATAAAAGGGGATGAAGACAGCAGATATTCTGCAGGCTAGAATAAGCCTCGATTTCCAAATCCAGGGCAATAGCAATAGCCTAAAAACTGGAGAGAGAAAAGGAGACTGGAAAGGATAATAATAATAATAATAATAATTACAACCCTTAGGCATTTCAATTTAAGTCCTTCCCAAATCTATACAGTTGATAGCATATAGCAAAGTGATTTACTGTTTTTAAGAATAACCCAAATGTTAGCAGTTTTTACTCCCCAAATGAGAATCTCTTTCTTGCTTTGAAACATAATACTTAAGAATTAATAAAGCTTCCTGTTGACTGCATGATCCAAAACGGTGACCATCAGAATACCCAGTATGTGGACTAGTTAAAACTGATAGAATTTTTAAAAATCAAAAATATAAATTAGTAAAAAATTTACAAAAATAAAAATAAAAACTACCAAGAGTAGCTGGAAAAAAGACCATTTGCTTCTAGAATATTAGTCACATTCCTTTAACCTGTTCCTTTTAATCTACAAAATCAAGGCATCAGGCCTTTGATAAACACTGTTCATCCAGGGTGGGCATGCCATAGTTTAATAAAATTATGTCTTAAGTACTTGGCTTGGGGGTTTGGTGAAGAGATATTTCAGACTATAAATTAATACCATGACTAATAAGTATTTCTTGGTGATAAGAAGTGAAAGAGCTAGTTTTCAAGTGCCAGAAATAAGCTTCTCCATGGCAATCATTTTGACATTCTCTACAGAAGGAAATATGTAAAATCTTTATGATGCTGTCACTTTAAAAAGCTACTCTTTCTTGCCAAGGCATTATATTAGAGTTGGTTTTAATTTGCTTCTGCAGAAGTGTGAGGATATTCAAAGGAGTGAGCTGTGTGAAGCCTCAGGAGCATGTGCACAATGGAGCGTGCAGAGATTGCTTTAAATTAAACATCCTGGATGCATGGTTGTCAGTGGAAACACCTGATTTTCCTGTCGATATAAATGTAGAGATCGGAATTAATTCACATGGAGCCATTCTTTATTGCAATGTGTTTGCACGCATATGTGTGCATATACTCACAGGCTAAGTCCCTAGGGATTGAGACATTAGTGTCAAGGCCTTGCCTGCCTGGATAATTGTATAAAATAAAATTTACATTAATGCCTGGTAGTAAGAGAATATACACAGGGGAATGATCACATATCACAGAGCAAACCATGCATGATAATTAGACAAGGTCATTCATCTCCTTGAGTTATTAGCTTTGACACAACTTGTCTGTCTGGTGTCTAGGAGCCAGCTGGGTCTGTGAGGGTAAATGACCATGACAAAAGTGTCATTGGAGTTTAGCAAGCCCTGATTTGGGCTCCTGTGATGGACCCTGTGCCTTCTTCAGCCTTTGGCAAGTGAGTTGTCCCGTCTGATTCTGTTCTTGGGAAATACATGAGACATTAAGCAGAAGTTGGTATTCTAGGGTCAACAAGTAGCTGCTTCATCTACTCTCCGCTACTTGCTCAGAGATCTAATTACTTAGAACCAGTAATAAGAGAATGTGTGCTATACTGGAGAGGACATTACATCTTCCTTCAGGGATTACTGGAAGGCTCCTTCCAGCTTTCAATATGTCATCCTGTGTTCTTTCATTTTTCACAGAAGTGGGGGGGGGGGGGGAGTGAGAAAACAATTCTAGAGCCATTTAGTCTAATCTGGACTTAGATAAGAATTTCTTCTTCAGTGTTCCTGATAAATGGTCATTTTGCCATGGCTTGAAGAGGTTTAGTGAGAGGAAATCTGCTCAGTCCCAAAGCAGCCCATCCTATTTTGGATAGTACTAATAACTTATAGCATTTTTTTTCATTCATATATATATTTCCTTTTGTGTGTTGTCTTCCTTTATCAGAATTTAAGCTACTTAAGGGTGGTTGTTGCTGTTCAATTACATCCAACTCTTCGAGACCCGACCAGTGGTTCTCAACCTTCCTAATGCCATGACCCTTTAATACCATTCCTCATGTTGTGGTGACCCCCAAACATAAAATTATTTTCGTTGCTACTTCATAACTGTACTTTTGCTGCTGTTATGAATCTATCTGATATGCAGGATGTATTTTCATTGTTACAAATTGAACATAACTCAGAGGTTGAGAACCACTGTGATAGACATTGTTTGTGAGATTTTCTTGACAAAGATATTGGAGTGGTTTACCATTTCCTTCTCTGTTGGGTCCTAGTGTTACAGATGAGGAACTGAGGCAAAAAGGAGTTAAGTGACTTGCTAGGCTGGATTTGAACTCAGATCTTCCTGACTTTAGGCCTGGTGCTCTATCCACTATACTACACTAGCTACCCGCTCAGTTGTTATACTTGAGGATAGGGATTGCCTTTCTTTTTGCTTGTATGTGTGAAACTGGTACTTAGCACAATGCATAGTAAGTGTTTAATAAATACTAATTTGTTTACACCAAACTTTAATCTCTCTCTTCGGTAGCTTCTAACTGTTGCTACTACTTCAAATCCATCCCCTCTTTCTCATAAGGCACTTTAAATAATCAGACAGTATAGTTATCCCTTCCACATCGTGACTTAACTCATCTCAGTTTTGGTATATCATGGGTTAACATAAGAAAAGGAAATTTGGGGCGGGAGGGATTTTCAGGGGCCATAGATGACACGTGAAGGCCAGCAGACAACACTGAAAAAGTTTAGAAACTCAATGCAAAAACTATATCTATAGTATTGTATATTATCTACATATTTTATTTTCTAAGCCTATAATAATTCAGACTTTTTCTCTGGTATGAAGTAAGGGCCAAAAAATTACATGCAGATTTTCCAGATTGCAGGTGCTCTGTGCCCCTAACCCTGGGGATGTGGAAGGCATAACTGCATTCTCTCTTCAAGGCTGTGTACTGCCAATAGTGCATTTCGTGGGGTGGGGTGGGGGGATGGGGAGGTGATGATGGGTAGTGACACTGTCCCCCTCTCCACTCATACAGCTTCTCCCCTAGTTCAGGTCCTCCTCATCTTTTACTTAGACCATTGAGTTCAAATCCAGCCTCAGACACTTACTAGCTGTGTGAGCCTGGACCAGTCACTTAACCTCTGTTTGCCTTTGTTTCCTCCACTGTAAAATGATGGTAATAGTAGCACCTACCTCTAAAGGTTGTCATGAAGGGAGGTGAAAAGCATGGCAATGGAGAACAAAGGATATCTACACAGAGGCATGGTAGAAGGGAAAGAATTTTTGGTTTTTGTCTTTGTATCATGGGGATCTGTATAGATGTATTTAATAAAAGATTGAACTGAATTGATGACCACAATATTCAGTGTACAGCATGCAGATCTTTTTGTTCCACATCTTCTGAACCTGAGGGAAACTTCAGATCACTTGCTACCTTGCTGTCCTCCTTACCCCTGAAAGAGTGTTTTGACCTAGACTGAAGCAAGGTCAGAATCCTACCCAAGTATTATTCGGAAGTCTGCAAGTAGTATCAAACTCAAATAGAAACGAATCCCCGCAGCTGCATATTGACTTAAAAAAAAAACAAACAAACCCATAAATTAGCACTGGAATCAAGTCCATGAGTTGGACATGACTGAAATGAAACAAACAAAAAACATATTATGTTTTTATTTATTAAACATTTGCCTATTACCTATTATATCTGGTTCAGGACCCATTTGGGAGTTTTGTGCTGTAAGTTTGACACCTTTGGTCTAGAAGACTCAAGAAAGAATCCTTATATGCTGGGGTCCCATATAGATATTCCAGTTTACTTAAAGACAAGGGGTCTATGGAAGCTTAAGATTTTGTTTACTGGTCTCAAATAAAATATCTCATGCTTCTCTTTTCAAGAAAGAAATATTCCAGGGGAGACATCTATAAATATTTTTATATTTCATGTGGCAAATGGAAAGATCTCAGGTCACGGCTGATTCCCTGGGGCAGCTTCTACCCAGAATAATGCATCAGAGCCAAAGTCAACCCTAGCATGAATCTCTGTGCCCAGACTGATCTTATAGATTTAGATGATATGAGCCAGAAAAAAAAGATGTCCTCTGGTTTGGTGATATCAGTTGGCAGTGGCTATAGACCATTGGAAAATATGTGAAGTGGTCACATAAACCTGGACTTGTGGGTTAAAGGTTTCTTTATTTTAGATAATTCTTAACATTTGGTGGATATTATATTTTAGTCACATGGTATATGATGCCTACCAAATAATAGGTAAGTATTTCACAAAAGCTTGTTAAATGTAATTTAATTGAAAAGATCCTTCCCAAGCAGAGAGAGGGTAGGGTGTTAACCCATAACTTGTTAACCTCTAACTTTTTTAGAATGCATGGGAACTCCTGAGGTGACAGTGATGGGAATAGGAAGTTAATTAAGTTCCATGTACTCCCTTATTTTCTTTAGCAAGACATACGGGCTGAGGGTACAAAAAAGAGAGGGAGAACATGTTTACAACTTTCCAGGTTTATGATAGGTTGCTTCGATTTTGGAGGATGGGTTAACAGATTTAGCCATGAAGCAAAAACATTTCCTCCACTGTTTCGTGAAATGTAGGATCTGATTAGGCTGTTTTCTTTCATTCCCATACCTTACCATCATTCTACAATACTATTCAGAGGTATCTAGGTGGCTCAGTAGATTGAAAGCAGGGTCTGGTGTCAGTAAGATCTGAGTTCTGGAGAAGTAGAGAAATGGAAGAAGGAAATGGGAAAGCAAGCCAATATTCCTGCTGAGAAAACCCCATAGATAGTATTGACATGCTGTGGTCCAGAGATGGAGAAGAGTTGGACACAAGTGAATGACTCAACAACAACAATAATGATATTCAATTCAATCCATTCCATGGAAAAGTAACTGACTTGTGGCAAGTTGGAGGTAAAAAGTATAGCATTCTCATGTAAAAACATTCATCCTGGTGGCATCCTATAGGCAGGAGCTCTTTTTGTTGTTCAGTCATTTTAGTCACGTCTGACTCTTCATGACCCCATTTTACTTTGTTTTTCTCCAGCTCATTTTACAGATGAAGAAACTGAGGCAAATAGGATTAAGTGACTTGCCCAGGATCACTCAAAGTCTCTTAGATCAGATTTGAACTAATGAAGATAAGTCTTACTGATTCCAAGCCCACTGCTCTATCCACTATGCCACCTAGCTGCTTATCTTTAATATATTCTCCTTCTTCCCTGATCTCTTTATTTCTTTTTGTTTTTACTCCATTTTGCATTCCCTTGAAAACTTTATCCACTTTCTTTTGTGTTGCTTTTAAAACTGCCATTCAGCTATCCCTTAACTTCACAGCCAACAAAAATCTCCTGGCCCTTTGTTTCCTAGACATATGAGAATTCTGGTTTTGTTGATCTGAACATTCTCATAAGATGGTGAGATTAGTACTTATTTGGTTTTTAGATTAACATTTTCATTTCATGCTCTTGAAGACAGGAACTGGAAAGTAAATTCTGAATTCAAAAAACCCTCTTTCCTACAGGCATAAAGAGGTGAAGCATATATGGCTGTTCTATTATACTGTAGTATGGTCCCTTCCCTTCACTACTTCCTGCTGTCTGACAGAAGATCACGTTGGCATATTTCTAGAGAAACCATTGAGTTGTCTTTCTTCTGGGTGTAGCGGAATTATTCTCAATGATCCAATGTCACGTAATCAATTTGGCCTTCTGACAAAAGCCTCAGATGTCCTTGATTAAAAGTAGCCTGGAAAACAGGAAGAAATAAAACGTTTCCTTACGGGGGTGGTTGAGAAATGTTTAATATTCTTTAGTAAAGTTTTATAAGGAAGAATACTTTATCATCATGTAATTACGAATAATTTTCCTGTGTGTATTCTAGAAGTGTGTTTTATTTTAGATAGGCACCAAATGCATCTGTCTTCCTCCTCCCTGTACTCCACCAAGCCCCTTACTAGAACAACATCTTCTCTCTTTCAGTTAAGTACTATTGTAAAGTGATCTAAAATTTATATTTTGACTTTTTAAAACACATTTACGTTAATTTGCAAGAAGTAGTTAATTCTGAAGCTCAGTGCATTTCAAGTATAGAAGAGAATTGCAGACTCATTTATACGTTATCCCTCATTATGCAGAGTTGATTAGCAAGCCTCACCATAATAGTGCAAAAAGCAGGATTTATGAATGTTCATGAGAAAAATATCTCGAAAAGCAGCTAAGTTTTCCAAAAGCCTCGGGGCAATTGTGAGTTATGATATACAAAGGAGATAGGGAAGAGGCCCTTAAAGTCATGTGCGTCAACATAAACAGGATTTAATAGTTTCACTAAAGATGATGGGGATTGGAATCAGACAAAACTTTAGAGACAAGAGTCTGACTTTCTCACTTCACAGATGAGAAAATTGAGGCCCAGTTTGAGGCAGGATTTGAGTTCATGTCCTCTTAGTTCAGACCCAGGAGGGTTTCTCCTACTTGATACTGCCTCCCAGACATTGTAGGTAGAATGACTTCTAAGTTCAAAATTGAAGGAGCTGGACTTTTTTCTTACTGATTCACAGAGTAACCATGATTGATACAGTAACTTTTGTGTGCAAGGATACAAAAAGTATCCCACAAAAATGAGACAATTAACTGATTCATCAGTCTTCTGCATAGTATCAAAATGTAAAAAGAAATTTGAGTGTCAATTTAGCCCATAGCCCTCTTCCCAGGTAAGATTACACTTACGCCGTATCAGATCCATGCTAAAAAAGTAGACTCCTGCATCTCTCTTAATTTCCCATACCAATGCCCTCATAATTGGTTAGAAAGTTATTTGTGTAAACAAATCCCAATGCAATTTCTTCTTCTGCTTTCAATAGAATACATGTGAAGTGACCCTTATAGGGATCTAACAACTGGAGAACTTAGTTTCTAAATTAAAATTCCAATTCATTTAATTGAGATCTTCTACATTTATTCTTTTCCCCTGTCCCCAGAACATCTTCCAAATCCTTTTTCATCTTTCATCTGTACAAACAAATAGTATTCACATTTATTGAAGCAATTGTAGTTTAGGGACTTCTAAAAAGGGGAGGGAAAGGTAACTTGGCCTAGGCATGGGAACGGGAGGTATTGTGAGTAGACTAGCCTATAATATTCTAAAAGGTGTTGTTTTATTTTCTGAAGAAAAAAATAGAGAAAATTCTTCAAGTTGTGAAGATATAGATATGTATTGAAATAACCAGGACTAGCCTCCCCAAATTTGAAAGTGGGCTTTGCTTTCATCAATCACCTTTTCTTTACTCTGTGGTCTTTTTTCTTCCTGTATTTCCAATGCCCATAATATCCTTTCAACCATTTCCTTGGTCAAAATCTTCTCAGATCCTTCCTGTACACTATAGTATTAGTAACCAATCACATGTTACCCCTCTCTATATTTCAGGTTAAGAAGATAAAATTTTAAATAGCATAGGATAATAGCTCTAGCTAGAAGAAGCCTTAGGGTTAATGTAATGCAGGAGTGAAGAAGCTGTGGCCGTAAGATCACATATGACCTTCTAGGTCCTTAAGTGTGGCCTTTTGACTGAATCCAAATTTTATAGAACCAGGTAAGTGGAGCCTTTTGAGTGAATCCAAATTTGTTCTGTAAAATTTGGATTCAGTCAAAAGGCCACACTTAGGACTTAGAAGGCCATGGGTTCCCCACTCCTGATATAGTGCAATCCCCTTAATTTACAGATGAGGATACTGAAGACCAAAGAGATTGTGACTTGCTCAGGGATTGATTTAATTATTATCATCAGCTATCCAACAGGGGATTGTATTCTTTTGTAAAGGGATCTTCCCAGTGTCTCCAAACTTTGTCCTGTAAATAACTTTCCATTAAAGAAAAAAATTAAGTTGAAAAATGCAAGTTAAACCTTCTCCTTATCTCCTTTACATATAATAGTGCACTATTTTGCATGTACTCAACCCCACTGCTATTCTGGTAAAACCAAGAGAGCCTAGACCATAAGAAATAAGTAGTCATGTCACTTTGCTTGCTTCAAGGGAGCTGAAATATTGTTTTTAGTTTTAGAAAAACTGGTGCAATTGCTTGCTTTAGTCCAAAATAAAATGAATACTTTTATAAACTTTAATGACTACCAAATTTATGAATTCTGGCCAGTATTTTAAAAGTCTTTTAAAGTACAGAATAGGTGAAGCCCCAAATTAGCATCAGAAAACCTAGTTTGGAATCCCATCTTAATCATTTATTTTGTGATGTGGACAGTACCTTCAAATTTTCTAATCTGTAAAATGGGGAGATAATAGCCATCTGTCCTATTTGCTTATGTTACAAGGTTATTGTGAGAATCTGATGAAAGGGTGTATAGTAGATTAAATACTTGGCATATCATAATACTACTTAGATTTCATACATAATTTGAATACTAAAAACACAAACTCTGACTTTAAAATAGTACAATATTTTGATTTTAAGTGAGACATTCAATCTAATTGCTATGTGCTGAACTGCCACCCTTCAATGGCATATGTTGCCTAAGAATCAAGCTTTTACACAAAATTAGCTGTGTGACCTTGGGCAAGTCACTTAATCCCAATTGCCCTACCATCCCCCCCCTCCAAAAAGCAAAAAAATAAAATTAAAAAAAAAAGAAAATCAGGCTTTTGTGCTCTGAACAATTTTCCTCGTCCACTATTATTTCAGGTACTTCTTTGTATAACAATTATTTTGGATTTCTGTTTTCACACTTAGGAACCCAGTTGAGCAGAGCTGAGCTGAAATGAATGTAGCTCTTCCTCTTTGATGAACATATAGAATGCTTTCAATTATGTGCTGCCAGCCACACATGAAGTTGTACAATTGTTGAATCATCATAACTTCAGCTTTAAAGAATCAAGATGGAAACATAATATTTTTTCTGTCTTTTAGATTCCCTCGAAGATGCTTTTTTATAGATTGTTATGGGTGGATTTTTAACCCCATAATCTTCTATTTAAACCCCACAATTTTCTATTTTTAATGAACATTTGTTTAATATGCCTGATTGTCACAGTAGCAAGTTCCAATGTTGATAATGAATTTGTACAATGCAACTGTGAAATGCAACTGTGATCCTTGATCTTGGAAAGCTTAGGCTCTGACAAGGGTAAGGGAGACCACAATAGTTTAAATACTATACGCCATCCAAGCATATCTAATATACTTAAGTATACACCAAATATAGAGTGATTTTGTTGGTGTGAGAACTCTATCTACCAATAAAGATGGTGACCATTGCCTACAACTTAAAAAAAAAAAAGTTTTTTTTTCAAGTTTTAGAGAGCAGTTTAAAGCTTTTGCAGACTAAATTATTTACTGTCATCACATAACAAATATCAAAGATGGCATGTGTACCTATGCTCTATGTCCAGCAATCTATCCATTACAATGTATTACTGCTTTTTATGCTTAAGTTTACTTAGTGTGAAATGCTAAAAAGGAATGGAAATTTAACATCTTCTTCACTTAAATTTATAAGTAGCACATACTTGTAATCAATAAAACATGTCAGGGAATCAGGTAGATCATTTACCTACAGTTCAAGGTCCATAGAAACAGGAGAGTACTGTCCTTTTGTAGGCCTAAGATGAACAATGACTTCACATTGACCTGCATACTGCGGGATTTTTTTTTTTTAATTTTCTAAAAATCTTACTCTAGTTCACTTTTTCTTGGTTTGGCAAATGACTTTGGAGACAACTTTCATCTCTCTTTTGTCAATCAAGATCTTAAAGATATGGAGTGAGTTTACCTAATACAGGATGATAGACATTAAAAGACATATTGTGATACTGACACTATAACATTATCTGTACATTATTGTTAAAGTGTTCATAGGCAAATCTTGGTCTTGATGTACTCCCATCAAACTATGATTTCAAAGATTTTTACAGTGACTCTTAGTTGGAGTAAATTAATCAAATACATGAGCTTTAGCATTGACTTCTAACATATTTGTTTCATCTTTAAGCAAGGCCTCTAATAGCTAATTTTTTAGCTGAATTCAGCTGAAACTTTTCTACAGCCTCTCCTTCTCCTTGGTAATATACAGAATGTAAATCAGACAGACATGACCATCAACATGACTGACCATACTTTCATTCATCTCCTCAGGCCATTTATGCTTGATAAGTGATTTTCAGGACCTTCTTAATGAGCTCTCTCTCTCTTTTTTTTTTTTTTTTTTGAAGATAAAATATAAGTTTATTACAGTGAGAGGTGTCTCCTAATATAGGCACAAACTATAGAAACAAAAGCAAGCCTTAGAAACCTGTGTCCCAACCACAAAGTCACTCCCCTGTCTCCCCATTGGCTGGGTAATACAGGGCGTATGGCTTTCCATTGTGCAACTGTGTTGTATTTAAATTCTGGTGGACATTCTGACCGTGGGATAAAAGGCAAAGGGCTTGAGTTCAAATTCCAACTTTGCCACTTACTGGCAGGGTGACTTTAACACTTTGGGGCCTTACTTTCTGTATTTATAAATTGAGAATGTAGGACTTTAGTCCTTTCAGTTCTAAATCACATAATCTCAGTATCTGGAAACTTCTCACAGATAGTGTGAGGGTACAGAAGGTAGAATCTTAATCACGGCTGGAGAAACAAACATGACAAGTTTCGGTAGACAACCTGTGTGTGACCTGTCAAAGCTCAAATCTGATCTCTTAGAGAACAAGTCCAAACTCCTTCATTACAAATGGGAGAACTGAAGGCCAGAAAGGGGAAGAGATTTATCATTGCAGCATGGGAGAGCTGGAAGGGTTTTGAGACCAGCTAGTCTGATGCTCTCATTTTTCAGGAGAGCAAACTGAGGCTTAGAAAGGGAAGAGTCCTCCACAAACCCCTTCTGACAGTCACAGGTTCCTGACTGAGGATCCTCTCGCCAAGGGTGAACACCCCAGGAAACCCATGGAGTAGGGACTCAGGCTGCTTTCTTCCAAGCTCTGGTGCAATGGGTTAGGGGATAGTAATTGACAGAGACTGAGCATCCCTTGTCTTTCCTTCATGTTTCTCCTTGTAAGTCAGCAGTTCTGGTAGGTGCTGGTAGAACAGATGAAGAGGGGAGAAGTCTCTTGTAGGGTTTTCATTTTCTTTTTTTTTAAAAAAATTATTTATTTATTTATTTTCTTGTTTACATCATTCATTTCCACAAGATTTTGAGTTACAAATTTTCTTCCCATTTTCCCCCCACCCCCCACCTCAAAACAGCCATCCCACTGTATATTCCCTCCTGCAATCTGCTCTCTCCTATGTCCTCCCCCATCACCCCTCTGACTTTCCAGTAAGGCAGGATGGATCTCCCTACCCTCAGTGCCTATATATCTTAATTCCCAGTTGCATGTTGTTAATAATAATAATAATAATATATACATATATATTTTTAACATTTGATTATAGAACTTTAAATTCTAGATTCTTTCCTTTCCTCACCAACCATCACCAACCCCCACTGGAAGGACAAGCAATTCAATGTCATCTGTACATGTGTAATTACACAGAATATCTCCACTGTGGACATATTGTGAGAGACTGATTATATGTCCCTCCTTCGTATCCCACCCCCTCTTTGTTCTATTCTCTACCCTGTCCCTTTGCAGAAGTGTGTACTTCCAGCAATGCTCCCCTCCACCCTGCCCTCCCCTCCATCCCACCTCTCATCCACATCACCCCTACTCTCCTGTGTGGCAAGATACCCAGTTCAGAGTTTATGTCATTCCTTCCTTAAGCCAAATTCAATGAGAGTAAGGTTGACCCTTTCCCTTTTGCCTTCCTGTTCTTCCCCTCTATTGTAACAATTATCCTTGCCTCTTCTATGAGATGATTAACCCCATTCTATCTCTCCCTGTCTCCTCTCATTCTAATCC
>CM053585.1:432929757-432977413 GCA_028646515.1 Pseudochirops corinnae
TTTCAAGAGGTGATTGGTGAATTCTTTCAAGTTCTATTTTGCCTTCTGGTTCTAAAATATCCAGGCAATTTTCCTTGAGAATTTCTTGAAGGATGTTTTCTAAGTTCTTTTTTTCATCATGGCTTTCAGGTAGTCCAATAATTTTTAAATTGTCTCTCCTGGATCTATTTTCCAGGTTAGTGGTTTTTTCAAGGAGATATTTCACGTTGTCTTCTATTTTTTCATTTGTTTGGATCTGTTTGATAGTATCTTGATTTCTCATAAAGTCATTTGCTTCCATTTGTTCTACTCTAATTCTGAAGGAATTATTCTCTTCAGAATGCTTTTGAGATTCTTTTGCCATCTGGGAAATTCGACTTTTTAAGGCATTCTTCTGCTCATTGACTTTTTGGGCTTTTTTTGCCATTTGAGTTAATCTATTTTTTGAGGTGTTGTTTTCTTCAGTCAGATTGTTGACTCTCTTTTCATGATTTTCTTACATCATTCTCATTTCTCTTCCCAATTTTTCCTCCATTTCTCTTATTTGGTTTTCAGAATCCTTCTTAAGCTGCTCTATGGCTTGTAGGAAGTCTACATGTTTCCTGGAAGCTTTTGGTGTGGGAGTTCTGACTGTGTTGTCTTCCTCCCATTCCATGCTTTGATCCTTCTTGTCCCCAAAGAAAGAATCTAAAATTTGATTGCTGTTCTTACTTTGCTTCCTTTGGCTGCTCATGTTGGCCAGTCAATGATTTTTTAGCTCTGTGGAACTCTGCTTCCAGAGGGGAAAGTTCTGTCCCAAATAGCTGGGGTTTTCCCAGCTGCTGGAGCTATTAGGGGGCTGTCTTTTTTTTTTTTTTTTTTGCAGCCCCCACCAGCTTTGGCTCACTGAAAATGCACCTCAGGACCACCACCCAAGACCGCAATCCAGATCCAGGCCGATCAGCACAACAGCACTTAGCCTCTGAATGATCACTTGACCCCTGCAATCTGCAGACCGGTAGCTTCTGAAACAGCCATGTGGAAGTGGCTACAGGGCTGAAGCTTCTGCTGCTTCCTTGCCCTGGAGGCAGTTCGGCTGGACCACTTTTCTCCTCCAAATTTAGCTGAGTTCCACTGACCTTTTACTTTGTTATTGTTTCTTATGGATTCATAGTTTTGGAAACTGCCATAGCTGCCACTGATCCACTCTCCTGAATGCTCCAGCTGTGTCTCGTCCTGGCTACTCCAGGCTAAGCCGCTGTTTCAGGCTGGGCTGGTTTTAACTCCCAGTGTGCTGCAATGAGCCCTTCTTGCTGAACTGCCTTCAGAGGGAGATGTGTTTTTTCTGTAATTTTGTGAGTTTTGGAACCCTAAAATTTGTTTAGAGTCATATTTTAAGGGTATTCGAGGTTGCTATGTGGGAGCTACGTAGCTTTCCTGCTTCTATGCTGCCGTCTTGGCTCCACCCCAGGGTTTTCATGAACTCTCTTGATAATACATTTTCTTCTACTTTTCATGAATGTTACCTGATACAAAAAGGATACCCAGAATACTTGTGTTGTGATCTGAATGTCTGCTGTGATTAGCACAATGCCCCATTTAAAACATGATGTGACCATATATTTAGAAGGGTTTGAGAAATAGGAAACAAAATGTCTTGCTAATTGCTATAATCAAATATTTTATTTATTCACTTTTAGATAACATCAGAAATAGTGTCAATCATGATCTTTTCCATTCTTTTTTAGAACTGTTCCTACTTTAAGATGTCTTAAACATCAATGTTCAAGAGTCTTCAAAATTCTGTCCTATGTTCCCTAAGGATCACAGAGGATTCTTTTACAATGTCCAAATGGAAGAGGGATTTTCTGTAAATGATGATTTACTAGATGCTTCTACTTGGGAGTGACATTCTGTTTTTTATGAAAAAGGAGCCCCAGAGCACTAGAGGACCCTTTAATTTAGATCCATAGTCATCCAAAATATATATTCTCATCGATCCACAGAGAAAAAAAACTATGCTGATGAAGAATACATGTTTCCCAGACTATGAAATAAAAATTGGTAGACAGCTCATTGAATTAGTCCTTCAATATCCATATCACAAGAAGTCATTGCAGAAAGACAATGAACTGGGCCTAGAATTAAATAAAAGGAGAAATGCTGAGTGGATTTCATTTGGTAAACTGTGGTGTACTTTGTTATGGTCCCAAATTGCTTCTTCATTGCAATCAAAACACATATCTTGAATTTCAGCATTTTACAAGTGATATAATGTGACCATAAGTTGTGGAACACTACAATCTCAGAAGAATCAAAATTAAAGTTGATTAAAAGGACACAGAAAGGTGCATAGTGAGTGTATGTGAATGAATAGTGCCTAAGGATATCAGACAGTTATAAAAAAATACATTTATGAATATGAAAATATGCCAATGATATAGCAAGAGGGAATGTTATCAGTCAAAGGTTTAGATTGATATCTACAAAATATTAAAACCCCAGGTCCATTGGGAAAATCCTATATTACAGATTTATGGAATATTACAAATAATAATTGTATAGGATGAAAAGGTATTGGTTGAGTCTGTAACAACAGAGGAAATACCCATATCACCAAGACTAAAAATATATGTAAGGATTAGAGTTCAGATGGCAGGCACCAAAGAAACTCTGAAATATCACTTTCATACAATATTTAGCATGCAACTTGACACCTGCCTTGATAGTGTACCATCATTTGAGTAAGGTGTCAATGCTGGTTCAGTTTCCTCTCTTGTTAGTGCTCTAAATAGCAATGGGAATGGATTTTTAAAAGACAAGGAAGACTGGGGGGGTGGGGTGGAAGTAAGTACCGATGAAGCAAAGGAAAAATACCTGACAAATGAATAAATATGTATTGAGCGCCTACTATGTGCCAAGCACTGATGATGTAAATAAGAATGTTATACTCTCTATGCCCTCAAGTACATTCCACTAGAAAAATGAAACATACATTACAAGGCAATGGCCAGAGAAAATGGTTTTGACTTAGATGGTCCCAGGGGTTTTGAGTGGAGCATAAAGGCTGTATGTTGTCACACCCTTTCCTGTAGCAATGGTGAAATTGATTTAATTGTTATTTCCTGAGTCTGGCTAACATTGGAAGGGAGTATACATGTGTTGGAAGGGTAGATGGCAAGATGCTCATGGAGGCCACATTGTCCAAGTGAATGGATAGATGGGATGATGCATAGTCTATCAATGGAAGCGTTCAAACAACAGCAAAAGGATTTCATGGCAGAAATGTTGCAGAAGGGGATTGCTATGGAGGGTATAAAGTTGGTCTAGAATTAGAGGTTATCAACCTTTTTTTGTGTAATGGATCTCTTTGACAAGTCTAGTAAAGCCTATGGCCTCCTCATAATAAATTTTTTTTTAAGTATAAAATGAAATATGTGGGATTACAAAAGAAATCAATATAGCGAAATATACTTGTCTAAAAAAAGTTCACGGTGCCTCAGTTAAGAATCTTTCATCCGAAAGATCTCTGAACCCTCTTCCAACTCAAAGATTCTACAATCTTTGTGTCCAAGGCATTTAAAAAAAAAAAAGTCAATAATTCAGTCTCCACTGTTTGGTTATATGGTATGCTAATGAGATTAGGAGAGCCTATAATTATAATTTCACTTTTCCTTTTCCCTGATTATCCTTAAATTTATTAAAAATCACCAGTTATACCTGCATATTCCTATTAACCTTATAGTAGAGGCCCTAATTACTGATATCTATACTAATGGAACAACCTCATACAAAGTTATTCCAACTATACTTTTCCCCTTGCCTCAACTCATCCTTCAACTATTTTATAGCTTACCTGTCTTTGTTCAGTGTATATCCTTAGATAAAGTTAAATTGCTCCTTTGCTCCAGAATCTTCTATGGCTCCCCAATGACTACCAACTCAAGTTTAAACTCCTTTTCCAGTTACTCAAAGCCCTTCACAATCTACCCTTTCAAGCTTTATCTTATACTATGCCATTCCATGTACTCTTTCCAGCAGCCAGGTTTGACTTTTCCTGTCTCCTCAATATGGTCTTTGCTTCTATGCCTCATTGCTTTTGCTCACATTGTTGCATGGCCCCGAGATGTTGCCTTTTGAATTTCTATCTCTTTTTTCAAGCCCATCATTTAAATACCACCTGCCTTCTGTGTCCTTTCTTTTGCATCTCAAATATGATTTTGTATTTCTCCAACACATTCAGAAATGATTTACCATCTAAACATTGCATTTCACCTCACAGAGGGATACACACACAGTAGGCACTTAATACATGTTTATTAAAATTGAATCTATAAAGTTAGTTGAGCACTTGTGATATGAAGACTATTTTATACACACATTATATATACACACACATACATGCATACATACATACATACACACATACATATATTTGCCCAGCAACCTACAGAATTCATCCATTAGTAAATGTATCTTAGGTGAACACTCCAAATAAAAGTAGGGCAGGAACTGAATGGGAAAGCAGTTTGGCTTCTCTTTGGGAAATTGCAACATTATGTTCAATATTCCTATGTTTTTCTCTGAAAGAAATCCTGCTTTATAATACCAATAATATTACCTTGATGCTGAATGGCTCCAAATCATGGAGTGCTGCTACAGCTTGTTTCCCACAGTAGAATGTAAGCTCTTTGAGGACAGACTGTCCATTTTTATTGGTGTTTCCTCAGTGCTTGACGTATAATGAGCTCTTCATAAATATTTCTTGGATGAATGAAATTAGATCCTGCATCATTAAAGGTATGATCCCATTTGAGAATATTGGGGTTTTGGATTTCTTTAGTGCAAGGCATTGTGGACTTTCTTGGTTCTTATCTGAAGGTCACATGATAAATGATATTCTGTGGCAAAGTATAAGCTGTCAGACTCATGTGAAATGTGATTTGTATACTCACTAGCCTTCCTTCCTAGATTCTTATCTCATTTCCTGGTACCTCCATAAGTGCTCATGAGGGATAAGAGCAGCTTTGGGCACCTAACTATGAATTCTTGTGTTTTCCAGGGTCCTCTTCTTCTCTCCCCCCCCCATATGAATGTATGGAATTAAACCTTGGGGGGTTAAAAGAAAAGCTTCCTAAATGAGATGGACCTGTAATTAGGGAGGAAGTATCTCTTCTTGGTGCCTGTATTTTCTTCACTCTGTCACCTCCTCTCCATGCAAAAATAATAGAATTTACCAACTTGTCAATGAATTTATGAAAGTTTGGCCTCCCTGGTGTTGTTTTTGAAACAGGGTTTTCCTAATGTATTGATTACTAAAAATACTAGATCACGTTTATTGTGAATATATTTAATAACACTAATAGCCCATATTTATGTGATACTTTATAGCTCCCAAAGCACTTTTCTTAGCCAACACCATAAGAGGTAATGCACATAGTAGTACTTAGCTCTTAGGTATGGCCTAGCCTATTTCTCAATCTAGTGCTCTTAAGGAGATATTGTCATAAACGAACCTTAGACTTCAGAAGTTTGTTGGTAGCTTATGATAAAATGGTTAAAAGAAACATATCCATGATATTATAGAAAAGATATTTTTTTCCCAAAATTATAGAAAGTAAAAATACTTGTATACTATACAAATGTTGAAACAGTAGTAGCAAGCATGTTAGAAAGGGATGGCTATCCCACTGGTAATGTGGAAGGAAGATGGATCTTATTTGTCTGACAAGCTAAGTGGTGGGATCAAGACTAGCAGAAACCACTACCTGAAAAACTTACCGTTCTCTCTGATTGTTCTGCAGTTTTTTTCTGTGACACTTAACTAAAGGGCAATAAAGAATTGGTTGCAGTTTTTTAAAAGTATCAATGGCAGCAGTGTGGTTAGCTGCCAAGAGCTTTAGATACAGTGAAACTGAGACCACCATGGTCCTACTCCGGACTCTGCTTCTAATTCAGTATATAGATATGAGGAAGTCATTGTCTCCAAAAGGTGTAACTATAGAAAAGTAGCATAGTATTCTAGATAGAATGATAAACTGAACCTGGAGTAAGGATGACTAGATGTCCCATGCATCCTCTGAATACTTTAATTTAGCCAAGTCTTATCCTCAGTTTCATCATCTGAAAACTGGGCATGACTAAGGGTAGTGAGTATCGCTGTGTGTCAAGCAATTTGCTAACTTTAAACTTCTATGTAAATATCAGTCATTAGTAGGATATGGGTGATAGAAAGTTGTCCTGAATTTAGGAAGATTTAGTTCATTTCCTGTTTGTCATATGCTAGCTGGGTGACCCTAGACAAGTCATTTAACTGCTCAGCACACCTGGAAACTATGATCATAAGATGTAGAGGAGATGTGATATATTTTGGTGGTGGTTCCTTATAGTGATGATATCACAGGTCTGGAAAAAAAACCAAACCTATATACAGATAACCAAAATATATATTGGTTCTGATTATAGTAAAACTGGAATGATAGAGTTGAACATTTGTTTTGGCAAAAAGCAGTAGACAAAAATTTAGATATTTTCATCCAATTTAACTTAATTCATTCCCATTTTATGCTAATCTTTGACCTTTTTTGAGTTGACTCAGCTTGACAAGTGTGATATTTTATTTGAATTTCTGAATGATTGGTAATCCTTTATAATTATGTTGCCATTAATTCTAGGATATTAGAAAACTCCTATCCAAGAAATTTAGATGTAGGAAACTATTATTATTGTTTGCATACAAGCATGAAGTTATAATACAAGACTTAAAAAAAAATATTCACTACCTTTCCTACAAAATCTAAGGCTTTATTTCAATGCAAGTCTCCAGCAGAGACTGGATAATGTACTCATGAAAAAAAAATGTGCCTGTTGCCAGCAACTGGCCTGGTTCTGGCTCATTCCCATAATTGCTAAAAAGATCTTTGAATTTTCAACTATTTTGTCATATAAATGACTTTTATTCAGGAATCTTTAGGAATAAATATAATCTTAAAATCAAGTACATTGATTGACTATTTTTTTTCTCCTCAAAGAAGCAGCTAAGATGAAGGTTTTGTGGAGCAGAAAGTTTAATTATGATTAATAGTATGTGTGCTTGGGGGAGAAAAACGCATTCCTGGAGATCTGTGAATTTGCTGAAGGGAAACAGAGTGGTGAAATATGCCTTTAGCAGGATGTTGCTAGTTATGTACTTTCAATGCTGGGGAGGAGGAGGAGAAACAGAAATGGGACACTCCACCCTCTCCTTGTGTCTGCTCTGGTAGGAGTCTTTTTAGCCTACCAGAAACTTTGGCCAGCTGCCAGTTTGGCCTGTGGAGCAATCCGTAATTAACGTGAACTCTCTCTTTGTCTCTCTCTCTGTCTCTCTCTCTGTTTCTGTCTCTCTCTATGTCTCTGTCTCTCTCTGTGTCTCTCTTTCTTTCTCTCTCTTTCTGCATTTGTTTCACCTGGGAAAGCTGTGTAATAGACTAATGAAGATTTTCTTGACTGAAAGGGCTATATATTTTCAAAGAGGAACAATTAACAGATCCATCAGAGCATGACTGAGACAAAATCACCAGGCCAGTGGTCCTTATTTGTGGGAGCATATTGTCCTGTACTGTATATGGTTTTGACATTTTGTAGGACTGACTCAAACAGAAATGTGTACCATCACTGTGTGTATGTGTCTTTGTCTCCCCAGTGCTTAGTGCCTTGCACATTACTTATGGGAAGGATAGCACAAAGTGAGGTGTGATTAAAAATGCAGGTAGAGTGAGCCTGTGAAATGGAAGATACTCTGATCTGAGCAGGGATTTTATTGCACAAAAATCAAATACTGACTGAGAAATGAAATCTAGAACCGTCTGTTCCAGGATTGGCTTCAGACTTTAGACTGTGGTCCAAAGAAAGTGTTAGTTATTCCGATTCTATTTCTCTTTCTATAGAAAACAAACAAACAAATAAAAAAACCCAAGACATTATCTCCCTCTTTTGGGTGATCACAGTATGTGTAAGAGTGGAAATCCTGCAGAATGCCAATCTATTTCCTATTTTGGTTCGTATGGGGAAGAGGAGACATTTGGAACCTTCTCCTCAAAGGTTTTCCTGCCTCAGATTTCTACCTTTTCCTTTAATCTGTCCTTCCACAGTTACCAAAGTGATTTTCCTAAAGCACAGATCTGACTATGTCTTCACTCTGCTCAATGAACTTAGGAGCTCATTATTACCTTTGAATGAAATTTTAAAAAAAATCTCCCATATCTGTACCTTTGCATTAGCTGTCATTGTGTGGAATGCACTCCCTCCTTAGTGATGCCTAATAATCTTTAGTTACTTTGAAAGCTCAGCTCCACTGCCCTCTCTTCATGAATTATGTCCTTCTTCCTCCCAAAAGTGACTAGAGCCTTTCCCCCAATTATTTCATTTTTATTTTGTTTATAGTATTTTTCTATGTATTCATATATGTATATGTTATCTCAGTCAGCAAGCATTTATTAAGTGCTAACTATGTGCCAGGAATTATGTTAAATTCTGGAAGGATAAAAAGGTTTAAAAAAAAAAAAAACAGTCCCTACCATTTGAATATGCATTAGCTCATGGAGAGGCTAGATTTTTTTTTTTTTTTGCATTTTTTGACTGAAAAGGGTAGGGCTTAAAATTCCGAGGGACTAACATGGTACTAGGCGATTGATATATTGATTGAAATATAGCTTTGTTTGCTTAGCAACTTCTTTTTTGCAGAACTCTCTGTGATATTCCTTTCATGAAGGCTTTTGCGTGTATAGTGCCCACTGTATTGAAAGCCCTGGACCAGGTAGCCTATTTTTCATGTCTTTAATTTCTATTTATGACCATATGTTGCCAGTGTTTCTGGTGCTATAAATTGACTATTTCTCAGCCAGTTTTACCTATTTAGAAGCCAACCTTTCCCTCTCTGCTACACACCAATAAACTTTAGCCATATAAACCACAATATTTAAGTTTTCACTTTTACTTAGATTATAAAATCATATTTAGGAGAATAGGTGATAATATCAGTTTTCTGGAATGGGGCCTACTTTCACCATTATGGAAGCCTTTTTTTGTATCTGATTGTGCCTCTCTATTCAGTGTCTGAACATTCCCATTTGACCCATTCAACAATCTGTGTGGAATGCTTGAGGCTTTTTATTAAGAGGAGCCAGTCTTTTGCTCCAGCCTATCACTGATTATTAATTGAAGATTTGATCCTCTTGTCCTTTTAGACATTTAAACCTTTTCCCCCCCAAGATAATTGAGGTTAAGTGACCTGTCACACAGCTACTAAGTGTCTTGAGGCCTGATTTGGACTATCATCCTCCTGATTGCAGGGCTGCTACTCTATCTAGTGTACTATCTAGCTGCCTCAACCTTTTTACTTTCTTAAAGGATAACCCATAATGTTAAGTAGAGTTTGAGAGTCATGGAGAAGGGATTTCAGGAAAATTCCTCCCACCCAAGAATTGCTAATGAGTCCTTTGGGGCATGGGACCATAGGAATTACATGTGCTTTCACAAATGTGTTCTAAAGGCTAGGAGCTTCCTCAATATTAAGTTCAGAAAGCCAGTCTTCTAAGGGGGAGAGGCTGAGTTCCTAGGCAACTCTAGCCTGTGGGGTTGCAATTCTAGCAACCTCAAATTAAAGAGTAATGAAATCCACATTTCTAGTGGCTTGAGATAAGTCCTGGGCAGCACCAGTCTTATAGGGGGAAAAAGCAGCACACAAAAAGACCTCTGAAGGTAGAATAAAAGCAAGAGACTAAAGCTATGACATGGAGGAGAGAAATATCTGAATTTGGTTCTTTTCTACCATCATGTTCAGAACAATAGAAGTATGATGGGACATGTGGTTGCTTCTCTAGCAACCTAAAGTTCTTTTTTTCTTCTTGGGTATCCTAGCCTTGCAAGTAGTACTATGACGTTAAATGTCTCTGTAGGTTTCTGGAGTGGAAAAAAAAAAAACAATCACTGGGACGTTGGGGAGGATTGCCTCTCTCTAGGGACTCCAACTTAATTTACATTCTGAGATGAGTTCAAACCATTGGGTGGTACTCTGAGAATAGAACTCTATAGGGTCCTGGGGGAAGATAGGACTCATTAGAGAGAAAAATGAGAATTTTGTTGCTTATACACTGCTGTAAGTTCTTTATGAGTTTACACCATTTTGGTTTAGCGTGATGAAAGCTGTCCTGTGTCGGAAATGTGCAGTTACCTTGAGTGCTTAAACAAGATCTGAAAACCCTTTTGCTTACAACTGTAGAGATCTAGACTTGGTATATTCAGGTATATTATGAAATTTCCCAGAAGCAACTCTGTGTTTCAGCAAAGTGAACTAAGGAGAATAATTTTGGTGGCATGTTCCCCAGATGTGACCCGGTCATGTAAGAACAGAAATAGAAGTACAGGCTGTATTTATATTCTTGTATGAACTTTTCTTTCCCTCATATTATTTTTTCTTTCTGAATGAAACTAGTAAAAAAAAAAAATACAGGAAAATGGACATAGAGAATACATTGCTATGACCAATCTTAAGTCATGTTTTAACTAGTTTCTTCTTTAAAAAGCCTATTCTTTAGTGTCTTCTGTACTCCCAATGCAGTACACACAGAGGAGAGGACTCATGATGTACTATGGATACAACTCCAGGCTCGCCATGGTGTACTAGCATAGAGACATTGCTAATGTGACTTCTGAGTTCTAATGCTTATGAACCAAACTTTCAAGGGACCTCACATCATATAAAACTCAACGTTAATTTGTGATAGAAATAATATGGCCTGGGTAAAGACTGATATTTTCTATGTATATAGTTGCCCCGTTCATCTAAGCTTGGCCATGATATAGTCTCGATGGGAATTATAAATTATAGCATCTTGCCTTCGTGTGTTCCCCTTTCTGGAACTTTGCCAACAAATCTGAGTTGAGTCTGAGTCACATTTGGGGAAAGTGTGATGGATGAAAAACAGATAGCACTTGCCAGACAGATTTACTAGGAAATGGGAAACCCTTGCGCTTTCAGAGCTTGTTTTAGCAAATAATCAAGACTAATTTAGAAGTGTTTCTTCTAAAATAAAGTGATGTGATGATAACATTTTCTATTATAATCAATTCTCTAATAAAAGAAAGAAGTTCTTAAAACGTGTGTTTTAGGAATAAGAAATATGTGGTCATAAATAACCTTAAAGCATTAACTAGCACAAGGTCTGTTTTACACCTTACACTGGTGATTAGACTTCATTGCAGAGTATATTTAGTGATTGAATTAAAGACAAGACCTAGAATAAACAGGCATATTTAGACTGAATGCAGTAGACAAAACTTTTTTTTTTTTCTGGTTAAAATCCTACAAACACATGCCTCTCTACAATGGCCCAGAATGTTTTATATCCATCGTTAGTGTCTCAGCTAACAAACTAGTTTTGTTTTTTTTGTGCCTTGAGTAAATACTAAGTGTTCCAACCTTTTCCTTCTATTTCAGGGTTTGTCGCTGTTTTCAACTGTTTCTCTTCATAACGTGTTTGATGATCCCATCCTTGACCACCACATGTACCCTGAACTCTTAATCTTGCTTCTCAGCAGTCAGCTGTTCATAATGCCTGGCTTTCAGCTGTGCTTCAGTGTATTCTCATAGTGGTTTTTTAAGAAAAATATAGGTAGCTTATTTGAAGCTTCCCCATCTCATCTCACCATGTAATCACTGTTTAAGAATCCTGCTGTCATTCATCTTTCTCAGTCATCTAGTCTCCTAGAATTGTGTAGCTTTGAGCTCCACTTCAGTAGTGCTAGACAAGTATCTCATCCAGGACTTTGCTGTTTCTGATCCTGTCTTTGCATTTGAAATGTCAAGTGTCTTGGTTCAGTATCACTTCTCAATAGGTCCTTAGTTTAGTCTGGAGATTGATTCTGAGCTTTCTTGACTTTTCTTCTAAAGAGCATTATGACTCTCAATTTGTTTTATTTTTGTTTGTTACTATGCAGTAGTGGGTAGATAAAAGGTAGGGAACAATATTATGTAAGAAATAGTTTTACTAAGCCAAAACGTGACTGAAGAGATTATTAAAATGAGAAATACTATAGTATATTGTCTTCTATTATATACAGATGATATGTATGTTCAAAGTGTAATCTTGAAAATCTATCATCTTTCTGTTTCCTATGAAAATTCTTTAGCAGTGAACATAAGCATTGTGGGACAACAACAAAGTGGTAACCGTAACAGTAATAACATTTATGTAGCACTTTAAGGCTTGTAATGCTTTTTTACATATGTCATCATTTATTGAAGTATTATTTACATATCATAGTAATGATTTTCTGTAGTTGAATCAGGCCAAGTACTTCAAATTCCTTTATTATTAAGAATGTGAAAAAAGTTAAACAATTACAATTTTCTATCCAGACAGCATAGTTTAATGGATAGAAATTAGTCTTAGAATAGAAAGGTCTGAATTCAAGTTGCTTCTCTGATATCCTAACTATGGGCAAATGACAACTTCTTAGAGCTCTAGGCTGGTGGTTTCAAACTCAAATAGAAACAGTGTCCTCTAACAATACCTAAAGATCTCTATGGGAAGCATCTTGACTTAGTTTTAAAATGTAATGTTATCTATGGTTTTTAAAAGTTTTCTTGTTAAATATTTACTGATTATATCTTTTTAAAAAAAACTTTATTTATTTTGGACTTAGATACAGAAAGACAAAAAACCATATTTCCATGTGCATAGTACAACATAGAAAGGATTCAATATAAAACCGTGAATTTCCATTTTAAACTGTTTACTTAAAAAAAAAACCCACTATGTAATAGATATTGCACATTGTTTTCAAAGCTACCCAGCTTTTCTGTGCTTCTTTCTACATTTTCTGTTCTCTACTGTGCATTTTTAATTTTTCTCTCTCTCCATAAAGAAGGCTACAAGTAAAGATGCACACATATACATATACATATACATATACATATACATATACATATATCTACTTATGTAAAACTATAGTATTCATAGTTCTGTTTAGCATTTCTGTTTTTGGAGTTCCTTCAGAGGTCCTTTGCAGTTGGTTTGAGTATTTGTGATACTCAGGATGAATTAGTCATTCTAATTTGTTCTTAGGACAATATTTCTGTTACTATATACAATGTTCTCTTGGTACTACTAATTTCACTTTCCAATATTTAATGCAATTCTTTCCAATTTTTCTAATATTAATCAGCTCATCATTTCTTATAGCACATCACAATTGTATACCACAACTTGTTTAGCTATTCCCCAAGTGAAGGTCATTTATCTTTTTAGCCATTCTGATAGTTGTAAAATGATATCTCAAAATTGTTTTATAACAGCCATATCTTGCTCTGGTTCAGATTACTGGCTACATTTTTGACACTTCTGTTCTAGACAGTTCTCTAAGATTATAAGTTGCAGAGAAAGTGCCAGTCTATATTGGTGGAGTAAGTTTGTTTATCTGGAAGTTTTCTGTACCATTGAAATCACAAGTCCTTTCCCATTGTTGTCTCTAATACTCAGTTTCACAGAGAGGTTATGGATTACTGAGAATACTGCAGCTGAAGTTTCTTAAAACATTTTGGAATAACTCTTTAGAACCAAGTTCTAAAACAGAGATGACCCTGACACTTACCTAAGGTAGCTTCTAAGCTAAGAAAATCATTATCCTCATTATTACATATCATGTAAGACTAGGTACAAAGTGAGTTATACTTAGAAGGTATAGTCTTTGTTTTCATGGAGCTTAAAATAATAAACAGAGAAAAAAAGAGAAGAAAGTTGAAACCTGTATGATATGTGTTCAAAGAAAACATCCATAGTCTGAGTCCTCTTATGCTGTGTTGTATTTCAATGAAATACTTGACTGATAATTGACAGAAGAGAAAGTGTATTACTGAGTGAGTTTTCAAGTACTGATGAACACTCTATCTGAGAGTCAGCTTTGGTGCATTGGGAAGAGCAGTGAACTTGGAGTCCAAGGACCTAGATTCAAATACTGACTCTGTCCTTTGTTACCTTTGTACTTTGAATGAGTCATTTCATCTTTTGAATGTAGCTGACTCTGTGCTTTGTTATCTTTGTAACTTTGAGTCATTTCATTTCACAGTCCTGATCACCTAGATAACCTAAAGGACTTCTGAGTTCTATTCCTGCCATTACTCTATGATCCTATGGAAGTCTAATGAAGAACTGATCTCATACTTGGGTAATAAATTGATAAACAGAGTCTGAACCCTTGTAATTTCATATCATCTTTGCATTTACAGAGGACTCATTCACAATTTAATACAGCATATAAAAGCTGGAAATCAATCAATGTATCTTCATGCCAAATTCTAATATATGACTAACACAATAGGAGTGGCAAGCAGTTCGCAAGCAATCAAAAACAATGTGATTGTGGAATGCCTAATTATTTGTGTGTCAGATATGACATATCAGAGCTCAATATGTATAGCCCCTGGCTTTGTATAAATAGGAGCAACATGGATCATCTCATTATGCTCCAATGAGAACTGATTTAAAGTGGAGGACCCCTAAAAAGAGTTGATGACTCTTAAGATGGACTGGTAGGATTGTGCTACAGAGCTGTAGCAGCTTTTCTTTTTTCATTCCGAATCTAGTTTAGTGAATCATTTGGCAGCAGTGGATGCTTTTTCAATAAACATTACTTGGGGAAGAAGGTGACATATCAACATGTTCAACACTATTTTTTTTATAAAGCATGAATAAATAGGACACACTACATTTTACTTCATTACAAGAGAATGTGGCCTGAGACCAGACATAAATGTGAACCATTGTCACAGAGCTCCTTAGGGAATTGTTCTTAATAAGGACAATGCACGTGCAGCCATTCTAAAATGGGAACACCTCTTAAGAGGGCTAAGCCAGACCAGAAAATGCAAAGAAACCTTTTTTCCCCCCAGAAATCAGGGCATGAGTAGAAATATACTTGCTGATGGCACATTTTCTTTTGGCTAAGTGGTAGATAATAGAAAGGAAAAACTAAGAAATTGAAAAGAAATACATTTAGGGTCAGTAATGAAAGGAACCCTCAACAAATGTGCAAATGAGGAAGAAGTTGACTAAAAATTTGCCATTAGGAACTACAAGATAATACTGTTAACCAAACCTGACAATCACAATGGATTCTCTTTTGTGAACTTGTTTCCTTTTTCATTATAAAATGGTTTAATATTTATGAAGAGTGTTAATATAAACATCAAAAGTTTACAGCTGGCCTAATTCTGTAAGGAGCAAGAAAAAACAGATTTATAATTAGATTTATGAATTTAGCTGACTTAATACTTTAATCTTAGCAAATGGCTACTGTTCTCGTGGGGCCTAATAAAGTTTAAAGCCTATCATTTTTCTCTTTTCCTTGGAACAATTTGGGCTGTCATGTCTGTTTTTGTTAATAATTAGGTACGTATATTCTTTGAGATTCAGATATGTGTTTTGTAATATTCATCCTACATGGAAAGAGGCCTTACCTAGAAAAAAGACCAAAAGATAATGATGATTTTTAAGTAAAAAAAAGCATTGTTATGGAGAGAAAAATTGCCTGGCATACATCTCCAATGATTGTCAAATTGGAGGAAATATTTTTGAGTAAGAGTGCTAGCATTTGCTAATAATAGTCTCCAACCACAATGAAAAAATGAAAAGTAAAATTTGGATATTGTCAATGAAGACTAGTGAAATAAATATTTTTGATCAAAGCTTATTCTGAAGTCTTGGGTTACCCTTTCATTTCTCATGCCATGTTTTGTGAATTCCAAGTGATTGGTAACTCTGAATTGCAGGGTGAACAATATAGGTTTCACACAAAACAGGTATGACTAATGCACCTATAGGTTGTAGAAGAACTGGAACAAGGGAACTTAATTTCTTGAAACCCTTCCCAACTTTGTGATTGTTATATAAACTGGTTATTACAATTAAACATCTTTCTTGTATGAATGCTTGAGGAATGAACACAAATTACATGGGCAGTTAGGTGGCAAAGTGGATAGAGTGATGGGCCTGGATTCAGGAAGAATCATCTTCCTGAGTTCAAATCTGGCCTCAGGCACTTAATAGATATAAGACTCTGAGCAAGTCACTTAGCCCTGTTTGCCTCAGTTGCCTCATCTATAAAATGAGCTGGAGGAAAATGGCAAATCACTTCAGTATCTTTTCTAAGAATATCCCAAATTGGGGTCACAAAGAGTCTGACAACAAGTTTTTTATAATGAAATATTATTCAGGGCGGTTTTTTATTCCATCAGATCCTCTGCCTTTACCTGTCATCAGTTCTTGCCTTGGGGGAAAAATAGAATGAGGCAAGAAATCTGAAATGCAGTGTTCATAAACATGTCTGAAAATAATTTTGTGGTTCCTGACTCTTAGATCCAAGTACTACTATGAGTATAAATGCATTATTTTTTTTTAAATTTTGTTCATTTGCACCATCAAAGTTGGGTATTGCAGAAAATGCTATTGATTTACAAAAAATTACAAGAATAAAAAAAGTGTAGTTTTCTATGATTATATAAACAATAGGGATATTTTAGATGAATGTAGGAAGAATTTTTATAGAATTTTCAATCATTAGAAGGCTAATTGGAGAGAGTCAACTAGGTCTTTAACCTAATACTTGCTTTCCTTAAGCAAAAGCAATTAGTTAAAATAAGAAGCTATCGAATATGGAGAGTCAGAGCAGTTAGAACAGCTGGAGAGAGAGGACAAGTAGGTAAGCAGACAACTAGGATTCAGAGTGTGTTTGTGGGAAGGCCCTAGCAGGGCTTTGGAATGGTATTGCTCTCTCCAGTGTTATCATGTATAGATTTCTTTGTTACCATGATGAATTTGGTTTTCTGGTGTTGGGCTTTGGCTTTCTGGTGTCCAAATAAATGTTTTGCTTCTGTCTTCTATATGAAGCATCTGTTATATTTTGGGATTCAGAACTACACTGGCATATTCATAGTCACTGTTGGTGCTGTGAATAATTCCTTGGTGATAACAGCTCTTTAACATAAGTCTAGCCCATAATAAGCACTTAATAAAACACTTTTTGACTGACTAATCTCTTAGTTGAGTATGCAGCTTTATGATTCTTGCCCTAGGTTCAGTTTTTGGTCCTTGCCCTGAATGCCAGAATTCCTAGTTATGAGTTTGGTAACCATTTAGGGAGACATTAGCACATTTCATTAGAAAATTGTAGGTTATTTTTTTATCTATAAGTTTTAAAGAGAAGGCTAGACCTCTCTTTCTTGGATAAGTTAACAAATAATCTCTCCTATCCCAGAATCATGACTCTATATTTTTCTCCCTTAGGTCATCATTTCTATTATGGAATCCAAAAAGTAATCCATCAACTCCTGGTATTCAAACTGAATCTGAAGTCCAAAGAGAATTTCAGCAAGAAAAAAGGAGGAGCTTTATGAAATACTAGTGATGACTCCATTTTTCAGAATAGCATATGTGAAAAAGGAAATTTTAATAATCAAAAGATGAATATCAAACACATATTCCAGCTTTTAGTCCCATAAGCCAGGAAAACTTTACATGATTAAAAAACTGTCACCAAAGATTTCTGAATTTGGGACAGCAGAAATGGATTGTTGATGATAAAACTACCTTTTTTTTTTTTTTAAGCTAGGGTTATACAAAGTTGAAGGGCTCCTTCTGGAATCACTACTAGGGTCACCTGTTCTGTGTCAGACAATAATAGGAAGGATACAAATGGCAAGAATCCATCCCGCTCTCCCTCTAGCTCTTGTGGCCTTATTTTTAGAGTTCTGACAGCAGTTGCCAGCATTGTATGCTAGTGTGTGCTTGCTAGGTGACAAGAACCTCCTTTGCTGCTGTTCTCTGTCTCTCTTGACAGGCGTAAGGCAACTCCTAAATATAACCAACTCCAGTCAATTGGCTGCAATGGATCCTGACTGAGGACTCCACAGACCCTCCTGGGTTCTAAAGAGCCAAAATTTTTCTAATGCCTACTAACACATCTCAGTTCTTTCTGAATGCCAAGTCAAACAGAATTAAATGGGTGTGCAAGGAGTAGGAGCACATAATAAAAAACACAACTGAATCAAGACATTAGATGCTAAATAAGAGTGGGCAAGCAGCAAAAAAAAAAAATATGAAAAACAAATATTTTGAAGTATTTTGAGCCAAGATCATTAAAAAAAAAATCAGATGCATCACACAATGGGGAATAATGGAAACAGCATATATTCCCCCTCCCCAAAGAAAGTAAGGAATGAATTAAAATGCCTTCTGAGTTTATTTCCATCTTATTTATACTACATATATATTTGGTTGCTACATAATTGTTTATATTTTGTCTCCTCTATTATTAGACTATGAGCTTTTTGAGAGCTGGTACTGTTTTTACCATTCTTTGTCTCTCCAGCACTAAACACAATGCTTGACATATAGCAATCACTTATTTAGTAAGTGCTTGTTGATTTGAATGAGTCAATGAATGAATGTGTAAAAAACCAATGTAATGAGTGCCTGCTATGTGGATATGGCTGATAACTAAAATAAAGTATAGGATAAATACTATGAATCATATATATATATAATAGGATAATAAGTAGGATAAATAGTTCTTGCTTTATTAAAGCAACATCTTATCTTAATTTGTTGCTTCATAATACACTAGTGTTAGAGAATCGTGCATAAGAATACATATGCAGTTCTAACACTTATTAAATTCAGGGTAGTCTACTGTTGTTCCTGAGCAGTATTTATTTACTCCACAGTCTTCTGGGATTTATAATTTGCCATCACAGGTACCAGATCTGGACAGGGCTTTTCACCTTTACTTCAGTAGAATTGTCATCATCAAAACCCATGAAAATACTAGGGCAGAATCATTAGTTTTCAATTACTTTTCTTCTACGTGGTATTGCAGTCATTAATCTCTCTTTTCCTATTCCTTTTGTTTTTAATGTACACATAAAAGGAATTAATATCCTGATTATAATAGGAATTAATAATTTCTGATGGTTGCAATTATAGAAATCAAGAATATGCTAGCAATGATCCACAGATGTGTTGTCTCAAATGCTTAATGTTACTAAGAAAGTTGCTAATGCATTTATTTTTTGAGTTGGTTTTCCTTCTCTGATGATGAATTTTTGCTGATAGTTTGACCAGTTTTTTTTATGACAGCTGACATTCACTGAGAAAAATAACTCATATTGGATTAAGGGTGTAGCCTATGGCCATGGAGCAGGGCAAAACTAATTAACCCATTAAAGAATTCAATAATGAAATATTTCTCTCTTTAGCACAAAGCTTTTTTCAACCCGACTTCTATGGTATGCTTGCTATAATGAAAAGCAGTTGTGTGGGCAATATAATAAACATGCTTCTTAAAATTCTCATTTTTTGGACAATTTTTATATACAAAAGGAAAGAGAAAGAAGAAACATGCCTGCAGAGATTCAGTAAGATTGTTATCCATGGAGAAAAGCTAAAATATAGGAATAATAAGTGTGGTAGAAATGCCTAGAAATTCATAGAAAACAAAATTTGTGAAAGTAGGCAAGAATATGATATTATGTGCCTATAAATAAATGAACAAAGTAGGGCTAACAAGGAAATTGAACTAAGAATCCTAGCTCTGTGAAGCCAATTTGATCTGATAGGTGTGGATGGAACTTGATTGATTGATTGATGACCTAAGACTTGAATATGCACAGAATTTTGTTTAGAAGTAACAATAGGTAAAAGGATGGTAGAAGAGTAGCTTCTTATATTAAGAAGATGTCCTCATGTAGACTATCCAGGAACCTGATGGGGAAGCATGGTGGAGAGCCATTGAATAAAAAATAATGGAGACTAAAATAGAAATGATATTATACTTTCACCTGGTAAAAAGAGGAAATAAAGAAAGTGTTTAGGAAACAGGGATGATATAGTAATGAAGGTAACTTGAATTATTTGGACATTTGCATTTCTCCTCTTATTCCTCTCTTTCTATCTCTGTCCCTTTCTCTTTGTCAAAAGTGAAGAAGTAATAAATCTTTGCTATGTTTTAATAATAATTTCAGTCTTCTAAAGGTGGGAAAACCTATGAGAAAAACTTGAATACTAGATATGATCATCGGTAATAATTGATCAGAAAGCACTTATTTTAAAATTTTTTTTAACATACATTTACTATATGTTCATGGATTTTGCTAAACTATGGGGATATATAGAAACTAAAACTATTGTTTATCCTTAAGGAGCTTGCATTCTAATGGGAGAGACAACATATAATTAGTGCATAGATAGAAATTGCTGAGTAGACAGAAGGTACCTTTAGAGGGAAGCTATTAGCAGCTAGGGACTACAAGAAAGGACTGTTGCCAGAGTTGGTGCTTGAGCTGACTCTGAAAGGCAACCTTATATTCTCAAGAGTGGGGGGCAATTAGGAGGAAGAACATTCCAGGTTTGGGGTACAAAGGCAAGGATATGGTAAGTGGAGCACCATGGGCGAGGAAATGCAATATGGTTGCCCTATTGAGACTGTGAAGGGAAGAAGGAAGGGGCTAGGTTGTGAAGAGCTGCAAATGCCAAACAGTGAGTTGATATTGGCTTTCTTAGTATTTCCTCCATTTAACTTAGTGCCTAGCACATAGTAAGTAGTTCTTAATTGTTTACTGACTAACTGATCTCAGAGGTTATAAGTAGTCATTGGAGTTTGTTGGTGGGAGTGACATAGCTATGCTTTAGGGAAAATCATTTTAGCAATTATGTGGAAGATGGATTGAAGCTAGGAGAGACCTCTAGTTAGAAGGTTATTAGAATAGTCTAAGCAAGCGGTGATGTGGGCTTGTTGCTAGGTGAAAATGATGGAAATTTTGGGAAGTTACCACTCTATCTTAGAATTCATCATAGAGAAGCAGAGGAAAGTCAGACATAGTCTAACATGCCTAGATTTTAGAATAGCTTTATAAGAGTACAGGGAGAGGAAAATTGCATGTGGGAAATATGCTCAGGAAAAATAGAAACTTCTCAAGTTCAATATATGTCAGCAGTGTTATCTGACAGCTAGAACAGTTTGGTTTTATGATGAATTAAGAGAGAATGAAATCCAAATAACAGTCAGGTGATCTATCTCCTTTTCTTTGTTTTTTGCTCAGATCACCTTTATAGTCTTAAATTCAGTTCTAAGTGGAATTTTAGGAAGTGTTTTGATAATCTGGAGAATATCTAGAAGAGGGCAGCTAGGATAATGAAGGCCCACAAGATCATGCCACATGAAGATTAGCTGAAACAAGGCCCTGTTCAAGCAATAGGAGAGGGGCAAGGTAGCATCATTCAAGTATTTGAGGAATTGTTGTATGGAGAAAGAAGAAGATTGATTTTATTTGTGTCCAGAAAGCAGAACTAGGAGCAATGATAGTAAAAGTTAGATGTCTGCTCATTTGGGATGAAGTAGAAGGGAATTCTTGTTCAGGTATGAGCTAGAAGAGAAGGACATTGAGGTCCCTTGTAGCTCTTGACATTCTGTCATGATTCTGCACTGCTCATGTCTTCCAGTATCTCTGACACCCCAAATGCTCATTTTATAAATGGAAATTTAAACAGAGATTTGATAACATTCCACAAAATCACACAATGATGCAGTGAAACGCTAGTCCAGGAAAAAATTTTTGCTATGGTTTTCTTATGTGGAGATATTATTTCTCATAGTTTATTAATTGTATGGGGAATTTTCACACATTTCCTAAACTGTAGCACACAGAGCTCACACTCTTAGCACATGTGCTTTCATGTGGTAATAAGGATTATGGTGGTAAGCTGATCTCTCAGGGATCACATGAGCGTTACTTGAATATAACCGAGGAACAGCTGTTTGCTTAAGCTGTGCTATAGCTCTCTTGGATTCTTTGAGTCAAGTGCAAAGATTTTTGACCAGAATAGAAGATCTGACCACTATACTTTAAAAATATCTCAAAATATTTTTAAATGGAGCAATAAATTTATTTTTATATGTGTGTATATATATGTGTGTGTGTTTATGTATATAAGTAAGTATATACACGCATACCTATATGCATGTAGATAGATTGTATCTATATCTACATCTATGTGGATATCTAGCTATATACCACATAGATAAGATTATAGAAATAAAGGGACAATAAACCTTTACTATGTTCTCATCCAAGGCTTCATTGTTCTATGATGATCCTAGGCTCTTGAAGGTTACACTAGTAGAGTGCCAACTCTGACAGGGCTTACCAATCTGTAAAAGCTTTTGTTGTGAACCTAATGATCAATTGTGCATCTTTTTTTTTTTTTTCAAGGACTAGCCTAGCTAAATTTAGAGAAAGTTCTTACTGGGTGGCTATGAAGTAATGATTTTTTTAACCACATCATTTCTCAAAGATCATGTACCAAGTTGTACAAAGGGTGTGATACATATCAGTTAGTGCAAGTACCTGTGTAGTTGAAATCAGAGATCTTTGAGTTATTAAAAAGCATTCCCTATTTTGAAAATATAATACTGTACTTTTATTTCCTCAATTGTTAATATATGAATTGATTTCCTGTCTATCATTTCCTTATTTTAAAAATAAAATCTTATTAAATATATAACATTTTTATGTAACTGGCATATTGACAATAAGGATTCAGAATAGAAGATATATTCGTATATAGGAAAGAACATGGTACAGTGGGGAAAGTATTTAATCCAGAGTCACAGAACTTGATTTAAATCCCAACTCTGCTATATAATCATAATAATAATCCCACCACCAAAACCATTAATAATAACAACATTTACATAGTGCTTTAAAGTTTGAAAATACTTTACAAATCTTATCTTCATAACAACCTTAGCAGGAACTGAAACAAACCAAAGTTGTGTGATTTGCCCAAGGCTCACACACCTTGTAAATGTCTAAGGACAGATTCGTATTCAGGTCTTTTTGTGTGTATGTGTTTTTGGAGGGTGGGGAAGGCAATGCAATTGGTGTTAAGTGACTTGCCCAAGGTCACACAGCTAGTAAGAGTTAAGTCTGACACTGAAGTTGAGCTCAGGTCCTCCTGACTCCAGGGCTGTTGCTCTATTCACCATGCCTCCTACCTGTTCCATCTTTTTTTTTTTTTAACCTTTTTTAATATAGTATTTTTTTTTCCAATTGAAATGCAAAGACAATTTTAAACATTCATTTTATATAAAATTTTGAGTTTCACATTTTCCCCCTCTGCCCTCCTTAATGGTGAGCAATTTGATATAGGTTTTATATGTGCAATCATGTAAAATATATTTCCATATTAGTAATGTTGTGGGAAAAGAAATGTAACAAAAGGGGAAAAACACACATAAAATAAACTGAAAATAGTATGCCTCAATCTGCATTCAGACTCCACCAGTTCTTTCTATGGATATGCACAGAAATTTTCATTGAGTCTTTTGGAATTGTCTTGGATCATTGTATTGCTGAGAAGATCTAAGTCAATCACAGTTTATCATTGCACAATGTTATTGCTACTGTGTACAATTTTCTCCTGGGTCTGCTTATTTCACTGTGCGTCAGTTTATGTAAGTCTTTCCAGGCTTTTTTTGAAATCTGCCTCCTCATCATTTCTTATAGCACAATAGTATTGCATTACATTCATATACCACAACATGTTCAGCCATTCATTCCCCAGTTGATGGGCATTTCCCTCAATTTCCAATTCTCTGCTACCACACAAAGAGCTGCTATAAATATTTTTGTGCATGTGGGTCCTTTTCCCTTTTTAATGATCTCTTTGGGATACATTCCTAGAAGTGGTATTGCTGGGTCAAAGGTTATGCACATTTTTATAACCCTTTGGGTATGGTTCCAAACTGCTCTCCAAATGGTTGGGTCACTTCACAACTCTACCAACAGTGCATTAGTGTCCCAATTTTCCCACATCTTCTCCAACATTTATTTTCTTTTTTTTGTTACATTAGCCAATCTTTTAGTTGTGAGGAGGGACCTCAGTGTGGTTTTAATTTGCCTTTCTAGAGGAAGGCATTTACTAGTGATTTAGAGCAGAATTCAAGTCTTCTTGGATCCAGCTACAATCTATATGACTTTGAGTAGGTCATTTAGACTTTTTTGGACCTCAGCATTTTAAAAAATTTCCAGATCTAGATCTATAACCCACATATATGAATGTATGTGTTCACTCACGCATGCTGAGAGAAAGAAGCAGTATGGCATGATAGATGACAAGGCTTGAAGTCAGAAAGATATAGATACAATTTTTGCCTCTGACATCTACTAGTTGTTTGACTATGGGGAAACCACTTATGCTTAATCTGCTAGTGTTCTAAGCAACTCTCAAAGACTAATTTATTGAGAAGTTAATTGCTGTTATACATATTTAGGGGGAGTTTTAAATGAATGAATCAATAAGCATATATTAAGCACCTATGTTTGTGCAAGACCCTATGTGGTAGGTGTTTTGAATATGTACATATATATATATATATGTATGTATATATATATATACAGGAGGATGTAGTAGCATATGTAGGAGAGTGCAAACCAAGGAAAGGAGTTTTGACTTAGTCATAGGAATTGGGGTATGAAATTTTATGCCTTTTCTAATCACAAAGGGAGTATAGATTTGATTGTTTCTAGAGTGAAGTAGAGGTGGGATACTATGAAGGAAGTATAGGGGCAGATGGTGAGATGCCCTCCCATCCCAATAGTAGGCTCTGGTGACATGGTAGATGGCTGGATAGGAGGATATGAAGCATGTTTCAGGGCTTGATTCATGTTGCATATTGAGGTGAGTTTTCACTCACCAAGTAGGACAGCTCATCTCTGGGGAGAGGACCAAAGCTAAATTGACTAACTGACACTCCTGGTCTTGACCATAACTGTTGGAGAGCTTGAATGCAGGAGGAGGACAGATGACAAGTTTCCTGTGCCAGATAGGCTATGTTGAATTGAGGATGACTGCTTAGCTGGAATGTGAAATGTGGCCTTGGGTCAGCTGGATATATCTACACCAAAAGGTTTCCCACACCAATGATGTCAAAGGTCTTCTCCCTCAAATGAAATGAAACAAACATGCAGTAATTAATCTAGATACAAATATAGGTGGGGCAATTTCATTTTTCAAATAAAAATACTGAGGCTGTATCTGCAGAAAACTACTTTTTTTTCCTAAACTGGAAAACCAGAACAATTATAGACATGATAAAGAATGTGCTAATTACCTTTAAAATCAACTTTACAAGACTGTCGTAATCCAAACAGATCTTTCACTAGATCACTCTCAAAATCGCCTTGAATGCCTTGTCAAAACTTTTTTTCAATATCATATGTCAGGGAAAGTGAACTTGAAATTTAGGAACCTCATATTTAATTGCTTGATTTGGTGTTCCTTGGTTTAGTCTGAGTATTTGATAGACATCAGCAAATGCTGAAATCAAATCCTAGCCTCTGAGTAATGTGCTGTCTCATCTTAGACAAATCACTGATCTCTGCACTTCATTTCACTTGCAAATATCTTTCCTGTTGAGAGCAAAAGGATATAAAAAAAATTGGGCATACTTATCCCAATTATCATCTCTGCAGGATAAATGTAATTATATTTACCTCGTTCATAAATAAACTATGAAGATTAAATAATAGGTGGACCTAAACAATTACTAAAGGAGCATAGATGCAGAGCCTGAAAGGAATTGAGCTTTGGTTAAATATGAGCTTTGTGATCTCATTACTGTTGGTATACTCTCCCACAAACTGATTGCAATAGAACAGTACCTTCTCGTTACCATTTGTGGATGTGTCTTTCCATTGATCTTTCATATAACATCCACTTATTGTACTAGGAGGCTTCTTTCGGTTCTTTTATTTATTTTTAATTTATTTTTTTGGTTACATTTTAAGTTCCAAATGGTCTCCCTCCCTCCCCACTTCACGCTAGAGAATGTCATCATTTCTCACACACCCACACACACACACACACACACACACACAGAGTATGTATATTTGTGTACACATACGTATTACATATATATGTATTATATATATTGCAGGTATACATGTATGTAAAACAATATTTTTATCAGTTCTTTTAATATTATATTCTATCCATTAGAATGCAAGATCCCAGAGGACAAGAACATCAAGCATACATACATATGTATATATGTATTATATGTGTGTATGTTTCTTATAAATTGATACTTTATCATTTCTTTTAATATTACTCTCTATCCTTTGGAATGCAAGATTCTAGAGGGCAAGAACATCACACTTAGCACAGTGCCTGGCATATTGCATATATTTATTGAATTTTTATTGATCAAATCTGTTATCTAGGTGCCAGTGCTATATACGTGTTTGTTTTTTCATCTCTCCCTTTTGTCATATGATTGGTCCATTTATCTTTCTGTTGCTCTTTGAGGACACCTACAATTTTTATTATTTTGGAGAAAGTTTTATTCTGTGATATATAGTCATATATTGTCTTAAAGATTTTTGGTGTCAAAAATATGTAGGGTTTTGTTTAAGGGAGAATCTTGGAATCACTGAAAGAGTTGTGCAACCTTGACTTGTCTTCCTCCTATTTAATTCTAGGCCTAGCTCACTGTTCTTCTGTAGAGTCTATTTAAGATATAGATACATACTTATATATGCATATATAGATAAGAGTATAGATATAAAAATATGGGTCTAGCTAAATATTGATTTATCAGCTATCTATCAAACTGGACAATATTCTAAAGGGGAATTTCGATTCAGTAATTTTTTTTTTCTCCTCGATGAATTGTTACGCTAAACTTTTCCACGTGGTTATGAATCTCATTTAAGAGACTGTAGAGTATCCTGGAGCTTGATTCAGTTAGCACATTACCACCCACCTTAAAGAGTTTCTGGAAGACCTCATTCATTCTTAGTTGCTAATCCTATTTGGACTCTGTGTAGGATGTCCTCTCTATCAGGTTTGCCATGACAATGGCAAATATTCCTTGATAAGCATATGCCTCCCTTATGCCTCATTTGATATTGATAACCAGAAGACTGTTGACCAAAGTAATCTCTGTTGATGAATTGATCTTCGTATTCTATATGGCTTTTATGTATGCATGGGAGGCACCTTGCTGGAGGAGGGTTTTTCAAGCTATATTTTATTTTACTAAATCAAATACCTTTTTTGGAGTCAGCAAACATATTGGCATTTTTGTGTTCTCTGAAACCTTCTGTCAAATGTGTAATAGTAAAGGTGTGGTTTTCTGTTAATTATTGTCATTGAATGCCTGTATACTTCTTATTTTTTTAAAAAAAAAGAATGTCCATAGTACATATGTAGCTTTTTAGAAGTAAGAAAATAACAATGTGGATTGCTATTTGAAAATATACCCTTAATTATCTTTGGGGGGTAATAATTCCATTTTAATTCAATTTAACAAACATTATTAAGGATCTATTATCTATCAGGCACCAGGGATATAAAGCAAACAAACAAACAAAAAATGGTCCTTGCTTCTAGGGAGTTTACATTGTACTGTGAATAAACAATAACAATTGTGTGTGTATAATTAGTGAGTTGCCTACTAAGAGAGAACTATAGTTACTACATGAACAGTATAGGCTAATGTCTCTAGGTCGTGTTTCTATAGACATGAAGATATGAATCAAGCACATTGATCACATTGGCCTGTAAGCATCTGAAGGCAGCAATCATATTTTAAATTTCAGTTGCAACTATCCAGTATTCCAATTCAGTTTATTTTGAGCCATATATTAAATGCACACTGTATGCTAGGAATAGAAAAGATAAAAATGACAGCCGTCTCAGACCTCAAGGAGCATATACTCCACTAAGCATTGAGTAAATGGTCAGTTAAAAGTCAGTCTTCAAAGTCTAGTTGAATGTATGAGTCCCCTGTACTGAATGATCACATTCCCCCTAGCCCAGGCAGTTTAAATGTCACATCCTGGCATGGCCTATCTAAACCCTCACATGGAATTCTATAAATATTCCTTTCTTCCACTTGCTTCTCTGAATCGTGTCCTTGAGCTGATTTTTGTCCTGTTTAAAATATGTGGCATGTTTCAAATGCCATGAAGATGAAGGTTTATCTCCCACATTGGTAGTTCTATGCCCCATTGCTATGTGATTTTGCAGGTTCTTACAGTCTTACGTGCTGCTGAAAAATAATGTAATTCTAGAAAACAGAACAACCACGTGTCCTTATATAGTGATAATTCTATCTTTGTCTCTATCTCTGTCTCATCTATCTATCTCTGTCAGTCTGTCTGACTAATAACTATTTTTTTTTAAAAAGGACAAATCTTAGCAATATAAAAATAGGAAGATACAATGGAAAGAACATTGAATTTGAAATCAAAGGGCAGGTTTTTACTATTTGTGTGACCTTGGACAAGGCTCTTTGCCCCTGCACACCTCAGATTCATCTATAAAATGAAGGGATATTGGACTAGATTACCTACACTGTCCCTTCTGACTGTAAATGAATGATTTAATCATTTTCAAAAATGACAAAAGTTTCTCTGATTTTTTTTCTCTTAATTGGAGAGTGGTTAGGTCAAACACAATTTCCCTCCATTTATAGGGAACATTCAATAAAATAAAGTTTTGTTTTCTTGATCTTTCATCCCTTTGTTGTGATGACTGTTAAGGATTGAAGTTGCTGCTGATTGTTACCCTTCTGCGGAATGAGACTGGAAACCCGAACTAATTTTGTGTGAGCCACTAACCAACTCTCAGCTGGTAAGACTTTTAATCATTTCATCCATGGGCCAAATTTGAACCAGTGACCCTAGATATAAAAGCTTCCATTTCTCATTATCGATTCCCTGGGGCAAAGAAATTCAAGGCTCAAGGTTCTGAAAATGAAAGCTATAGAGCTCCGTTGTCATAGTTATTATTTGAAAATGGTAGCTCACCTCACAATGGGCATTATACAGTTTATGAACACTTAAAAACTTTTGTTTTTTTTGTTGTTCTTGGCAAGTAGAATTTGACCTAGTTTACTTCCTCACGCTGACTGCTTTTATTGTGATTGTTAAAGCTCTTACTCATTTATCCAACGGGTTCCTGAAACCCATCTTTATGCTGGCTATGTGCTAAAGGGAATATAAAGAGGGGGGCCCTGCCCTCAAGAAGATTGCATTTACTTATTTTCTTCAATACATGTGTATACATGCAGAAAGAAGGGAAAAAATAAAAATATTTTTCCTCCATAATGCTTTTCCCAAACTACTTATTATATCTGTGCTCTGAAAAAAAAAATTATATTGTCAGCAAGGTTTTTTCTAAGTGGAATGAGTTTTATGCTTGCTAGGGCAGACATGGTTAATTTAAAGGGGCAGCTAGCAGCTTGTTTTGGTGGAAGTGGGAGAAGAGATCGCAAGATGTTAAACTATCTCAACTTCCTCTCACTTTAAATCTGATGTTCTCCCTACACCTTTGGGGGGGTCAGTAGGTAGAGCTGTGAGCTTCCAGATTGACTTTTAATCTACCTGCCCTTGCTTTCTTAGCAGACCCATACTTTCTCCTTGAATTTTCCATCCTTTTTTTTATTCACATGTGCACTCTCTTCAGCAATGCAGAGTTTGACAATAATAATAATGATAACATTTATATAGTACTTTAAAGTTTACAGGGTTAAATAAATAATATATTCAAATTTACAGGGTGTTTTACATACGTTATCTTATTTGAGTGTCAAAATTTGTAGTGGGCCAAAAATTCCAGTACCCTGCAGTCAATCTGGTAACAAATATTTCCAGATTTAGCCATTACTCTGAGAGGCACAATTCTTTGCCAGGCTTAACCTCCTTAAGCCTTTCCAGTTTGGTAGTATCCGTGGGAGCTTGTGCTCCTTTGCTCCCAGAACCCATGAGTCTACTTCATTAGAACAATGGAAAACTACATGAATGAATTGGTAGTAGTCATCTTCCATGTATGACTTTGTTTCAAGAAAAAAGATCCAACCCTTTGAAGTAATACCTGTAACAGCCTGGCCTCTCCAAGAACCCTGTTCTAAAATTGGATAGAAAATAAAATTCTAAATCTATAATATCAACATTAAATTGCTTCTTAAATCATTTCAGGGACTGTTTCATTACTGCCTTTGCATCCCCAATGCCCAACACATGCCACAGTAGGCACTTAATAAGTGCTTGTTGATGAAATAATTGATCTCCATTTTCTACCTCCCTCAAAAAACAAGCTTAAATCAGTCTTTCACTCTAAATAGTAGGGAATTGCTAAATATAAGAAGGAATGTTGGTAGATTTAAGTTCTAATTATCTTTCCCATTGATTGTCATATAACACTGGATAGCTATGGGCCAGAATCCAGATGCTTGAATGATTTCCACTTTTCATTCCATACCATATTTAGAAAGAATAAAAAACCAGGGGGAAAGGGGGAAATTGGTTGAACAAATGTGGCATTGTCCATGTACCAGAAGTTTAAATGAGAGAAAATAAGAGAATGTGTTAGACAAAATGATGGAAAAGGCAAAATTTGTCTTTAGTATTCTTCTCTTTGTTCGATCCCTTTCTAATGTTCCTCCTCCATTAACCCTTTGTATCACCACGAGATTATGAAAGTACAATGAGAAAATGGAAATAGTTGGGGGGAGGGGGAGTTGAGAATACAGCCAAGGAAAGGAGGAGGCAGCAGAAGTCATCTTTACCTGGTACTAGACTTATAATTTAATTGGCATTGAGAAATCTTGGATAAGCACACTCCTTCTGCCCATCTCTTTTTGTTTTATTCTTTTCTAGCCTTATATCTTTTTCCCTTGACGCACCACTTTCTTAAGTGTTCATTTGTGGGGAGGGCTGTTATTGTTCTTCCTAAGGACCTACCTCACAGTGTTCTTGTGAAGATCATGTGAGATAATCTATGTAAACCACTTAAAATCTTTATAACTATGTGTGTGCATGGATATGTGCATATGTGTGTGTGTGTGTGTTAGCTCTTATCATTCTAAGTTTTTGTCCAACTGTTAAAGAGAGGCTGTTTTCTCCTTTTATATACATTGAAAATCTGGTGAGAAGGAAAGACTCTGCAGGAAGGAAAAGAAGAAAGTAGACCCTGAAAAAAAGCAAAGAGAGATCATTGTGATTTGGGGAAGAAAGTGCCACTTGACTGGTATGGCACTTGTATATTTCCTGAGGTCCAAATATATTCCATTTCACTAGGTAACTGCTGAATATATTTCTCACTTTTTACCCTCCCTTCATATCATTCTCTTATGTGACCAGGTCCCAGTTCTTCCTTCTATGGAATTCTTCTTTGTTGTCCTCCCTTAAAAACGGCTTTCCTTCTCTTGATTGATTCTTGGCTTTCCTATGTCATTAAGATATGCCTGCCCCAAGTCCTGTTCCCCTACCCTCCATTTTTGACTTCATCCTAGGTTTCCTAACCTTATCAACAAGCTTATGCCAAGATGTTAGTGGGTGACAATGTTTTGAAATGGTTACTCTCCATGTAGCACATTTTTACCCATGACTGCTATGGAAAAACTATCTTAATAAGGAAAGTCTCAAATGGTAAAAATTTTTGTCAAAGGACAATTGTATTTAAAAACCACTCACATATAAGAAGACTCAAAATTCAGGTGCCCTAATTATTTTAAGAGTGTTTCAGGATAATGATGTAAAATTTATAGAAAAATTTCTTTGCTGTTTAATTGTTCAGTTGTGTCTGACCCTGTGACCCTATAGATCATACTGTCCATGGGGTTTTCTTGGAAAAGATACTAGAGTGGTTTACCATTTCTTTCTGCAGCAAATTAAGACAGACAACAGTTAAGTGACTTGTCCACAATCATATCGCTAGTAGGTATCTGAGGACCACATTGGAATTCAGGTCTTCCTGACTCCAGGCCTAGTACTCTATTCTCTGAGTCACCTATCTGCATCAAAAACTCCTTACATGTTGAATATTAAATGTTTTGCTCTAATTCAGTGTATAAAGGCATATTGATATATCCTTTCTTAGTAACTGTATTCTTTTCAAAATCCATTTGCTCTTTAACATTACATTTGGAACTATGTGCTTATTTCCTTCCTGCCTTCCTTCCTGCCTTTGCTTATAGGGTTTAAGATGCTGAAGAAAGAAAAGACTTGCTAGCAAAATGACTTCAGTTTTTTAATATCTGGTGTCCAAGGTGGGATTATTGGCAATACTCCTGTATGCTGATTCAGTGGCCTTCTTGTGAGTGAAACTTTAGAGAAGGTGAAGGGTTTGTCTACCAGATATTAATAATGCCAATTATAATAATATTCTTTACAAGTCTGTATCACCAAAACATAAGGAATCCAAAAATTTTTGGCCAATACATTCTCTGGACTTAATCTTCCAATACTCACTTGACAATCCCCAGAGTGTGGCCACAACATCAACTCCTCTTGGAGTCCATGGACAATTTTAAGAGAGTGGGAATTATGTTCCTAAACATCTAGCTCACAAGGATCCATAAGTCTGTTTTCTGTCCAACACATACACACACACACACATACATGCACACACCTGGTATTGATCAGTTTTTATGAATTAGTCAGACTTAATCAGTTTTCAGAAATGATTATTGCATAAATGCTGTGGTTTGTACCAGACATGCCTCCAGAAGTCTATGGCACGCTTCCCCACCAGTATATACAAAGTCAAAGAAAGTAGACCTAAAATTAGAGCATACGTAGCAAAGACAGATATCTCACAGTTCTTAGAACTCTTTTTGCTGGAGTTCTTAAGACTTATAGTGCATCTTTTCTTTTTCCTTTTAATTGTTTTCTTTTTGATGAGATCTTTTGTAGAATCTTAAATCTTCCTTTACTAATATTGTCCAGTCTTTCCTTATATCCTGATGTAAACGCTGTTGTCAACTGTTCTGGGGATGCTGCTAGGGTGCTGATGGGTAGATAGTAACTCCAGAATTCTCTGGAGCCTTGAAAGCTTATGAGAGCCTCCTCCCAAAAAAGGTGGGAAGAGAGTGGAGAGGAAGAGGAAGCCAAGATCTAAGTGATCTCTTCATCACCAACCCCCTAAGATCTTGGATACTTGAATTCCCAATTCCAAAGCACTATTATTCCAAACTATTTTATAAAATGTCCTCTGGTCATGGTTAAGTGTTTTAAGTAATCCCCCCAAAATTTCTGTTGTATATGTCTCCATTGAACTGAAAAGTCCAGGCTTTGTTCCCACCTAGTTCACGCCTAATGCCTTTGAATGATTGATTCAAATGAAATGTGTTCTCACCTGACAAAGATTTTGGGAAGTAATATCTTGTCAGTTCCTTTAACCTATGAGGAAATCATATACAGGAAGAGAATTTAACAGGAAACAAATGAAACAATGTTGTTGAAATCCTAAAATATTGCTAGAAATGCAGATGTAATTATACAAAGTATGTTAGAAAGGGGGTGGGAACTAGAAATTCAGAACAAAGAGAATGACAATAGAATAAAAAAAGGAAGTTCATGATAATTCTAAATTAGAAAGATTTTTAATAGTTCTTTTTTGTCTTTCAATCAGGAAAAAATTAACAAGGGTCTGGTAGGAACTGGGGAATTGTTAGAGGCTATAGTTGGAGAGGCCAAGTGCCAGTGGTAAACAAAGAATTTCAAAAGAACTTCTAGAGGCAGATGATTAAGTGAAGCAATAACCTTTCCCATCTGAGCTCTAGTTCCTTGGCCAAACCACCTTTGGTTTGGTTCCAAGTTGGGGAAAGGGGAAATACTTATGAGCTTGAAATGTATAGACCTGGGAGACTGGCAGACAGGACTCATTGGGGGTATGTAGAGTTGGTGTCTAAAAGATTGTATTCTATTATCCAAGTGATCAGAAATAAATTGGAAAGGTTTGTGAAGAATTCCAACTGCTTGTTTGGAATACAACCAGGAAATATTTTTGGTTTTTTTCCTAGTTAAAAAATAGAAACTAAAAAAGATATGTTTGATGTACCTTTAAGGGCCTTACTATTTAGTTCTATGACAATAGTATTAAAGTATCATACTTCTCTTACCAAAAGATATTTGATATACTTAAAAAATCATTTATGTGCCAGTAGCAAAAACTATATTTTAATGTTTCAAATAATATCTATTATACTGCTTTCTGGTTGGTTTCTCTGCCTTCAGTGTCTTCCTTTTCTAATCCATCTTCCACTCACCTGCCAAGTTCAGGTCTGACCACATCACTTCTGTGCCCAAGAAGCTTCAATGCAACCTATGCCTCTACAATAACTTATGTTCAACATCTAAAATCCCCCATGTGCTGGTTTCATCTGATTACTCCAGACTGATTTCCTCTAACTTCTCCTCATACCCTCTACAGGAATGGGAAACCTGTGGCTTCAAAGCCACATGTGGCCTCAAGACAGTCAGTCCCCCACCCCTAACCTACATTACAGTCAAAATGGTATGCTTCATCATCTTCATGAAAGACATCACTTCTCTTACCCACATGCCTTGGTAGAGGCTGTAACTCACTGCTCTCAAGCCTGGAATGTTTTCCTCCTTTGCTCTACTTCTTAGAGCTAGGTGGAACATGGAGTAGAAGACCTGAATTCAAATCTAGTCTGAGACATTTACTACCCATGTGACCTTGGACAAGTCACTTGTCTGTTCGTTTTTGTTTTTTTTTTTTTTTGCCTCAGCTTCCTCATCTGTGAAATGGGAATAATAATAGCATCTACCTGCTAGGGTTGTTGTGAGGCTCAAATGAGATGATAATTATAAGGTACTTAGCACAGTGCTTGGCATATAGTAAGCATTCTACAACTCTTACCTATAATAATAATATTAGTTACATTCAAGGCTTGATCTAATTGACATTTTACTACAAGAGGTTTTTCTTAATTCACCCACTTGTTAATATCCCCAACTCCCCAAATACTGCATATGTGTGTATACATATATATGTATATATCCACATTTATATGTACACATATAGACATATTTTTGTGTATGCATCTATTTGTGTTTCATATTTACTTTTCTCTATAGTTCTTATTTCTTCCCAATACCATGTAAGGTCCTTGAAGGTGGAAATTGTTTCATATTTTCTTGATATTTCTCTAGTCACTGGGCCTGGTATGTGGTAGCAAGCAGCGTCTTCATTGTACTTAGATCACAAATGAAGCAACAGCAAAAAAAAAAAAAAAAAGGATGGAGTCAGCTTAGGTTTTGTTGTAGTTGGGGTTCTTTGTTTTGTTTTGGAGAAAGAAAATGGTCTCATAAATATAGTCCTAGTCTTTTAGTCAGAACATTTTACTAGCTCTGTGAATATGAACAAGCCACTTAAATCCTCCTAGCCTCAGTTCTTTCATCTATCAAATGGGGAAAGTCATACCTATATGGTTCTTCTGAGCCTCCAGTGTGATAATGTAACACATTTTTCAAACATTAAGCTCTGCATATGTGTTGATTAGGAATAGAATGACCTGGAGACATTAGGACAGTAGAATTCATGCAATAATATGGAATTAAATAGCCCCAATTAGTGAAACATTATTTACTGAATGAAAATGGATTGCAATAATAAAATTGTGAGAATAACTATTTCTAAGTAGAGAGAAAGCAGTAAGTAAAAGAACTCCTCAGGGTAACTATATAGGGCAGATGCATATTAACTTGGTGAAGTGTAGCTTTGAGAAATCCTCTAACTGTTCTGAGGCAAATAAGGAAAACACCAGTAGGTTTGGGAAATAGCTGACTTAGGGTTACCTACCTATGGTTAGTTATGTAAGTATTCTTTTTGGGTTGATGTGATTATGCCTAGAACTCTGGATGGCCTAGTTCAGAGAGAGTATAGAAACAAGATATAAATGTATGTCTATATCTATATCTCTCTAGATATCTGTATCTATATCTGCATACACACACATACACACACGTATATATCTTACACAGTGATTCTCAACCTTCCTAATGCTGCGACCCTTTAATACTCATATGTGGGCATATCTGGATACGGGCAGACCCACCTGGAGAAGGATAGAGGAGCGGTGTCTTAGTTCCTAAGACCATCGGAAATATGTGTTTTCTGATGGTCTTAGGTGACTCCGTTTGACCCCCAAAGGGGTCGCGACCCACAGGTTGAGAACCGCTGATCTTACATAAAATGCAAAAAATAAATTGTATGGTACTTGTTAGAATTTCGTTTCCTTCAAAACTTTCCCCAAAGGTTAGATGTGAAACTTTTTGTGATCTTTTTTTAAACTTTTGTTTTTGGGGGGGGTGGGAAGGCAAGGCAATTGGGATTGAATGACTCGCCCAAGGTATACAGCTGGTAAATGTCCAAGTATCTTCCCCAGGATTTGAACTCAGTCCTCCTGACTTCAGGGTCTGTGTTCTATTCACGGTACCACCTAGGTGCCCCTCTGATCTTCTAGCTAACCACCTCCCCGCAACCCTGCTCAGCTCTTAGTGCCTCCCTCCCCTCAAATATCTTGTATTGTTTGTGTATGTTTAGGTATGATTTACATGCCCATGTTTCCTCCCGCAATTGAATGTGAGTTCATGGATAGCAGAGGATGTTTCATTTATGTCTTTGTAACCCCAGCACCGGGCACAGTGACAAGCACATAGTAGCTACTTAATAAACACTTACTAATTTTTAAAAAAACAATTAATTAAATTAATTAGAAATTATTTGAAATTCAGAGTTTGGGGAAAATGATCAGAAAAGCAATTTAGAAAGGGATTTTAATTCAGAAATAGATTCGTCAATTTGGGAACCCATATATTCTTCACTAATTGTAATAGCACTGATAACTTTCTTCTGTGAGAGACATTGTGGGGTACTGAATAGGAACTGGATTTGGATTTTGAGGTACTGGGCCCTGGAAGAACTTGTTCAATCTTGGGTAAATGAGTGAAACTCTTTTGTTCTATATGTGTTTTTAAAAATTCAATAAATATTTAGAGTTGGAATACATCAATAAATTGAAAATCAATAAATATTAACAACATACTTGAGGTACTGTTCTAAGCACTTGGTTCCCAAGACAAAAAAGAAAACCTATCTTTCCTGCAAAGTGTTTGCATTATGTCAGGTAGAGTGACGTGTATAGTCAAGAATACACTAACTAAATATCTTTTTTGTGGGAGAATCAGCAAAGGGCTCTTGTAGAAGATCATACTTGAATTTAGCTTTGAAAAAAATCCCCAAGGATTCTAAAAGGTGGAGACAAGGGCACAAAGAGGAGATAGAGTCCTGTGAGAGAAACAATTGGAAGGATCATAATATCAAGGAATGGGGGCAACCTATTAGAGCACCTGGATGGCACAGTGGATAGAATGCTGGGCCTAAAGTCGGGAAGACTCTTCTTCCTGAGTTCAAATCTGACCTCAGACACTTACTAGCTTTGTGACCCTGGCCAAGTCACTTAACTCTGCCTCAGTTTCTTCATCTGTAAAATGAACTGGAGAAGGAAATGGCAAACCATTCTAGTATCTTCGCCAAGAAAATCCCAAAAGGAATCATGAAGGGTCAGACAACTAAAAAATGACTAGACAGCAACATGATGGTATATTGGAGCTGGACTATATAGGACTTTAAATGCCAAAGAGAATTTTCTTCTTCTTTTTTTTTTAAGAGGCAATGGGGAGCCACCAGAGTTTATTGAGAAGTGAAATGACATGGTCAGATCTATGCCCAATATTTAACAAAATTATTTTGGGAACTTATAGAGAACTGATCAGAGAGGGGAAACACTTGAGGCAGACAGGCCAATTAGGAGATTATAATAGTAGTCAGGGCAAGAAGTAGAGGCTAAGTAGTGGTGACCAAGTAAGAGAGAATGTGACAAATACATGAGATATTTTGTTGATGAGAGAAACCAAAAAACAAGACTTGGCAACTGGTTATATATGGGGGGGAGAGAGGATATAGGGAAATCAGGAATTGAAGATGACCCTAAGGTTTCAAATATGGGTCGTGGGGAAAATGATGATGTCCTTGATTACAGTAGGGAAAGTCAAATGAATGTTTATGGAAGGAAGATGGTAAATTCTATTTTGGATAAAGTGATTTATTCCAACTCTAAATCCTACAAATTTTCCTTGCTTTTTGAAGAAAATTAAGATCTGAGCCTTCTTTCTGCTTGCCTGATCTTTCACTTATTCTCAAAAATAAATAGCTTCTTCAGAAACAATACAGCGAGTAATATCTAAATTCTTACCAGGGGGTAAAGGTATAAATGGTTGCAGATTGGCCAAAACTCCCATTGTAGGACAGACATTCTAAATTATAGTAGTTTTAATATTCTTCAGCTTAGAGATAGAAGAAAATAGTAATCTTTCCTGTTTGCCCTTCAACAGAAAGCAAACACAAGTGCTAAACATTTCACTTTCAATCTCATTTTCCATTTTTATTTATATTCTATCAATTTCTGTGTTCATTTGTCCATATCTTGATGGCTTCAGAAATATTAACGTTGGACCCCGTATCTTGCTGTGCAGCTATGAACACAAAGCTTGCAAAGCCTTGGGATTCAAATGCATATCTATTATTGGTTCCCTTTCCCCGCTTCCCGTTGTCCTCAGTTATTCCAATTCTCCTGCCGAAAGGTGACCTTCTTTTCCATCACTTCATTTACGTTAGTGCATGTCTGCAAATGTTGAAAAATTTCGTATGTCGCCTCACCTTCAAGTTAATTCAAGTACTTTATACTCACGGTCAGTTTGGGTTTTTTAATGTAGTCAAGTCTCCTTAGACTGAACCAGAAGATGCAGGTGACCTTACAGTATGATTGAGAAATTAGTCTTAGTCTACTAAAACTGATGTTACCCCAGGAACATCACTAGGGATGAGCAAAAAGCATGGTTGGTGCTTGTTTTCAGGGTAAGGCTTAATGGAACAATACCCATAAAGTGATCTCTATTCTTTCCTAGTCCCTTTTTTGCATATCATTGCTCCTGGAAGCACTGAGTTTCTTAGAACTAGTGATCTCTCCTAAACACATCTAATTATGAGTACTTCATGAAGAGAAGATCCAAATGCTCTGATCTCCCCCTCCTCCCAAGGCACCAAGAATCGCAGAATCCATGATTCTACGAACTGAAATAGTTCTCAGAGGCCCAGTCTGTACTCCTCATTGCTGTCTTTTGTTGCTCAATCTAATAAATTATTTGTGCATAGAATTCCATGACATTAAAATATATTTTGATAACTATTTCATTATTATTAGTTTCCTTTATAATACTACGTATTATATTCCATACATTTGAAAACATTATTCTGAGAAGGGATCCATAGGCTTCATCATACTGCCAAAAGTTTCCGTAGCATAAAAAAAATTAAGAATCCCAAATCAAATTTTTTTTTTCACAGAAGTCCCTCCTTCCTGGGCATACCTGGACACTTAAAGGCTATGCCAATAGAACATAAGTGGTGGCATGGCAGTTCCTGTCAGTCTGGAAAGGTTTTAAGGAGCATGGGCCTTAACAATGGACTCTTATCTGAGGATGGATATAATTGAGAGATGCTATTAACCAAAATGTTGGCTAACAAGTGATGATTTTTTCCAGTTTTCTCAACTCATGAAGAGTATGAAATTATGGAGAGGTTGTGCTCTTTGGAGATGTACCCATACCAGTGAAATTATGAATGTGAAATAAACTTATATATTTATCTTTATAGATAGATATTTACAAATATCTATCTATATCTATGTCAATGTCTATAGCTATCTGTATCTAGCTATATAATGATAAGTGTATTATAAAGCGATTGTGATTTAATCATTGTTGGGACTTATAGCATAGATGCCTCCAGCCATGCAGACCATAGCTCATCTTTGAATTAGTATACAGGTCTTAGTGAATTTCTGGAAGCAAATAGAAGTTGACTGAGTTTCCTAGAGTTCCATAGCTAATAAACATGGAAGGCAGCTTTTGAACCCAGTCTTCACTGAATCCTTGTTAAGGAACTAAATGATTGCATTTATATGTTTGTTTATGTTCACTTTTTTTGGCTAATCGGTCATTTTGTTTTACTAATGAACTTAGAACCTGCTTCCAAAACTCCCAAAGGACACATGCCTCAATTGCTCAACTCTTGACCTTCACTCTTGATACTCATGATCACTTTAGGATAGAGTGCTCAGTCTTTACCAAGAGAGTATTTTGTTCTTTTTCTCAAGAAGTTACAGAAGAGTCATGAACATCTTACTATGCCTCAACCTACAATACTCTTGTCCCTCAAGTCCAGCATTTTCTCTGGCTGCTCACCATGCCTAGAATGCTTTCCCTTCTCATCTCCACCTCCTGCCTTCCCTGGCTTCCCTCTGGTCTTATCTAAAGTCTCATTCTGCAAGAGGCCTTTCCTAAACCTCCTTACATTAGTGTCTTCCATCTAAGATTATCCCCAATTTGTCCTGTGTACGTATTTATCTGTTGTCTCCTCTATTACAATGTAAAGTCCTTAAGAGCAAGGACTATTTTTTTGTCTTTCTTTGTATCCCCAATGCTTAGCACAGTTCCCAGCACATAGTAGTCAATTAACAAATTCTGGTTGACTAACTGACATCTTGGACTTGGTTATTTAGTTTCTGATTAGAGTCAAAGCAAGGTTTAACAATATTGTGTGATCTCCTTCTAAGTGTATGATGGCTTTCCTTTGCCTAGGGAGGAAATTTCAAGCCTCTTAGTCTGGCATTTAAGGCTTTTCACTGTTAACTTCTAATCTAATTTATTTACTAGCATTCTCCTCTCTGAATCTTCTCCTTCAATCAATATACTGTACTTATTGTACCCAAGACATGCCACATACATTCTAATCTCCGCATATTCCCTCATGTTTTCACCACTGTCTATTTGAATAGCTGCATTATAAATTGAGAAGGAGGAAGAGAATGCTAATGACTAGAAGGAGGAGTAAAAGCTCCCTGTCAGAGGCAACACCAGAATTGAGCTTTAAGGAACCTACAAATGTTAAGAGATAGAGCCAGAGAGGAAGTGCATTCTAGGATTTGGGGAAGTTTGTCCAAAGCTATAGAAGTGAGAGATTGTCAGGTTCAGACAGACAATAAAGAGTTCAATTCAAATGAAATGTAGAGTAGAAGATAGGGAGGAATGTGTTACTAACTGGTGAGTTCAGATTCTGCCAAAAGGAAGGATTGATTCCAGGGTCTGAACCTAGATATGGTGGTGAAGTTGTCTCAGTCACATTGTTTAGAGAAATAGAGGAGCAGGAAGGCATACATTTCAGCCCACTAGAGACTTTGGCTAGGATACTTTCCACATGGTAGACTCATCGTATTTGCTCATCAGAGTTGCTATATCAATGTTACAATATGCTTTGCCGAAGTATATTCTATAACAGAGAATTTCATTTGATTTTTAAAAGTCACATAAATGAACATTTGAAGACATTAGATACAGTAACAGAATATCTATTGCTACATAGAGACTAGTCTATCATCTGGAAGACTTGTGCAATGTAAGGGCTAAAATTGTTATGTTTTATTTTTAATTACTTTTATTATAAACTTAACCAATAAAAAAATAATCAGACATATGATATAAGGACTAATCACATGCCTAAGCTTCTTGTGTGCAGGGTCTTTTTGTGCTTCATCTCTGAATTCCCAGTGCCCAAGACGCCCTTTGCACAAATTAAGCATTTAAATGTCTTTTGAATTAGGTTAAATAACCATATAACAACAACCACAAAAATGATTCTGTTTATTTTAACAAAGTAGAACCATTTAAATTAACAAACCGAAAACAGGCAAACAAAAGAGATGTTTGTTGGCTATCTCTTTCTGAAGCTCCATTACTTTTGGTGTTACTTGAGAATATTTATATGTCACTGCCCTGTAGGTCTAGCATACCTAAAAATACATTTCCTTTGGAGAAACAAAACTTGAGGGTCTTTCTTTAATATAGTGCCTCTGGGAATGACTGTATGCATGAACATCAGCATCTTTGAAAGGCGAATACTGTACAAGAATATATAGTTTCAGGCTACTCTCTTCCCAGAAAATCATTGCAACAGAAGAAAAGCAAACTGGGAGGAGAGCTTGGTTGTCCTATGAGTGACAACATTTATTTGTTTTGTATGCCTTCTGCCTCCCACCTTGTCTTGACTCTGTCAGTTCTGTATGGCATGTCATACAAATACACTAGTTGGGCTAACACTGAGGATGCCTGCCCTTTTGGGATCTTATCTGGAAAGAGAGAGAACAGACAGAGGAGGAAGGATGGGAAAGAGAGGGGAGGGAAGAGAGGGGATGGAGGAGGGGAGAGAGAAGAAACTGTTCAATGAGAACCTAGCTTTCACAATTGAGGAAGTTGTGGTCTTTTAGAATAAATAGCACACTGGTAGTCAGAATTATGGGATTTTGTCCTGTATTGACAGACATGCTTCACCTCTCCTTTTGGATATTGTGTCATAACTCAATCTAGAGCTCAGTTTAAAAGGAAAGGAGGGATGGAAGGAAAGGAGGAAGGGAAGGGAAAGGGATGGGCAGGGAAGGGAAGGGGAAGAGAAAGGGGAAGGGATGGGGAGGGAAGGGAAGGGAAGGCAAAATAGTACTTGTGTACTTGCTATGGAGATTGTTAAGTGAAATGAATGTTTATTAAGCAATTTATAATTCTCAGATGAAAGGTAATTTACAAGTACAAAGGCATTTTGCTTCTCTGTATAACTTATAAGAAAAATGACCTTGACATTGGCAATTCCTGATTAGAGATGAGAGAATCAACTTGGGTTAAAATGAGAACCAAGAAAAGATCAAAGTGAACTTGAACCATTTAAAAGACTACAACATATTTTTACTTTAATACATGATGATTTATTGCTTGCCCAGTTATCTGGCTTAGTAAAAATATGAAAAAAAAAAAGATGACTAGGATTAATTTGTGTCCTTGAATATTTAAAGTGTATGTACATATATGTGTATATGTGTGTCTATATATGTATATGTATGTTTATATAAGCACACACAAATTTTCACACACACATATACACACACACACACACATACATATATAATATTTCCAAGATATCACACGAAAACTTTCATTATTTTTTTCAGTACTTCTCTAACATTTACATCTCTGGAAAAAGCCCTAAGATTAAGTAAAAGATTTATCTCTTCTCATTAATTAATCATATTATTTCATTAGAGGCAACTTGGCATAATGAATAAAGATTCAGCCTGGAAGTTTAGAATACCTGGGTTCAAGTTCCACCCCAACAAATACTTTCTCTGTGTCTCTGGGCAAATCCTTTAACTGCTAAATTCTCTGTACAGCTCTCAAAGCCTTTGAGTTGTAGTACCGGTTTCCTCTCCCAAAGAAATTTCAGGTCCCTTGCCTAACCCTTATCCCTTGTCCCTATTAATGTTTTTTTTTTTCTTTTTAGTGTTCAATTTATTTATATTTACTGTGTGCTCATTTTTTCAGTATCATTTCTTGGTTTTGGATTTTCATTTCATTACCATCACCAATCCTACAGTCAAAAACAGTTGTAATTCTCACAGGTTCCCTCTCAGCTTGAGTTAAACTGTTTAGCTTTTGTTAGTCCTATTAATGTTTTTAAAATACTACTAAAGCATGTATGGCCCAGGAGAGAAAATGTGGGCCCTGAGATCAGGAAAATTTGAGTCCCACGACTGCCTCTGACACTAGCAGTATAACTCTGGGCAAGTCACTTAATCTGTATTCTTTACAGATCTCTCTAGGATTTGTCAGCTAAGTCATTAAATTTTGTATCTGAGTTGCCTGAAGGAGTACTTTATATTATCAAAATCATGATTACCCAGGCCCACAGTACCAACTAGAGTTATAAGCAATTTATAAAATTTTAGTAATATTAATCAAATTCTGATTGCACAAAAGTTTTTAAAATTACTAAGCAGACATGCATGGTTTATATAGCTGTTAAAGGTCTGTACAGTATTTTACCTATCTTGTCTTGTTTTATCCTCACAACAATCCTGGCAGTAGGTGCTACTATTATCCTTCTTTTGCAGGTGAGGAAATTGATACTGAGAAAGACCTTGGTCACACAATTAGTGTCTGAGGCAGCATTTAAATGCATCTTCTTTGCATCAAGTCCCATACCTTCTACCTTATTACTTAGTTGCTTGCTTAAATCTGCAAGACTCAATTTAAGTTATTGATTGAGGAAGTTTCATATATGGATATTAAATTATCAATTTATTTAGAATAATCTCATCTATTACTGAATTCTAGGTTTTGAAAATTATAAATTTTCAAGAAATAATAAATCTTTATAGGATTCACGTGAAAAAAATCCAAACTTATTGAAGAGCAGGAAAAAGACTTTTTATTGTCACAAATATTTTGATAATATTCTACAAATATATTTGTTTGGATTCCTTCTAAATTCTAATTCAAAAGATATTAATAGATATAGAAGTTCACTGGATATTACAACCTAGACATGCTTTTTTTTTTTTTAACCTGATCTATGATTTCACTAGGAAACTTGATTTACCAATTAGGATGAGCACCTACTCTGCCTCTAATGGAATTAGAGTATTGCATGGCACACTGAAACATTAAGTGACTTTCCCTAAATATATGACTAGTATGTGACAGAGACCCTGATTGAACCAATGTATTCCTAAGTATGAGCTCAGTTCTCTATGCCCTATTTCACTACCTCCCTTAAATATGCAATGACTTGCTAATCATTTAGGATCACTTATGGTTCTCAGGATTTTGTTTTGTTTGAGGAAATAGTCATTAAACTGATAATAAATACTCTTCCTCTGTCTTTTTAGCACATTGCATATGCTTTTTGTAATTCATTGTGGCATCATTGTGTATAAATTACATAGATATTCGTTTTCATTGAACCACCTTAATTTCATGAGGTAGATGTTTTTTGCCAGATTATTAAATCCTAAATGATCTTCATACATTTTTATAGTTAAAGCAATTTACTGTGATTTTGACACCTGAGTATATAGAGTTCTTTTATGTCCATGAAATTTAATTTTATTTCACTGCTTATATCTGTGCTGAGTATTACAGCTGAGTTCCAGTGTCAAATTGACATTACTTTGCCTTTAGGTGATTCTGATTGGTTTACTGAAAAATAGTTTAAAATAAGGGCTAATTTCCTTACTTTAATCTCTTCTGCTCATCTTCTCTAATGTAATGCACATTCTATACTTCTCCATGGTGCAGATCTCCCTCTGATGTAAATGAAAGTTTCCCCTGGAGGACTGGTGCATAATAAGAGACAAGAATCTGTAGCTGCTTGAAAAGGGGAATCCCATCCCATGGTGGATATGTTGTTCTCAGGGTACTTAGTGAGGTTGTTATTAACATTCCAAGGAAACAAAACCTTCAGATCAAATAATGGTAGCTGGAGGGATAAAGGAAATTCATAAAATTGTACAACAGACTGCAAGAATACTGATGTTGAGCACGAGAATTATGGCTGAGACCATCCAAATAGATTCTAATAATATTTTTCAAAATGTATCTAGGAACCTTGAACACACAAACACATGCCATATTGTCCCAGATATAGGTGTTACAGACTATTTGGTAAAGATGGTCCCCAGCCAGCAAGGGTAGTTTCCCAAAAGTCAAAAGTTTTCAAGTTGATCTTTGAGTATTTGAAATACATTTTCCCCTGAAAACAGGGTCTTAAATGGTCCCATTCCAACTCACAAAACTAACTTATAATATCCCTGAAACTTAGTAACCATTTTACCATTTCGGTTATACCTAGTCACCATGTATAGTACAATTTCTACAGCAAAATGTATTTATGATCTGCAGAGCTGAATGTAAGCTCTCCAGCTCCTTGGTAACAAGATTTGGGATTTCCTGAGGTACTATGAGAGTAGGAGGTACCAGCATCAACAGTTTTCTTTAACTGGGCTTCTAGGAGCCCAAAAGTATTCATGAAATAGTAGATACTCCTAAGCCAACATCCTTAATTATGTTTCAACATTTGAATAAAAGAAGTCTGAATTGAGGACCAAAGGGGACTTAGTCACTATGAAGAGACTTCAAAGGAGGGGCTTTGGAAGTTGTATGTTCTACCATCCTTCCTGCTTCTTCCTTCTTCTTTCTTCCTTCTTCTATTTCTTCTTATTCTATTTTCAGTTCCTAATTCTCTACCTTCCTCTTTCTGCTCCCCTACCCATTGAGAAGGCACAACATAACAACACTTAGGATAAATAAGAATTCAGGCAAAACATATTTCCACGTGTTGTGTTGCAAAAAAGAAAGAAAAGAAAAGAATGAAAAAATTATACTTCTGTCTACACTGAGAGTTCATCAGTCCTCTGTGGAGGTGAATAGCTCTTCTCAACATCAATCTTTTGGAATTGTCTCCACCACTCATTTCTACCTGTGGTTTGATCTTAAATTGAGGGTTTTTATGTTGATGACTCAATATAACTTTGTTATCTTTTTAAAAGCATTCATCTTTCCTGCTAATGGGATTTTTTGGTGTGGTTTTTTTATTTTTATTTTTTTTTCTTTTTTGGTAGAGGCAGTATGATGTAGTTGCAAGTGTGAAGGGAAGGGAAAATGTGTTTATGTAGTGCCTTCTTTGGTTGGGCAATGTGCTAAGCACTTTTTTTTTTTAACAGACATCTCATTTGATCTCATAGAATTGGAAAAAGCTCTAGACTTAAATTAAGAAGAAAGTTGGGTTTCAAACCTACTGCCAATACTTATTATTTTTGAATTATTCACTGATAAAATGGGAATAATAAAAGATATTATAATAGTAATAGGTAGCATTTCTATGGCACTTTAAGATTTGCCAAACATTTTACATATGTTAACTTATCCTCACAACTCTGAGAGGCAGATGCTATTATTATACCCATTTTACAGATGAGGAAACTGAGGCACAAAGAGATTAAGTGATTTAAACTGTGTCACACAGCTAGTAAGCATGTACAGCAGGATTCAAACTCAGGTCCTCCTGACTTAGTTCTACACCCTGTATTACCAAGCTGCCTCCCAGAATTGTTGTGAAGATCATGTGAAAGTATATGCAAAATTCTTTGGAAGCCTTAAAAACTATATGGATATAATTGATATCATTAGTTAATCCAATTTTACAAGTTCTTCTTTGCTGGAGGAGGGATCCAAACTCAAAGAGATCTTTCTGTAAGAAACACATATACTTCAGAAACTGGTTATACTAACAATTGTGCTCTGTGTGTATGTGTGTATGCATATATACACACATATAAGTACATGCCATACACACACACACAGATATGTACAAATATACACATACCTTCCTGCCCCATAGAAATACTAGCTTTTGCTATTAAAAGCATTCTCCTTTTTGCAGTGAAGATCCTTAAAGATAGTATTGTCACCCTCTAGTTCACTTGGTATCACTGGCCTAGAATTCCCGCTCTGTGGAAAGGATACAGGATCTATAACTCGGTACTCTAATGGAGTTTTGTTTTCATTTGTGTGGGTATACTCTCCACTAATGCAAATTATAGAACTTCAATACCTGATCATCCTTTGTCATTTTTTTGCCTACCTTCTATTTAACTTCTACGAGGATTCACTTAATGTGTTTGCAGCTCCCAATGAAGCATGTGGATGTCCATCTACTACCAATCTGGTATCAAGGCTTATTGAGAACAACAAGACATAGTATCACACCAACAATTGTACAGATCTATGATTTCCTAAATGTGTGGTTACTTCCTCCAGCAGGAAATGAAAACCCTTACTCATCTT
>CM053585.1:432977513-433004722 GCA_028646515.1 Pseudochirops corinnae
TATATAGAGAATTTATATTATCATAAAAAGAGTTTCATATAGAGAGATAGATATATATATAAAATGTCATATATAAAGAATTTATATACAGGAACTACTATATATTATTTTAGGAATTCATATATAGGAACTTAAGAAAACAGACTATATTCCTTCAGTATAGTATTCTCAGAGTGTGTGCATGTTTACACAAGGCAAGTGCTCATATGGAGATCAGAAAAATGGATACAAGGACACTTTCAAGGACTTTCTGAAGAACTTTGGAATCGATTTTGAGACATGGGAGACTCTTACATAAGACTGCCCAGCATGGTGTGCCTACATCAAAGAAGATGCTGTGCTCTATAAGCAAAGCAGAATTGCAGTAGCTCAAAAGAAATGTGAGATGTGCAAATTTACAGATAGCTGTCTCCACTTTGAATGTTCATATAGATTGTTTATACCTGACCGTGGTAGAGCTTTCTGAGCTTGTACTGGTCTGATCAGCCACAGCTGGACACACTGTACCTTAATAAAATAATGATGTTATTTTGGTTCTCTTCAAGAACGAAGGACAACAACCAACCACGGGGTATGAAAGTATATAGTGATTTGCAAACCTAGCTTTTTTTTTTTTTGTTATTTTTCAGTCAACTCTGACTGTTCATGACCTTCTAGACTATCTATGTGGTTCTCTTGGCAAAGATACTGGAAAAGTTTGCTAATTCCTTGTCCAGTTTTATCCAGGCAGGGGTTAAGTGACTTTCACAGGGTCACACAACTAGTAAGTGTCTGAGGTAGGATTCAAACTCTAGTTTTTCCTTTAGCTACATCTCCCTATCTATTGAATCACCTAGCTGCCCCAAAGAAATGCTAGCTTTTGCTATTAAAAGTATTCTTCTTTTTGCAGTGAAGATCCTTAAAGATAGTATTGCCACCCTGTAGTTCACTTGTTATCACTGGCTTGGAATTCTCACTTTGTGGAAAGGGTCCAGGATTAGAAGTAAGAGGACCTATTACCCCTCTTATTATTTTTTTACTTTTTTACCATTTTAAAATCTTTCTTACTTTGCAACTTAAACTACATGACATTTATATAGAATCTGTGATCTATCTCCATTGATGTACATCACTTTTTTTTCTTTACCTGTTGTAAAACAAAATTTGGAAAACATGAACAAAAAACCAAAAACTTTGATTATTTCTATCTCCAAGGACCTTAGACCAATCAGGTTGGCATTTTATATGAACTCTGAGCCCCCAAAGAATTGAGAAAAGTAATAAATATCTTCATGTATTCACACTTGCTGCTTGTTTCAAAGTATTTAGAAGTGAGAGAGCGAAGTATTGATTTTATCTTCTCTATGGGACTGTATTCACAGGGGCAAAAGTAGAAATACATTCCGTGATTATTTGGAGGCCTGTAGCTGACATTTACATTATAGGACAGAATTTTTCATGAGTTCCTTCTCTTCACTGTTGTGCCTCTGTGAACTTGAAAGAGGCCAGCCCCCATGTAGATAAGTATCCACAGTAATTCCGTGGAATCTCAAGACTTTACATAACTAAAGCTGCTAAATCATGTTATTGATCCTTTGCTTCCATGTTTCCCCATTAAATCTTCACTGCTTATACTTTTTATCTTCACTGTTAGAATAGTAAACATGTATAATCACCAGCAGTGGGTTAGATGTCATACCTTTCCCAAACCTCATAATACGCATCCTAATTAGTCCTAAATAGAAGTAATTCATCTAAACTTTTCAGAAAGAACACTTTGAGCTGCGTCACATTCATGGAATCACAAAGGGCATTATGAGGGAGGCGGTCCCCTTACATTTACTTAGACAACTGATGACAAATGAAAGGTCATTTTCTGATTTAAGAGGTCACTTCCCTTTCTTGCTTGGAATACTACCATCCGCCCATTGCCCCTCCCCTAATAGTGATCTGAATAGTCTCTGTGAATGGACCAGCAGGCTTTCTGTGGAGGGCCTCAAGTTACTTTTGGTGTAATACTTGAAAAGAGCAGGTGCAGGTCAGAAGTGAATGGGATCTCAGGGGATCACTGCTGGGAGACCTTTGAATGGAAGTTGCAAGCTAATCTGGGAGGGGTTCCAGATAAGGGGAAGAAAAGAACACTCTAGGGGTGAAATCACCCACTTACTAGTGGAGGGAGGAAGGATGAACAAGGACAGGAACAGGAATGTGAAACATCCCCAGTGTATTTCTGTTTTCATCAACTTGCAGTGAAATTGGAAGGTGGGGTAAGAGTAAAGTGGCAGATGGGATGAAGATGCTCTGAAAAATGTTTTCTTAAAGTATAAGCTAGTCACTTATTAAATACTTTTCTGGTAATAGTAAAATACATACAACTGCAATATATAGACTGTTCTAATTTCCAACTTGGTTCTATTACTTTGAAATTTACACAACCTCTAAATATTTCTAATGAGACTGATTTGTTTCTTATTTAATCAAATAATCAGCAAAGATATATGTATCTATCTATATCTATTTAGATATAGATATATAGATAGATATACACACATTTATACATATACACATACATACATATATGTTCATGTGTGTTTACACAAATGTGTGTATATGCATAAACGTGTGTGTATAAATCTATGTATCTATACCTATCTATCTATATATAACATGTCCAAAAATCTTAGTGTGGTTTTTAGACTTTAATTCTTAAAACTGCACTAATGCTTTCAGGATACCCTGTTGTTTAGAGCAAAGTTAATAGGCACTAACCTAGCATTCATGATAGAATAGAAAGAGATAGTCACAGGACTTGAGTTCTAATTATGACCCTGTCACTATCTGTATGAGTATGGCTCTGAGTGAATACAAATAATAACTGTTTCTCTTTTGGCCAGCTACCCTGAGGGTCTTCCCCTCCCAGTTTGATATATTTTTTTTTATTCAAGGGGCCATCCCTTGATTAACTTCTTAAAGAAATCATCTATTCACTGAATGGGCATTGCTTCACTCAAAGTGAGAACTTGAAAAGACCATAGCCAAGGGCCAAGGTCTTACACTACATCCTGGGCCTTCTGCAGTCATTCTGATCTATGTCTTGCCACTGGACCCAGATGCTCTGGAGGAGAAAGTGAGGCTGGTGACTTTGCATAGCCCTCCTCCTGTTATGGGAATCTGAAGATCTTCCCTGCCCATAGGGCCCTTTGTAGGCTTAAGCGAATCTGAGAACCTTCCCTGATTTGAAAATATACTCTGCCTCCTAATAGGCTGAATGTGGTCACATGGAGCCTGTGGTTGGAGGCCTGTTCTTTAGGAATGCCCACGCCTTATTACTTTGTGATTGGGCAGTGGGTCAAGAGGGTTGTGACATTCTCTGATCAAGGAGAAGGCTATATATACCCTCATGTGAGATTTTGCTTGCGGCTCACTTTGGAAAGTGGCTGAGCCCCCTAGCTTTGAAAACCCAGATGTTGGTGCTTCCCTCTCTAGTAACTAACTACATATGGATGTAATGGTCAGACGGTTGGAAGCCCTGTCTGCTGGTCTGTTTCTCTGTCTGTATTTTTAGTCTGTTTGTAACTTCTGTTTGTAGTCTCTGAAGTTCAGGGTGTTGACTTTTCCCCCTGAACTAAGTAAATGATACATGTTTGATTAAAGTAAGATTGTTAACCCATTTTGAGTTGCTTTCCTTTAGAAAAGCAGATCAAAGAACCTGTGCTAGCAGCCATCCTGGGTATACTAGGGTGCTTGCTGCTACACTCACTTAAATTAAAGTCAGTTGCAAATCTTGTCATCATCTCTCTGTTGTTGTGGTCCTTGTCAAGAATGAAGACAAACCACAACCACACAACCTCTAAGTCAGGCAATAAACATTTATTGAGTATCTACTATGTTGTAGGCAGTGTAGCGAGTTCTGGGGATATAATAAAGACAGTCCCTACTGTCAACGAGTTTTAACTGCTCTGGGTCTTAATTTTTTCATCAGTAAAATTAGTATCTTAGACTACATACTCGATAAGACATCTTCTAATCATCTATGATCCTATGGGCAGTTTTTTTAGTTTTAAATTTAGAGAAGTATACCTTGTGTGTATATATATAATTTAGACATGTGTATGTTTAAAAATATGTATATATTTATAGTTTATATATCTCTACTTATATATGTTTGTCTATATCAGCGGTTCTCAACCTGTGGGTTATGTTCAATTTGTAACAATGAAAATACATCCTGCATATCGGATATTTACATTACAATTCATAACAGTAGCAAAATTACAGTTATGAAGTAGAAACAAAAATAATTTTATGGTTGGGGGTCACCACAACATGAGAAACTGTATTAAAGGGTCATGGCATTAGGAAGGTTGAGAACCACTGGTCCAAATTTGTATATGTATATATACATCCTTGTATGGATAGGGATTGGACCTGTGATTCATAGGCATAGGAAATTTCCATCTGAGGAAATTCCTTCTCCTAATACAGGTTGACCACTCCTCTGCAACTTAGAGACTTAGTTGCCTGGATCAGTGGTGTTAAACTTGAAAAGAAAAGGGGCCACTATACAGTACATAAGGATCCCTGAGGGCTGCATATTGACTTGGAAGACCACATTATCTATGTTCCATTGTGTTTGTATTTATTAATTATTTCTGAGTTATATTTTAATCTATTTTGGGGAAAATTATGGGAAGTTTTTGATATCTCTGGGCTAGACCACTGGAAGGTTGTGACAACTCAGTTACCTCGCCAATATGTGGCAGAAGATCTAATGCTGGTTCTCAACTATATTACACACACACATACACACACACACACACACACACACACACACACCCCTCCCATATATTTATCTTCTCCATTGTTTATGGACTAATCAACTCTGTCTCCATAGGTGTGTGTGTGTGTGTGTGTGTGTGTACACGTACATATGCTTCACTGCCCATCCACCTACATGTATTCTTCAGCCTCTGGATTTGTCCTATGTATGTTGAGAGGATGCTCTTGTTCAAGTATACATAGAACTTAATAATCAAGATTTTTATTGTTTAGATCTCAAATCAATGAGCACATTTTCATGCCCAGAAAAGAGAATGTGGCATCTCATCATTTATAGGAAATTCCTTCTTCAGTAGGACTTTATGCTGGATAATTTACTTCACACTAATGTCTTTCCTGAAAATACATCTGAATGTTTTATGTCTTGCTTAATGATGATGAGAGAATCTCTTGGCAATCTTATCTCAAGTTTCTTCTCTCATATAATCTCCTATAATTTTGTATGTAGGAGCAACACCATTTCAGAGGAGAGTGTATAAGGTTTAATTTTGTTTTACCAAGCAGTTCAGCCAAATGGATTTTTGAAATCAAGAAATGATAAATATAACTAAGCATTGTATTTCCTATATTTGATTCTTAGCATCCCTTTGCCACTCGGACACAATTAAGCAATCTGAAAGTGAATTCACCCACAGGCTAAGTACCATTTTTTACTTTTATCTGTTTCATTAATAATTCTCTACTCTAAGACTGAATTTTGTTGATCAAGCTTAACTTGACTGACCCTCAAATTATGAACACCATACTTGTAGCCTTTCCAGTTTGTTTAAATCTGCCAGGGTTTAAGGTTTACTGGAATAGTTTGAGAAACCCAAGGGGTCATCTCTGTCATTATGAGCCTATTTCGGGAGCTAAGAAAATTTAGTTTTAGGAGTATCATCTTGGAAAGATGGATTTAGAATTGGAAAGGACTCTAGTCAATATCTAGAATAACCAGTTCTTTTTTACATAAGTTATTGAAACTCAGAGAGATTGAGTTGCCAGGGGATCATACAGGTAGTTAATGTCAGAGTCAGAATTTGACTTCATGTCCTATGCTCTTTCCAAAGATGCCACCCTGGTTCAAGAAAAGGTAGTGACCTTCAATGGAATGTGAAGTTTGGATGAAACAGTTTAAGTGGTAGTTCTTACATGATTGTCCTTGATATTTGATTGCTTTCTGAGATAGAACAGTTTTGATTCCTTGTAGGCTTTAAGGTCAGTGTCATGTTGGTTATTTCAGAAGTGAATTAAGTGTCTCTGGGCAGTCTGAGCAGGGAAAAATAAGGAAGCAAATTTTAAAAAGAGGGTATGGGAACACCAAAAAACAGACTCTGAAAACACCTAAGAAGATACAGTTTGGCAAGGGCAGGGAGGTTTTAAATATCAATTGTATAAGTAGAAGCTAGGAAAGATTTAGCATAAAAATAGTTCATATGAAAATATCACAGGAATGGGGAACCTATGGCTTTGAGGCCACATGTGGCCCTCTAGGTCCTCAAGTTTAGCCCTTTAACTGAATCCAAACTTCACAGAACAAATCCTCTTAATAAAAGAGGGTCAAAAGGGACTGGTCAAAAGGCTGCACCCAAGGACCTAAAAGACCACATGTGGCTTTGAGGTCACAGTTTCCCCACCCCTGATTCAAAAGGGTCTTTATTATAAATATAATGGGATCCAGCAAGGTGATGTGGATATTATTTAAAGATAGTGCAATCTTAGACAACATTAAAATATAATATTCCTCTTAAAGAAAGGTAATTAGAATTTGTCGAAGGCTTGCTAAGAGAACCATGCCAGATACTGGGGATACATATTTTTCAGTACTCCTTATGGTAATAGGAAGTGACACATATACAGTTGATTTTAATACTAAAGAATCTGTCAAGAAGTATTTCTTAAGTTCCTACTCTGTACCAGGCTCTGTGTAAGTACAAGAGTATATAAATGCTTTTAGTGAGAAAAGTTATTCTTGACTATGGGTAGATTCAGACTTCTTGAAAAATGTGTTTTTGGCCTTGGACTTTAATAGATGGTTAGGCATTCAACAGAGAGGCAAGTGGGGAAAAAAGAGCATTCTAGTCAGAAAATGAGCAGAATCAAGGAAGTAGGAAAACACTGGATGTATGGAGGGGGAGTGCATGGTGTCTAGAGCACAATCTGTGTGTCAGAGAATAGTCTAAGTTTGGATAAGTGAGGTGATGTAGGGAGGAGAAATATGTCTTGCTCTGTTCTGCACCTGTCAGACCTGGTAGGGCACATTGTATTCATTTCTGGGCATTTGCTATTTCAGCACATTGACAAATTGGGATGTATCTAGAACAATGGTGTCAAACTCAAATAGAAATGGATTCCCGTGGGCATCAAATCAATTTAGAAAACCACACATTAACATGATCTGTGTTGTCTTTTTATTTTCGTAAACATTTCACATTTACATTTTAATCTAGTTCTGGGGAGTTTGACACCTCTGATCCAGAGGTTGCAACATGGCCATGGGAGGGTACTAAAACCATGTCCTAAAGCATATAAAAGTCTATCATAAAATAGAGATTAGACTTGTAGTGCAAGTAGGGCCAACGGGTGGAAGTTGAAGACAGAATCAAATTTTGAGCTCCATATAAGGAAGACGTGTATGACAGTAAGAAGGGTTCAGAAATAGAATGAAATACCTTGTGAGGAAGGCATGTCATTGATGAGGTTTTCAAGTAGTCTGGATGACCACCCATCAGGCATCTTATAGCAGGGATTCTGCCCCTGGGTGAGATATTGGGCTCAGTGACCTTTAAAATGAATTCTAGCTCTAGGATTTTATAATTCTATGAAATAAGCAGCTGTGTATGGAGCTGGAGTTACTGCCATCCTGAGGGCAAGGGCATATTGCCTGATGCTATTAGGGTTGGAAGACTGGTTCAATCTTGCAACTAAAGGATTTCTGGAGTTAGTTAATCCTTAGGGGATTTCTCTGCCTGCCTCTTTGAAAATCTCCCCTAAATTGCTGCAAGCCATTCATTCTGCCTAGGGAAAATGGAGGCCGAGACAGTGACAAACAGCACCTGCATTCGAATTGGGCTGAACTCAAAAGGATTGCCATGGTCACATTGATCAAATATAGCATGCCTGATGTAAAGAGAAAAGAAAATCTAATACTTTTTAAAGCAACTCTGAAACTTTAATCGATAACCCAAATGTAAGATCTTGGCAAGAGGATGTGTGGGTTTTTCAAGCTGACTATCTGACCCCAATAAAGGCAATCAGTTTTTATTAGGAGTAGAATCTGGCATGTGCTCTTTACATATAATATTCAAGATGGATATCATTGACAACATTTGGATAATGGATTAACTCGGGTGGAAATTAAGTAATTTTGTGTGACTTGAACAAGTGGCATAAGAAGCTCAATCAATAGAATTTACAGACACCTCTGTATTAGGGAACATTTTTGAAGTAGGCAAACAGCTTGTACTCTATGGTGTCATGTGTATATAATTATCTCAGCATGCCTGAGGGTGGTAAAAAAAAAATTCTTAAAGTGGCAGAGAATTCATAATCATATTCATGGTTCAGCATTTTATTTTAGACCAGTGTTGGTTTCTAGGGCTGTTTTCTCTATTGCCTTTAAGATTTCCTTAAAAATATATCAAATATAGCTTAACATGCTTACTTTCATGTTTACAGTAAGGCAAAATGTTGCTGAAAGCCAAATATTTTACTTGTCAGCATGCAAGGAGGCTGGTATCAAGGCCTGATTTTTAATGGGTTCTAGCTTCTGCTTGGAAAAATCACATATATAAATATACAAGAGTTTAATACTGTATTGAGCCCTATAACAAGTTAGATGCAAAAAATGTTTACCCTGAAAAGAAGGATAGTACCATATTGTTCTTTCCAAATGAGGAGAGTTTAACCATTACTGACCCCAGTGAATTAATAAAACACCTGCTGTTTCAGCATGCCTATTGTTGATTCACAGAGAAAGAGATTACCTTGTTGGTGGGCAAAGGTTATTCCTTATCTCTTGGCTGCTTCTCTTTAAAGAGAATGTTAGGATCCTGTTACAGGTTGTTAGGTGTTGAGGCCATGGACGTATCTCCTAAGCAGTGGGTACTGTCAACTCCGGGTTTCCAGCTGTTTTATTATTGTGACAATAAAGTAAAATCAAAGACTGGGAAATATATATACACATACATATACATATATATATTTCTAGAGTGTGAATGACAAATATTTATCAAACTGCTTGAGAACTGTCAACTTTAATACTCACAAGTGAAAAAAACCCCAATAGATGCAAACTGGCTTTTTTATAATGCAAGAACACTTTTTTTCATTAACTCAAAGGATTTAATACTTTTGGGAATCTATACACATCCCTAAAGTTCAACCCAAGAAATAACCTTCAGCATGAGTCCCTTCCTTATGTTCCCAGCTGCTTGTCTTCCTCCCCTAAATTGCTTTGTGTTTATTTAAAATATATTTTTATGTGCATATGTGTGAATATGTATGTGTGCATGCATGTGTATGTGTCAATATCTATATCTACCTAAATTTTGTCCCCACTGAAAGATTATAAGATCCTTCAAGATAAGGACTTCATTTTTGTAGGCATTTTACCTGGATGTCACATAATGTTTGGAACATAGTTGACGTATAACAATAAAATACTTTTTATTATTAACATTTGTACAGTACCTACTCCGTGCCAGACAGCATGATAAGCTCTTTATAGATATTACATCATTTGATCTTCACAAAAGCCCTGGGAAGTAGGCGATATTATTATCCCCATTTTACAGATGAGAAAACTGAGGCAAATAAAGGTTAAAGATGTGCCTGGGGTCACGTGGCCCTTAAGTGTATGAGACTGGATTTGAACTTAGTTGTTCCTGAGTCCAAGTACTCTATCCATTATACTACCTGACCACCCTAAATGCTTGTTGAAAGTTTGACTCCATAAAAGAGACTTGATATCTCTCCCATTCCTTTAAAGAAGTAAAGGGAATTATGGATTCGGATCATTGCATGTGGTGTCAGGTTTTTATAATGTACTTATAAATTTTGGCTATTTTTTTTTCTTATTCCTTTTTGTTTAAAAAAATTTCTTATGAGGGATGACTCTCAGTAAGCATGAGGGAAATGGATATAGGGGAAATGTAGGCAATGTTCAAAAAAATATATCAATAAAAATCAATTAAAATAAACAAGACAAAAATGTGTATGGATCAATAGTCCCAGCTAATGACTGTAAATGTCATTGCATGATAATGGTTTCTGGAAGACAGAAACACTATCTCAGTGGAAAATGCAGTGGATTTGGCATAGGAAGATCAAGGTTCCAATCCCAACTCAGCTCTCTCTTGTGAGTCCTTCTATGTCTGAGGCTCTGTTTCCTCATAAATAAAACAAAAGAGGTTGCAGTAGATGAGATTTGAAATAAATCCCTTCCCTCGCTAAATCTTGGATCCTTTTTTCCTCAGCTTTCCTTTAGATACAATTCTGTGGATTATTAGACATTAAATGATTCCTGCCTTGTAGTCATGTTGACCTGGCGTTGCCTTCTGATGCATTTTCAGACATTGGCCACTCTTTTGGAGCCAATAGTCTGGTTTAGAACAGTGAGTCAGAATCTGGTTCTTACCTCAATACTCCCAGAGGCACCCTAGATGATTGTTCAGACAATTAGGGGAGTTGTACTAGGCAATCAGTTAATTCTGAATGCTTTCTCTATGAAAACTACTGTCTTTGCCCTGTGAGAGATACACAGAAGTATGAGAAACATCTCCTTCCTGCACAGAGCTAACAATTAAGTTTGGAAAAAAATCGATGTATATGTTTTATAAGTTAGAAAAAAATCATCAACAAAAACTACCAGTGATATAACAAAGCAGAACCTGATTAAATTGGCAAATATGTTTACAAACAGATGCCAGGCATTGATCTGTGAGCTGAAGTAACCTAAAGGCTTCCTGATGGAAAAAGGACTTAGCAAGACCATAGACTCCAACTTTGTATTAGTGAGGGTTGAGGGAAAGCTATTTTGGGCACCCACATATAACCTGAAGAACAGAACTCTTGGCCCTGTAGTGATCCAGAATGGTTCAGTCATTTGGAGAAAGTCTGGCTCTCAAAGCACTCTTAATACCAGGTCTTGTCTTCAGAAGGTTCCACAAAAGTGACCTTTAGCATTATAGGGGTTCATGTAGGGTAATTTCAATATGGTGTGGTGGATTCCAGTTTAGTCCTAGGTAGTATTTGAAAAGGGAGAATAATGGAAAAATGGTAGGGCCCATAACATTCTATGTATGGGAAACTATATCTTTTGTTTGCTGCTGCACATTAGTGTAGCTGTGCCAATTGACACAAAATTTTCAATATAATTTTACTTTGAAATAAAAAGTATTCATCCTATGTCTTCTTTGCTTTATGGATTTAAAAAAAAAATGCAGTGTCAATTGACACAGCTTGGCCCTTTGAGGTATTCTTAAATTCCAGTCCTTTGTCATATATTTATTAAAGATTCACTGTCTATAGTGCACCAGGCTAGACACTTGATATCCAAAGATAAAACAGTCCTTGTCCTCAGTGAGTTTATATTTTACTGGTGGGATATCATATCAACACAGTTAGTTAACTAGAAAGTATAGGCAGAGTAATTTCTAAAGGAAGGAAGTGCTAATAACTGGGGAAATCAAGGAAGGATTCATGAAGAGGTAATACCAGAACTGGGTTTTGAAGGAAGCTAGAGATTCTAAAAGGAAGAGATGAGAAGGAAGTACATTGTGGGCATGGGATACCACTTGTGCAAAGACCCAAAGCTTGGAAATTAACATAGAATATTAGAATGAGAAGCAACCTTAGCAAGTGATAAGTAAATGGGAATTCATTCAAATTTAATTTTGTCTTTCATTGCAGTCGATTCTCTGTAACCTAAATGTAGTTGTATATGAATAGTATTTTATGTAATTTTAACAATCCTCATATCCCATTGGGGTTTCAATATGTTAAAAAAAAAAATTAGTGACAGGAGGTTTATAGGAAGGCCCCCCAAGCATTTTGAAGGGATCCTCTGAGAATTTATAGAAGGGACAACTCTACAAGCCTCAGGATGGAAGGAGATATCTAAACTCAGAGAAAGATATAGAAAGACTATTGTTTAAATGGAGACTGAAGCAAAACACACTATCTTTCTCTTTCATGTCTGGTTTTGCTTTTTTTTTTCCCCAGTGATCACTCATTGGTTAAAACCCTTCTATATAACCAAACTATTGTACAATGTGAAAGTATTTCCAGATCCTATACATGATTGCACGCCACCTTGGGGGGAGAGGGGGGAAGGGAGGGGAGAAAATCTGAAACTCAAGTGAATGTAGAAGTGAATCTTGTAAACTAAAAGTAAATAAAGAAATCATTCATTTAAAAAAAAAAAGATGTGATTTCCAAACTTAAAAAAAAAAGAAGAATTTATAGAAGGACTTCAACAAGATTCACTAAATATCAAAGTACTAGTATCCCTGCCTTCAGAGCTGCTGTTAGAAGAGAGATTCAAGAAAGTGAGTAATAAAAATCGTATGTAATATGAGCCATCACATTCTACACATATATAAGACAGCAAGTTGAAGGAGAGACAGAGAGAGAGAGAGAGAGAGAGAGAGAGAGAAGGGGGGGAGGGAGAGAGAAAATATTACCCCCTGTTCATCTTGCAATTTCTCTGTTTTGTGTAACAGTAAGAGAAAAATTGGTAGGCAATTTTCAGGGTTCTTGTACTGACTTTAATGATGTCTATATAGGCTGATTTAATCAGCAAACCATGCAGCTGCAATAATTGTGAATCATATCCTTGTGATACAAACAAATGTTTCACAGCAAATTTTCTGGGAGATACTAGCTATGCTAGGATCTCTTTTCACTCAAATATATAATCTTTTAAGCAGCTGTCTCATAAAAGTTTCTGCTATACCACCCTTTAATCAAAATGTTGCTATATGCTAAATTCTCATCTTGCTGATTTGCACCATAGCCTACTGCATTTATTTCCTCATTTATCGTCTTTCATTCATTTAATCATCTCCAAGCCACCAATAAGCGTTTTTTGTAAAGATGAATGCAAGAGTGACAAAAAAGCTTGGGTCAAAGCTGAGATAACTTATGCGTGTCTGATGTCTTGATCCATTTGTACGACTCTCTGGGGGCCTCTCAGGCAATTAAGTTCACCTATTACAAATAGAAACCTCTCTGTATGCTCTGATTTGATAGGAGAATGGGTAATTCCTGTTAATGACTACTACATCTGTTCAATTATATTGTGTTGTATTGATGCTTAATTAGGTGTCAAGATGGGGAAGGGGGAGGAAGGGAAAGGATGACTTCCCTTTAAATGTCAGAGCTTATTCCTAAATTATTTGTCTTTTCAACATACATCGAACTAGCATTTGACAGACATTGTGAGCTCCTGACCTTAAAACATTTACACTGGCTTAAAGAAAGACAGCAAAGGCTCTCTGGAAATGAGCTGTTTTGAAGCTGGTTTACCTTTAATGTCACTCATGTCCAGTTTCATCGTGAAGTGATCCTTGTCAACCTTTAGTTGGCAGCAGAAGCAGGGCTTCCCATCCCATGTGTAATACATTTTATTTTAAATGCCCTTCTTTTCTTCTGAAGGATTTCCTTTAGAATTATTGTAGTAATTAATGCTCAGTTAAGGCCTTCTTTTCTTCTGGACATTCATCTGTAAGTGGATGCTCATAAAACAAGAGCCAGAAATCCTCTTTAATAAAAGAAGTAGCATAGTGACCACATGTCATTTCCAGATACTAATATTATTTGGTTCAGTACTTTTACAGTAATAGTATTTTCTGTTTCTGAACAATTTGCTCTTTTATTTACACTTGTGTATATCTCTTCATCTTGTCTAATTTGCAGGGCTTTGACTAGGGCAAGCCAGATGTGGCTTTGCCCCTAGGTGCCAAAATTTAAAGGCTGCCAAAAGCACCACACCAGGTTACTACCTCTAAATGATTGTACTCCATTTGAACACTCTTTTACTCACACGGGGTGCAGCATTCCTAGTTATATACCCATCAGTTTCCAGCTAACATATATGTAGAGAATATATATTTCCAGAGACCTAGTTATTACTTAAAAATAAAAACCTCAACAATTTAATCTGAGTCAAATTATAGAAGGTTTCCATTGAAAAGGTATAGGGTATAGTGCTGACTTATTGGCAGGGTATAGCATCCAAAAATTCATTTGTTTTGTGGATAAAGTATAACTCCTCTTATATAAAGATAAATTTTGAAAACAAAAGAACCAAGAGGAATATGTTTGCAGAAAGAATGTATTAATTTTTGAATTTGGTGTTTTTAGCTTCCAAAAGGAAACAAAGAATATTGTGGAAGAAATCTATGCTAGAAATCAACTTGTGTTATTAATTGTAATTTTTCATGAGTGACATTAGGTGAGTTGAGGTCAAAGATGGTTATATTGTGCTTAACAACGCATAATTATGTCGTGTGACAGTACTCTGTGTTCCAATAAAAGATGTTTTATTTATGAGACACTGTGACAATTAAAAAGGGGGAACTGACAGCACAGAAAATTAAGCCTTGATAACAGGTCTTAATGTTCCAGAATGAGCATGAGTTATTGTTTCTGTACCTATGATGCTTTACCACTTAGACTCTAAGCATACTAAGTGCTTTAGGCTGGATGTTTCCTCTTTTGAATCTGGAAAGACCTCAGAATGAAGCATTCAAAATGCATCAATTAGACTTGCTTGTAGTGGTTTCTTCAGGCACAAACAACCCTCTTAGTACAAAGCGTAGCAGGAATTGAGGTGAGACATTCAGAAAATATAAAAACCCACAATTCACCAGCCTAAAATTCCACATTATCATTCCTCTTATTAATCACTTGTCTCCCTGGTCACTATATCTGAATATACCAGAATAAAAGATCTGAAGTTTCACAAAGGTCATTCTCCTCTTCCTATTTATTCAAACTAATAGATCTTTTTCTGAGCCCTCTGATGAAGGATGGTTGTGAACTCCTTTTAATGAAACATTTACATATTTGACATTCGTCTAAATTCTTTTTATTTTCTAATAGTTATCCAGGACACATGTATATGAAAACACATTTAGATAAAATCACACTTGGTTGTACTTAAAACTGATGAAATGGTCCGGTGGGGAAGTAATGAAAAGTGGGATTAGCACTTTAAAGATATTTTTAACCAGATTCATCCAATAAAAGATGCCTTACCTTTTTGTTTTTAACTAGATTCCAGATATACTAATTTGAGGATTCCTTTCAATTCAAATGCCTTTTAAAAAAAAAAAGTGCCCATGTATTAAACTCAGTAAGAATTTTCTCCTATTTACTATTTTAGGAAACTTGGATCTGAACTTATGATTGGCTATGTGACGATTTTCAAGTGATTTTATTTGTTTCAATTTCACTTTACTCATCTGTAGAATGGGAGATAATAATACTTCTATTGCCTACCTCATGTGGTTATTTTGAGGAAAGTGTTTCATAAAACCTAAAGCACTATTATCAATGTGAATTTTCACTTTATTTTCATTTATTTACAAAGCAATGTGAATCAAGTCAGATTTATCACACACACACACACACACACACACACACTTAGGGCAGTGTTGACTTTTGGAACAGTGTGCATTTGTGTGTGTATGTATGTCTGTTTATGTAATCACAAAACACTCAGCAATTTTATACATTCCATGAACGAGTATAACTTGAAAATATTAGTGTAAAAGCTATAGCTTATGTCTATTTTGTTAGCTGAGGGAAAGCAAAAATATATGTGCATGTATATATTTTTTTCCCTAGGAATGAAACTCAGCATAGAAATGACTTTTCCCTCATTGTTCTGTCAAATGTTTAAAAGAGATAAATATGGAGTTTTCCCCTGACAGTTTTTGTAAAGGTAATTCTGAAATAGAAGCTATATATATAGAAAAGGCAGTGGTACACTACAGTAGCATTTCTTTAAAAAAAAAGGGCTTTCATAAAAGAGAAACCTGAAAAATAACTAGATATATGTAAAATAATTCCTATTATGATTGATTATAAAAGCCATTATATTAGTCATCAACATGCATGTTTAGTATTAAGAAAATTTGTAAATCTTTTAATGTAATTTCCCTTTTCCTAAGGATGGAATGCTTATTAGTTGCACCAAAAAAGATGACTGAAATGAGCTATATTTGAAAATAGGAAGCTACTATGTTAAACAGCTGAAAAAATGATTCATATCTACTTATTCAGCTTTACTGAATATGGAGCCCATGATTGAATGACTTTGTAGTGCAATTTATTTTTCAGTCACATGTTTAACAACAAGCTTTTAGTTTATCACCTGTTCAAGGACTGACATAATATTTTCAATCTATGAAAATAATCTATCTCCAGAAAGATATGATACAAATTAGAATCATTTATTTTGCAAAGCAGAGCTTCCATTTTTAGTGTGTAGAAAGTGATAACTCTATGTCCCAATGAGCATCTTTTAATTGACAGCTTTTAAAAGTCTTAAAAGGGGCTATGCCTATATAAGAAGTCTAATGAAACACACATCTCAGAAATGCTGATGGTTGAATTTTATGTCATTAAATTCTACCTTCTGACAGATTCTGTTTATTTACCTGCAATGTCACGACATATTTCCAAGTTAAAATTTAATAAGCAGTACAATTTTTCACTCTGTGATTGTGAATAAATCTTTTTTTTTTTTTTTTTTGGCTGTGGAAATTTCCCATTTAATCCTTCAATTCTACAAGGAGTGAAAACACTCTGAAAAAAAGAGAAACTGTACATTTCTACCATGACCTATTTTTTTTTAAAGCATTTTCTATTGGTTAAGACTTGTGGCTTGTGTTTTCCATTTCCAACAATTTCCATTATTGCAGAAGATCAGGTATGCTTTAGGGGTGTGACTGCTTATTACACTTTTACCTAATTATTTAATAAAAAGTATTATTCCTCAAAAAGGCATTATGTAAATGATCCAGTGACTTCCAGGGTAGTGTCTCTTAGCAGCAGGTTTACAAGTTATCCTCTGGGATGCCTTTATGTGAAACAGACATCCATTTCAAATGAGGTAACTGGGAGACAGAAATTGTGTATTATGCTGAGAACACCATTGATTAAAACTGTATTACCTAGGCAAGTAGCAGCTTCTCAGGGCTATGGTTTCCTCATTTATTGATTGGAGATAATATCTGTCCCTTACCTACTTTGCAAAGTTGTTAGGCTAAATGGATGCATATAATGCATGCATCACTTGAAATATTCTGAAAATTCAATATAATTTAGCAGTGTTCACACATTGATTTTTTTTTTTAAAGTCTAAGAGAGATGTCAGGAATGGAGGAATTCTAATTCCACTTTAATCACAGGCTCTGCTCTTGCTTTTAGATTAGAGATCAGCTATAGTAACCTTAATTTCCTGTCTTGCAGGACTTAATGAGCTTTAAAAAAAATAGGGATTGGCAGAATCACATAATACTAAGTAAGTAGTATCATCATTATATTTGTAGAGGATTTACGTAGCTGCTTTTCTTCGAGGAAGCTGAACATTTACCCCTGGATTCCTTCAAAGGAAAATACCAAAGCCTTCCCTTGTGTCAGAAGAGCTGTAAGTAATAAGAAATATTGTCATAATCATGACAAAAAAACCCACCTAAAACCTGGCAGTCAAATCCATAATAGCTTACAGCAGTGGTTTCAAACTGAAATAGAGGGAGTCATTAATCTGTCCATAAGCATCCTTGTTGACAGCATATCAACCTTAGTTTTAAAATGTATTATTTCCTATGTTTTATTGTATTTGTATTTATTTTGTCAAATATTTCCCAATTACACTTTAATCTGGTTGGGCCTGCACATGAAAATGCTGCAGTGACTCATCGGCCACATATTTGATACCTCTGAATTAGAGAATTGGCATTAGGGCAGAATCTCATATAAGTAGGTCACTGGATCAAATCTTGTATAGGCAGCTAGTGGCCAGAAATCATTGCTCTCTCATTACATCTCAATTGCTTATGCAGCAGGTCCCTGCTTTGTGGATCTTTCCTCTTCTCCTTTCATCATAGGTAACAATGCCACATTTTTAAGCCAATGGAAGAATGGCCTTTTCTTTTCTTTTTTTTAAAATTGATCTGCAGAAGGTGTACATCTCTATAATGGTAAGACTGCTGTAATAGCATTTTCAGAACACTGTCTCTGAAAAACAAAATTAATGCGGACCCTTGGGAAAAAAGATTTTGGGTTAACAATGCTATGAAAAAAAATCAGAAATTTTATTGATTCTAGAATACCCTACCAGTGGTTTTCAACCTGTAGGTTATGTTCAATTTGTAACAATGAAAATACATCCTGCATATCAGATGTTTACATTATGGCTCATAACAGTAGCAAAATTACAGTTATGAAGTAGCAACGAAAATAATTTTATGGTTGGGGGTCACCACAACATGATGAACTGTATTAAAGGGTTGCGGCATTAGGAAGGTTGAGAACCACTACCCTAGAGCTTCCTATCTCTCTCTAAGTCCATAATAGAAAGATACTGGGTTTTAGGTCTTGTGAAGGCTGATGTAATTAAATTACATTTTCCGATCTTTTCCATTCATTCTTCGCTTCATTTCTTTGTGGTCACTTCACTGGTGTTGAGAGACAGCCTGATTTAGGAAAAAAGAGGACTGGAATTGACATGAGAAATAGCTGGCTTGGAATCCCACTTCAAACTCTAGTTGGTGGTGTGACCTTAGGCAAGTCACTTAAATTTTCTCAGTCTCTTTTTCCTCATTTGTGAAACTAGATAGTTAACAGCTCTACCTCACAGGGCTCTTATGAAGGTAAAATAAAATAATCTATGTAAAATGTTTTTATAAACCATAAAGAGCTCTTATGTTTATTATTGTAGGAAAAAATATATACTGTCTCCTTTATTGCCTCATTGCCCTATGGTGTAAAGACCTCAGAATCAAAGTGTTATAGACACATGATAGAATATGCTTAGGGTTGATGTGCGATGGTTTGTTTGATTTGCTATAGTGGATGTTAAGGTTGGAAAATACTTGTGTAGTAGAAAGAGTGCTGGATTTGGAGTCAGAGAACCTGTGTTTAAATCCTCCTTATGACACCAGTAAGCTAACCTTGGGTAAATTATTTCATTTTCCTGTGCTTCAATTTCCTCATTTTTAAAAAAGGGAACTGGAATAGATGTAGTTTGATGTCTCAGTCTGGCTCTACATGTAGATTCCTACAGTCTGCATTAAAATACTAGCAGTGATATAAAGTAACTATTTGTTTGAACTTGGAAAAAAAAACACTTAACCATCTTGGAGCTTGAGTTTCTTCAGTAAAATTATGGGAATGAGTTAGAAGACTTCTACAGTGCTTTGACAGGCAGCTAAGTAGCATAGTAGAGCACTGGGCTTGGAATCAGGAAGATTCCTTTTCCTGAGTTCAAGTCTGACCTCAGATACTTCCTTGTGTGACCCAGGGAAAGTCAATTAGCTAAACCTGTTTGTCTCAGTTTCCTCATCTGTAAACTGAACTGGAGAAGGACATGGCAAACCACTCCAGTGTCTTTGCCAAGAAAACCCACAAAAGGGTTCATAAAGAGTGGAACATGACTGAAATGACTTAACAACAATGACAAAAAGTAATTTGCATCTCTGAGTATATTTCTGTGGCTTTATTTAAACTGGTTCATGTCCAGTTCTTTACAGTTATTTCTCTTCCTATAAAGGATCATATGAGTTAATCTCCTGCCTCTCTCCTAATACCTATCAAATGCAAATTAGTGTTTGGTCTATTCTAAGCATCTTTTGTAAATAACACTTTGATTCTAAGATCTTTACACAATAGGCAAATGAGGCAATAAAGAAGATAGCATATTATCTCCATTTAATTGATAAGAAAATTGAGAATTAGAATATTAATAATGTTCGTTTTATTAGATGAAGAAAATTTTTTTTAAATAAAATTGAAGACAGGATTAGGACTTAATTTCTTACTTGTAAATATGGTACTGCTCTTTTTCTGTTGTTTTTTTTTTTCCTGAATGTCCATGAAAATCACTTTTTGATTAACTCTAGAGTACTACTTCTTTAGTGTGTATTTGGCCTCCTAGGAACACAGAACACATTTTCCATTAGATCACTGTCTAAGATGCCTATTCAGAGGAAAATATGCTTATCTATAAGATTCAAACAACGTTCATCATTGGCCACTGCTGAGGTAGTGTTCTTCAATGTGTTAAATTATACATAAGCTTTCTTATATTACATAACCACTGTCTTCACTCTTCATTGTGGTGTGAGCAAGGATAGAAAAAGTTTATTTGGAATTACAAGTGCTGGAAAATCCCTAGTACCAATTTATGTAACTTCAGCCTTATGGTTTTCAGACAGCAGTGGTCATTTGTAGACATGACTACTCCTAGACCAGATCAGAGCCCATGGTGCTATTCTATTAAGAGCTATAGTTAGCACTTATGGAAGTTCTGAGATCTTGAGAAGAAATTTTAGTGGATTTCTGGAAATTCAACTTGGTGTACTTATGACCTAACACAGACCTATTGAGGTAACGTCTAACATCCCTTCCAGATCAGAGTCTTTGATCCCAGTGGGGGAACAAGGGAGTCAAAGTGTTTAGTATGTCATATGAAGAATCAATTAAAGCAAGTATTGGAGATGTTGACCCTGGGAAAAAAAAAAGAATGGTCTAAAGAGGGATGATGTGATATCTGTCTTCAGATATTTAAAATACTGTCAGTGGAAGGCATTTATTTGATCTTTGTTGTTCTAAGGAAGAATGAAAACCAGTGGATGAAAGTTGTTGATTGACAAAACTTAGCTTCATATAAAGAACAACTTTTTTTGGTCTTTTTGAAGGGGAGAAGGTATGGCAATTGGGGTTAAGTGACTTGCCCAAGGTCACCTAGCTAGTAAGTGTTAAGTGTCTGAGGCCAGAATTGACCTCAGGTCCTCCTGACTCCCCAGAGGGTGCTCTATTCACTGTGCCACCTAGCTGCCCCAAGAACAACTTTCTGATGCTTAGAGTTGTCCATCAGTGGAACTATCATGAAGTAGCGGAACATAATTGAAACAGCCCTGGACTTGTAATGAGAAAAATCCTAACCTCATCACACAAAGCTGTGTGTAAGTTTGGGCAAGTCATGGCATCTCTCTGAAATTTTTTTTTTCCATCTAAAAAAATAAGACACAATAGAATAGAATGGAAAAGCATTTTATTTAGTGCTTACTCTATGTTGAGCACTACACTAAGTGCTAGGGGTAGAAATAGAAAGTCAAAGCAATTCCTACACTCAAGGGGATGACATTGTAATTGGGGGAGACAGCACATCAAGAGGTGTTCATGTTTTCATTCAGTTTATGGAAAATGGAAAGGCCAGTAGTATTTAGGTTCTCATAGGCAAAGTATCAGGACCTTGATGACCTTGGTGAGCAAGGGCAAGATGGATGATGCTCAACAAGAGAATAAATGGGTCCCAAAGTTAGAGTGGAGTGCTGATCAGGGATATATTTATATCCAGCATAGTGGAGATGTGAAACAGGTACCTAGGTGATAGGGGGCATCCTATCCTTAGTGGGAACTGGCCAGTTGGGCAATGAGGGTTGAATTAGAGAAAAGAAAAGTCCATAGCTGCAGTCAGTAGAAGCAGGTGGTGTTGGTCCATTTTTGTTTCACCTATTAGAGTAAGGGCCTGGTGGGGAAAAGAAGGATGCTTACTGGTGACTGGTGGCAGTGATTGTTCCCCCTGGGGATGTCCTTTGGCAGGTTGGGGACTAGGAGATTTGGTGTCTACTGTCAATAGAAGGGATACTTTTTGTCACAATGTCATTTGTATGCATGTCACAACAAATGAGGAAAGAGATCTCAAAACACTTTTCAGACTAGAAGGCATCATATCAACATAGTAATGTAAGGTAGTATCATTAGCTGGGGTAGCTAGTTGGTACAACGGATTGAGTGCAGGGCTTGAAGTCAAAAAGACTCATCTCTGTGAGTTCAAATCTGGCCTCAGACACTTACTAGTTGTGCAATTCTGGGCAAATCACTTAATTCTGCCTCAGTTTCTTCTTCTGTAAAATGAACTGGAGAAGGAAATGGCACACCACTCCAGTATTTTTGTAAAAAAAAAAAAAAACCGCAAATGGGGTCACAGAGTCAATGCCAACTGAAACGACAGAATGACAACAAGAGGAAGTATCATTATCATCAAGTAGTAAACTCCCTGTGACTTTTAGTGTTTAAACATGTTAAATAGCAGATTTAACCAGATCATTTTCAAGGAGACTTTAAATTTTGATTCTATGATTCTAGTAGCAGAGGGTACACCTCCTTTCGTGCATTAAATTTTCAACATGTGAGGACTCAGTAAGAGAGACAATATCATTCAGATTCATTTTCCATCCAGTGTAGAGATTAATTTTTTAAATGTAATTAAATTTAAAATTAAGGAATTTAAAAATTCTGTCTGCTTATTGTAGGAAAAAAATCTCTTTGCTGAATAAACTGAAAGGAATTAAAAGGAAAGATAGATGCCTATAAGAAGAATCAGAATCATAGAGTAGGAGAACTGAAACTGACCTTAGAGATCTTCTAGTTCAGAGGTTCTTAATCTGGGGTCCATGAACTTGCTTTTGAAATACTGGAAAGCCATGTTTCAATATAAGTGATTTCCTTTTTATTTTGTATTTTATATTATATATTTTAAAAAACTATTCTGAGAAAGAGTTCATAGACTTCACCAGACTGTCAAAGATGTCCACGACACAAAAATTTTAAGATCTAGTCTGACTGTAGTCAAAGCCTCTCATTTTAAAGATGAGGAAACCGAGGAAGTGGAAGTGATGTATTAAAATTCCCAGCTAGTATGTGACAAAACTATGACTCTCATCTGGTTATTCTGACTAATTTCATCATGCTTTTTTCTAATATAAGAGTATCTCAGGAATCTGGGGAGGGGGGAAAGGCAGTGAGTTACACCTCAGAGTCAGAATTCCAATTATTCCAATTACTGGAAATGAATATTTTAATAAAAAGACTCTATTACTCTTTCCTACCTGACACAGGTAGCATGAATTCTTTTGGTTTGAATGTCCTCAAATCCTCCTGTTTCCTGAATAAGGAAATCAATCTGTGCTTACTTTGCAAAGTAAGAAAGATGTGAGCAAATAAGGAGTCTGCCAGAGCTGTGGGAGGCTGCTGAGTCATCTCTGAGTAACAGATTTAGCTCCATCATCTTTAAGCTTTCAAGTCACAGTGAGTGGCTTATTTAAAAACAATCTCATTTAAATTCATATCGGGGTATCTTCTAAATGGGTCACCAAGAACAGTGACAGAATGACTAATAATGGGAGGGGGTATGAAAGTCTGTTTTAATTCATTCAGAACAATGATGATTAATTCATGTTTTACCCACTGCTTCATGATTCTTTCATATTTTTTTTCAATTTTTAAAACATTTTTTATTTAAAGTTTTGAGTTCCAGATTCTATCCTCCATTCCATACTCCCTCCCTGCGATGGTAAGCAAAAAGATATAGGTTGTATATGTGCAATTATGTGGAACATTTTCATATTAGTCGTAAGAAGATTTCAACAAAAAACAAAGAAAATGAAAGAAAGAGAGTGAAAAATAGCATTCTTCTGTCTGTATTCAATCAGTATCAGTTCTTTCTCTGGAGAAAGATTCCTGTGCTCTCTTGTGTTTTTAATAGGAATGGGTGCTATGTTTTGTCAAAGACTTTTTCCGCATCTATTGAGATACTCATATGACTTCTGTTGGTTTTGTTATTATGATCAATTATGTGACAGTTTTCCTAATATTGAATCAATCCTGCATTCCAGGTATGATCCTTGTGATTAATTTTTGTAATATTTTTGCTAGTATTTTATTTAAAATTTTTTGCATCAATATTCATTAGAGAAATTGGTCTATAATTTTCTTTCTCTGTTTTGACTCTTTCTGTTTTGGGTATCAGCACCCTATTCGCATCATAAATAGAATTTACTAGGACTCCTTTGCTTATTTTCTGAAATAGTTTCTATAATATTAGAATTAATTGTCCTTTAAATGTTTGGTAGAATTTGCTGGTGAATCCATCTAGTACTGGGGAATTTTTCTTAGGAAGTTCATTGATGGCTTGTTTAATTTCTTTTTCTAAGTTTAGGTTATTTATATATTTTTATGTTAATCTAGGTAATTTGCGTTTTTGCAGATATTCATCCATTTCACTTAGATTGTCAAATTTATTGGCATGTAATTGGGCAGAGTAGTTCCTAAAAATTGTCTTAATTTCATCATTGTGGGTGGTGAACTCACTCTTTTCATTTTTGAAACTAGCAATTTGGTTTTCTTTTTACAATCAAATTAACCAATGGTTTACTTATTTTATTGTTTTTTTTTTCATGAAACCAGCTGCTAGTTTTATTTATTACTCAGTGATTTTCTTTCAGTTTTTTAAATCTCTCCTTTGATTTTCAGGATTTCTAATTTGGTATTTAATTATGAATTTTTATTTTGTTCTTTTTCTAGGTTTTTAGTTACATGTCCTATTCATTAATCTTCTTTTTCTTTATTACATTGATGCAAGCAATTAGAAATATACATTTTCTCCCAAGTACCGCCTTGACTCCATCCCATGCACTTTCTTGTCATTTTCTTTAATGAAATTTTCAATTGTTTTTCTTTGACCCACTTGTTTTTTTCTTTTTAGGATTAAATTATTTAATTTCCAAGTAATTTTAATCTCTCTTTATATTGTCTATTATTGACTGTAATTTTATTACATTATGATCTGAAAAGGATGTATTTGCTATTTCTGCTTTTCTACATTGGGTTGCAAAGTTTTGTTTTTTTTTAATTTGTTTTTGTTTTTTTTTTAAAGGCAATTGGGGTTAAGTGACTTGCCCAAAGTCACATGGCTAGTGTATTAAGTATCTGAGGTCAGATCTGAACTCAGGTCCTCCTGACTACAGGACAGGTGCTCTATTCACTGCACCACATAGGCGCCCCAAGTATTGTTATGACTTCATTGTCTATGGTAGCTTTCAGCAAGATGGTTTCCTTTATCTCTTTTAATTAGATCTAGTTTTGCTTTGGCTTTGTCTGAGATTGTGATTACTACCTCTGCTTTTTACTCAAGCTCTTGTTTTTTGCTCATTTTTTTTTTCTGGTGTGTGTGTGTGTGTGTGTGTGTGTGTGTGTGTGTGTGTGTGTGTTTCTGTGTCTTAGTGCCTCCACTGTCTCAAGTTCTTTGTGCTTGGGCTCTGCCTCTTACTGCTGGCTTTCATTACTAATGACAGCTATAGGGTTTAAATGCATGCTTTCTCTGGAAGGTAAGCTTCCCTTCTGACTTGTACTTGAGGGGGGAGTTTTCCTGTTGGCCCCCTCCTAGGTGTGGGGTTTAGCTGTTGATCAGTTCCAGGGGAGGTGGGGGGGGGCAGACTTGCTGCTGGGTTGCTATTGTAAAAGAGTCTTTCTGGTGGCTGGCCCTGGAGGAAGGATCTTGTTGACTGGTCTGCCCCAGGGGTGGGGTCCTGCTGCTAGATTGCTCTGGAAACCTGGTCTCTCTGCTAGCTGGCCCTGGAGGAATGATTTTGTTGCTGATCTGCACTAGGGGTGGTGCCCTGCTTCTGGGTTGCTATGGAAACAGGATCTCTCTGCTGGTAGGCCCCAGGAACAGGGTCTCTCTTTTGGCCAGCCCCAGGGCAGGGCTTTACTATGATCTGCAGTGGGATCAGGGTCTTCCTGGTGGCTTGTACTGGGTAGGGTTGACGGAGGTACGGCCTTACTGGGCTGCACAGACTCCTCACTTGCCAAAGGGTCTGCTGGTTTGCAGATAGGTGGGATCTTGATAGTGGAATGCCAGAGGCTTAGAGCCTTGCTGCAGGTCCCCTGCTGTGAGGCTGGTTGCTGTGGCTCTTGATCCTCACTCACCTCCCATCCCTGTGAGACAGACCTTTCCTTCCCTGGCTGGTAAGCTGCTTCCCTGCCCCTACATGAATTCTGAGGCAGTTTTCTAGTTTTTTAGAGGGGAATTTGGATAGGCCTTAGAGGGTTCCTTCCTCACTCCACCATCTTGGCATCGGGAATTTTCTTTCATATTTCTTAAAGATGATCTTACCAAATTGTTCATTACTAAAGATTTCAAACTGTAGCTTATTCCTCACTTGACCAGCTTTTATGATAGACTTTTTGCCTGTCCGTCTGCAGGTATGAAATCTTGTTTCTATACCTTTTCTATGTTTCTAACCTCTCTAGAATTAACAAAACTGAATAAATATCAGGCAAGAGAGTACAAGAGGTGTAATGGAGACAGCTGGAACTAGATTGTATGATCTTGTTAAATTGGCAAATGCTCCAAATCAAGGCTTGATTTATTGTTTTGTTAATTGTCTAATGCTAAGAAAGTGATAGAGACCATGTTAATAATGCAAATTAAACATAACATCATGTCATGTACATACTTTTTGGGGGGAGAGCTGGGTTTTAAACTTTTACTAGCGTACCCCTGTCAAAACCTAGCAGGCTTAGTCATTTCTAGAAGGAAATTAATCACTGAATTTTATTATTTTATCTTTATTCCTAGCTTTTACATTCCTTAAAAACCAGAATTATTTGTCTTTGTCATTCAATTCTAAGTAGAGAAAGAAAAAACTATGCTTGAGGTATCTCTATAATCATCTTTTCATTTAATTTTCTTGTAACTTTTCACAAATCATCTCCTTCTAAAGCAAAGTCCTTTCCAAGTGGGAATAAAAAACTTGACGTATGAAACGTACTATCTGAGTCATCCATTCTTGTACTATTTTCTTTTCCATCCCACTTAATACATGCAGTCCTGATAGATTATATATTTAGGAAGGAGAATGATTTACAAAGAAGTAGCATATGGGTGGGGCTTGATGGCATACTTTATGTATCTTTGAGTGGGTGTTTGAGGCAACTCTCTGAGACTCTAGATTATAGAAGAGTTGCCTATCCTACATTGATAGAGACAGTTCTCAAAATGAAAATTCTCCCACAAGGAAAGAAAACCCACGACTGGACCAAAAAAACCCAATACTATATTTCATTCTAATTGTCTTGATTTTTTATCTCTTTTTCTCTTGAATCAGATTATTTGTTGTAGGAATTTTGATTTCTCTTTTATTTGAGGGGAGAAATAGAAGCTAATAAGAGTTTCCAAAAATAAAAAAAGGAGAAAGACAAGAGAGTCATTAAAGAATTTAGAAAATGCACAGAACAGAATAGAGGCAAGTTCAAAAAGAAACATGGACAAACAAAAAGAAAACTTTGAAAGTAACATGCTAAATTTATAATATCATTTAAAAAGAAATGCA
>CM053585.1:433005222-433034737 GCA_028646515.1 Pseudochirops corinnae
ACTTTATATATACTTTAATGATACAATGGTTTACCTTTCTTAAGATCAACCTTTGTAGTATTTGAGTAAAAGTATTTACAACTCTTAATGTGAAAGTGTTTATTGAAAATTTTATAAAACATAATGCCCAATGGAAATCTAAATGGGCTAACTGGAAGTAATGAACAAAACAACCTACTTCTAGCTGAAATTAGGGATATGGGTATGTGTGTGTGTTGAGTGCTTTAAGAAGAGAGAAGGAAGATAATTGTCTTTTTATAAAAGAAGAAATTATGGTTCTGCCCTTGGAATACTTTCAAAATTTATTTAATCTATTTTTTTATTTAACAAGCATTTATTTTCTTTCCCTCCCGCGTCCCCCATTAAAAAAAAAGAAACAAAAATCTTTTAACAATGATGCATATTCAAGCAAAAAAAAAAAATACTTCTTAACCATGTCCAAAAATGTATGTGTCATTCTCCATCTTGAATCTATCACCTTGCTGTCAGGTGGTGGATAGCAAACTTTATGACTGCTTCTTTGAAATTCTGATTATTCTTTGCATTGATCACAATTCTTAAATTTTTCAAAGGTTTACAATGTTGTTATTGTATAAATTGTTCTCCTAGTTCTGCTCATTTTACTCTGCGTCAATTCATAAAAATCTTCCCAGCTTTCTCTGAAGCTTTCGTTTCATCATTTTTCGTGGCATGGTAGATTTTCTTTATATTCCTATGTAATGATTTGATCAGTCATTGTAATTGATGGTGATCTTAATGTTTATGGGGGTAAGGTAGTTTGCAGTTTTTTCCCCCTGCAACACATTTTTGTATATATTGATCCTTTTCTTCTTTTTTTGATATCTTTGAAGTATCAGCCTAGTACTGGTATTGCTGGGTCTATATATTTTTGTATCTTTGGGGACATAATTCCAGATTTCATTCTTGATTGGCTGTACTAATTCATAGCTCCACCAAAAGTTCATCATACCTGTTTTCCTGCAACCCCTCCAACATTTTATCATTTTCATTTTTTGTCCATCATTTGAAAACTCAGCATACTTAAACTATCAGAGTGGAATACAGTGACAATGGAGTCTCTTCTTTGGCAATAAATGGCAAGAAAAACTGATCATAATAGTTTAAAACACCCAAGAAAGTTGAGAACAATTACACTGTAATGTATTTCCTAAGCTGGAAATACCAAAATTGAAAAAAAAAATCAAAAACATTGAGAAAAATTAAAATGCAATGTGTTTCCTGAGCTGGAAATACATTTGCCATTTCATCTCCTTCAGAATTCCCATTTCTGTTTCCATTTTTATAGCTCTTTCAGAGTTAGGTAATAAAAATAAGAGGGGGTAAAAATAACTTTCTACTCTCCAAGGCTACTGATCGCCTTCAAATAGAGTTACTGTCTCTTTAAGTTGTAGGCTAATATGTTTGTTGTGACAGCTGCCTGATTGTTAAATAAACCTTGACTGAGAGCAGCTGTCAAACAGATATTACACCATGGGCTATAGTTAAAAGAAGCATCAGACAAATGGATTGACTCTAGGTTTCTTAAGGAGAAGAAAAAAAAGTGTATATACACACATACACATATATGCATACAGTTATACAATGGCATGCTATGACAATATTTTGTGTGTGTGTGTGTGTGTGTGTGTGCGTGTGTGTGTTAGGTACTTATAAGAATAGAATTTAGTAACAGTACAGATTCCTTGTACCTAAATTTATAATAAATATTTATTCTTGGTACAAAAGTACTATATAAAATGATAAATCAGAGTTGATTAAATTTATTTAAATGTATATTGTGTGACCCCAGTGATAATGTAAAATTTGTACTAGCACTTTGTTCTGTAGTGTTTTGTATTTTATTTCATTGATTCTCAAGAAAAAATTAATTTAGAATAGGAACACTTGGAGTACATCAGAGCTTTTGTGTTCTTAAAGAATTTTCTCACAATTCAAAAGAGATTTTCATGGAAGACCATTCCTTAGGTCCCTTACTTAACTAGTTATATTATCAGTTTCTGAGTATGATTCAGCTTTCTCACACCACATAAAAGTAATATTCTTTTAATTGAGAAGGAAAAATTAGTTTCCTAAATAATTTTCTTATGAGTTCTGTGTAATGCTTCCCATATATCAGTGGGGGCAGGTTAGGAAACAGGACACTTCTCAGCGACTCTATTATATTTGGATGTTTAATAATGTGAATATTAGTTGCAATCCAAAACTGTGGTTCTAAATCCAGAATATATCATAACTAAATTCTCTTATCATAAGTTGTTACAATTGAATAGGTATGTGTGTATGTATGTGTGTATCTCTCTCTCTCTCTCTCTCTCTCTCTCTCTCTCTCTCTTTCTCTATCTCTATGTGTGGGTGTCTTTTTTTTTTCCTCCTTGATCTGTGATTTCATTGGTGTAGTGAATGTCCATTGAGGAAGCTAGGAAAGTCTCTTCACCTACATGGACAGGCATCTGTTTTGCAGCTTTTATAGGGTCATAGAGTGGCCTGGGACACTCAGGTTAAATGGCTTGCTCAGTTACAGAGCCATTATGTCAGAGGTGGAATTTAATTAAATACAGGCTTTACCTTTTTCTCAGGCCAGTTCTGTATCCACTATACCTTGTTGTATATAAGAGTGTATCCATACATACACATACATAAAGGTATAGTTATCTATACATACATAGATGTATGTATGTTTATATATACACACACACACACATACAAATGCCACACAAATGTACCCACATTATATACATAACACATGTACGTATAAATTAAACCTCACAGAAACTGATTGTTAAATTTTCAGTGTAAGCAAATGCTACCAATCAACATTTGAATTGTTGTTGTGTTGATTGTCTAAACTTGGAAATTAATGGAGAAAATGCTAATAATGCCATCTGAGCTTATGAAGTATACTGATTATAATTTTTGAGAGCCAATTGTAAAACACATACCAGCAAACTCATGCATGCATATATATATTCATGCAGTGCATGTATACACACATATACACACATATATCATTCTTCAGTAGCATAAACATTTATGTTAATTTATCACTGAATTAATGACCAAATTTATATTAATAATTGAAGACGAAGATGATAGATATGCAAATGTTATATGAACTATTATATTAAAAATGATCCTAGTTATTGGTGTCCTTTATATTCTCTAATTTTTTTTCCTATCCTAAGAGTTAGTGAAATGCCTGTAGAATGTAGAGCAGGGTGAGATATGAATCAGATCTTTGGCTTTGACTTAACCATTGTCAGAACATTTTTCTTTGAAAGCAATTCAAACATCAATTACATATAGAGCCTTTCCAAGGAACTTTTAAACTAATGAACATTTATACAAGAAATCTAATAGCATTTCCTTTCTAGAAAACTTCTGAAAAAAAGAAATGATTGATTTTGTTTTTTAATTTAGAAGCTGTGTTTTTCAGTGAAGACAGCTTTGTGGCTTCTTGCTTGTGTTTGACACAGCATCTCTACCAAAGATACATTTTAGTCTTGATAAACTTTCACTGCATTTAGGTCAAACAATGAACACAGGTTTTCAGTGGTTGTATTTCTAATACGTGTGTGTATGTGTATATATGCGTATATATGTATATATAATGTGTATATGTGTATATATTATATGTGTGTGTATGTGTGTGTGTGCATATGTATACTCTTTTCAGGCAAATAAGTTCTAAGCCATTCTTATTTCTAGGAGCAGACAAATCAGAAGTAGTTTTGTTACTGTTAGTCTTGTGAATAAAACTAAGCAATATGTGTTGTATTTTTCTACTATTTGGGGGAAGTCACCAGTATGTTTTCTTACTGTTGAGGTTGATCAAAGGAACACACTGTATAAGCAAAACATTATGATCATTAAATTCCTTGAAACCGCTGGAGAATATTTCCAGCTGTCTGCCAGTTAGAGATTGTAACATACACATGTGTGTGTGTGTTTGGGGGGGGGGGTGTTTTGCCCCAGCTTCCTGTGTTCTATTTTGCCCATGTGCATGACCAGGATTTCCTCCACCCAAGAAACTGATCATTAGAGAGGGCCTGGTCACATCAGGTATATTGAGTGAGGGTGAAATTTGGACTTTCAATTTTTTTGTTTTTGTTTATAGAAAGTCATAACAATCAAGTCAGCAAACAAGCATTTACTGTACGCCAAGCATTATGCTTGGTAGTCAGCGACAACACATTCATATCTCTCTTTAAGGTTATAAAATGTGTGTAAAGAGGTGGAATAATGAAGTCGGCAAGGAAAACCTTCAAATTTCACCTTTGATCTTTGCCTGGGTAAACCAAAGAGTTGTGATGTGTATTGGTAGACAATTTCTTTGCTGTGAGTCTGCCAAGTGCTGACAGAAGTCTTGAAGCCTCCCCTTCACCTAAGCTTCAGAAATTGTTACTCACAACAATCCTATGATGTACTTAATGCAGGTATTATTATTCCAGTTGTTAGCAGAGGAGGAAATGAAGTTCAAAGAGGCTGTCACTTCCCTCTGTCCCACAGCTATTTTGTATGAGAGCCGGGATTTAAACCCACCTAGGTGGGCTAGCACTGTTGTTTGCAGACTGGTTAAAAGTCTGATCATTAGCAGTCAGGAAACACTGATTGTGAACACAATTTGTGTGCCTGCATTTTCCTATGCCCTCAAGGTCTAGTATAGTGATTACTTTGTAGTTGCTCAATAAATACCTACTTGCTTGTGGGAATACAGAAGTATAAGCACTGGAACCTGCCCTCTAGGAGTTTAATCTAATTGGGGGAACAAAACTAATAAAAGTGAAAGAATTAAAGAACTGTATAAAACATTATCTGGTGCCAGCTTTAAAAAATGTTACCATAGTTCAGAGGACAGGGAGATAAGTGAATTTTGTTGGGAATTAGAGAAAGCACATGGAGGATCTGGAATTTCGAGTAAGGCACAGAAGGATTAATAGAATTTGAATAAGCAAAAAGGGAGAGAGGAAGAGAGCAGCATAAGGAAAATTAGAGAGGCTGGTCTGATCAGTGGGAGTAAAAGTTACCTTTGGAGAAGTAGCAATAAATAAAGCTTCCTCCATCCCCTTGGCACCATCTGCAAAACAATCAAGTCTTTATTTTCAGTATTTGCATCCTTCCTTTGAATAAAAGTGGAAAATTGGGCAATCAACTCTTAAGGAGCTAGTCTGAGCTGGTTCTAGTCCATCCTTGCTTGAAGCGGTCCGGTCCAACGGATGATAGTGACTGTCTAGCCATTTTATAGACTTCTAAATATGTTCAGTTAATTGCCCAGAAAATAAAATATGTCTTATCCCAGAGAGTCTTAGAGATTTTGTTTTAATTAACCATGAATACTTCAGTGCTTTCTGCTATAATGTAATAGTAGCTGGTCTTTAATGTCACTTTAAAGTTTGCAGAGTTCTTTACAAATATTTTCTTCTTTGATCCTCACAACACAGCTGTGAGGTATTGTCATTATCATCATTTTACAGATAAGGATAATGGTCTCACTATCTTTTCAGTTACTTAAACTCAAAACTCCCCATTCTCTCCACATGTGCTGTCATATCAATTATAACCCACAATACCTTTGCCAATGTAGTTTTGTCACACTGCCACCACGTTTTTCAGAATCTCATCCCTTCTCACCTGGACTATTTATAGCCTCTTAATTGGTTGCCCACCACTCTTTTTTCATAATCTAAGAGCTGAAAGAGATCATCTGCTTAACCTTGTACATAGAAAAGAAGCAAATCCCCCAAAAGTCATAATTTGACTTTTGCCCAAAGACCTCTAAAGTGGATGACTTCTCCATTCTTCAAGATAGCTTATTTCATTTTTGCCAGTTCTAACTATTAGGAAATGTGAATTTAATTCAAACCTTAATCTGTCTTTTGTAACTTCCATCCATTAATCTAGTACTTCCCTATAGTGGCAAGGTGAACACACCTCATATTTTTTTCTACATGGCAGACCCTCAGATACATCAACTTTGCTACCATGTCCCCTTTAAGTCTCTTCTCCAATTGAAATATTCCCATTTTCTTCTCCATCTATTAATTACATGGCACTTTCTTTAATCTTTTCCTCTCCTGGTTGCCTTATTTTAGACATTCGTTGACTTTTCTGTATTTTGTAAAAAATGATGTCCAAAACTGATCACAATATTCCTGATGTGACTGATCAAAGCAGATTTAAGTAGAAACATTATCTCCCTCTTTCTCAATGTTTTGTTCCTCTTAATGCATCTTAGACCAGCAACACTGATTTTTTAGGTGCTATGTGATTGTAAACATATTGACCTAATAGTCTACTGAAGTTCCTGTAGCATTTTAAATAGGAAATATTTCTTATTTGTGGTTCCTTCCTACCCTCAACCTTATCTTGTATTTGTGAAGTTGTTTTTTAAGTATAGAACATTTTCACTATTGTATTTTATTGTACTAAATTTGATCTATGTTTCTAGCACAGTGAGATGTGTTTGTGTTTTTTTTTTTCCAGACTCATTATGTATTACCTAGCAATGATTTTTGTGACTTGCAGTTTCAAGAAGTATTCCATCTATGTGTAGCACATGCTCTGGAGATAGTCTTTCAAATTTCACTCATAACCGGTAGATTGGGTCCCCAGATCTCAGATACTATTCATTGCATTCCAGGTTTAAGAATAAGCCAGAGAGATTGCAGAGATGTCTTTCTAATTCTGTAGCTCATAAGCTTCCACCAGTGTGCTTTTTCCCAATGATTAACAGTTCATTCCTTCTCAGATAACCTTTTAACCTAAACTTCCATACCCTTAGATCTTCTATTCCAAAGTAGATCAAGACCTTGTTCACACCTAGTTCTTTAGGATTGATCACTCAATTGAAAGGTATTCTCCTCTGATAAAGATATTAGAACAGTGGATCTGGGTTGATTAATTGAATGACTAAATCAACCCCACCCTTATATTTGCCTTCATGTAATTCAATATATATATTTTTAAAAAGTTGAATGGCACAAAGTAGGGGCAAACAGCCGTGCCACACTAATGATTTTGTTTTCTCTCTAAACTGAAATTGTCCAGTTAATATACTCATTGGGTCCAATCACTTAGGTCATTTTAGAACTTCCTAACTATACTATCATCTATCAAGGGTGGGGAATCTTGGCCTTGAGACCACATGTGACCCTCTAGGTCAGTGATTCTCAACCTTCCTAATGCCCCAACCCTTTAATACTCTTATGTGGGCATATCCACATGTGGGTGCACCCACCTGGAGATGGATAGAGGAGCAGTGTCTCGGTTCCTAAGACCATCGGAAATATGTGTTTTCCGATGGTCTTAGGTGACCCCTGTGACTTCTGTGAAAGGGTCATTCAGCCCCCAAAAGGGTCGCGACCCACAGGTTGAGAACTGCTGCTCTAGGGCCTCAAGTACAGTCCTTTGGCTGAATCCAAACTTCACAGAACAAATACCCTTAATAAAAGGATTTGTTCTGTAAAACTTGGATTCAGTCAAAAGGCTGCACCCAAGGACCTAGAAGGCTACATTGTGACCTGGAGGCCACAGGTTCCCCACCTCTGATTCTGGCTACTTCTAGATATTCTTCACATATACTTTCTAAACATATTAATGAAAAAGTCTGTCCATGTTATTTACCTCTTCAAAAAATTTAAGTAGTTCTGTACTGCCTATGGGATAAAATAAATTCTCCTTAGTTTGGTAATTAAAGAAAGTCTCCACAACTTGCCCCCATCCTGTATTGCTAGCCTTATTTCACGCTAATCCATATCCCATATTCAACATTAGAACTATATGTTGAGCTAAGGGATTCAGAGACTTCTTTTCTTTCTCCTTACTCTCTCCTGCCTCCAAGATTTGCTCAGACTCTTATCTTAGTCCAAGTCAGGTCATGTGCCACATCCTCCATGAAATTTTCACTTATTCCAAACTGAATGTTATTTCTCTTCCTCCTAAAAGCAATTCATCTGGATTTTTCCTCTGCTCCTTTTGTATCCGTAGCTTACTTTTATTAGTTAACATGTTGTAACCACTTTAAGAAGGGATGAAAACCAGTGGTGTTAAGCTCAAATAGAAATGGGACCACTGAGCCATACATAAGGATTCCTGTGGGCCACATAATGACTTAGAAAGCCATGTATGTTTGATTTTATTTTTACTTATTTTGTTAAATATTTCTAATTATATTTTAATATGGTTCCAGTCTCACTGGGGAATGTTGCTGGGCCCCCACCCTCCCAACTGAACAACTTGAGGGCAAAGTCTGAGCTGTTTTTTTATCTATGCCTCCCCATTGTCTTGTAACGTGTCATGCACGTAACCAGCAATTAAGCAATGGTTTCTTTAATTAAATTGAAATATCAATGCATGGGTGGGTTTGCTTTTATATATTATATTTATTTTTTACATTTATTTTTAAAATTTTCCAAATTCCCTCCCTCCATCCTTCCCCAACCTACTGAGAAGACCAGAAATATGATGCCCATTATATACATGAAATCATTGTTTGCTTAACTATGTTAAGTAATAAATTGGTTGATGGCTTTAGTGGAAATTTGCCTTTTGAAACTTGATATGATGATTGTTTTTCCTTCACATTTCAGAATAGGATACTTATAAATGCATTTATATTTTGCGTACTACCTTTTATCTGAAGCTGCTTTTCCATCTCCTTGAAGCAAAAGAATGCACTCATTCACTTTTAGTTACAAGTTTGTAGAACAGCACTCTTCTGTTTAATGTTATAATCATGCAGAAATAGTGCCTTCAACACATGGTCTCCAGCAGGGTGCAACACTCCATTCCCAACATAATTTCCTCAATTGTGGGAAAGCCTACACCTTTTGAACACATAACTTAGTCCCTTTCTCACCCTAATCAAAGTTCATAGAAGCTAAAATATCATGAGTCAATGTGGGAACAACAAAAAAAAATGAACAAACTATTTTTGTAATCCTCTTTGCCTGCCCAAAGCACTGACATGAGCATCATGCTCCTAATCCTTTCCCCTAAGTCATAGTTCAGTTGTAGGCAGGAGTGTAGGCTATAGTGTATATACTTTTGCTTGAGCCTAGATGGAAAATTTGTTTTGTAGTTTTTTTCAAAAATAACCCCAATAGGCTTAAGGAGCCAAATTCTTAGACCCTTTCCTTAAACAATAAAATGTTTAGGCTTTGCCTGGTACATAGAGAGTGCTTAATAAATACTTACGCTTGATTTTATTCTAAGTTTGCTGCCTCTCTCTGATATCTGTTGACCCAAACACTCCCCTACCCCCACAAAAGAAAATCCTTAAATCTTTCTTTCTTTCTTTTTTTTTTTTTTTGGATGGGGGAAGGCAAGGCGATTGGGGTTGAGTTGTCCAAGGTCACAGAGTTAAGTGTTGGGTTCAGGGCCGGTGTTCTATTCACTGTGCCACCTAGCTGCCCAATTTATTTCTTGAAAAATATAATTTTATTTTTAAATCATATATTTCCTAAAAGATAAATTACAGGTAATTCTAACATCAAGAAAGAATGAAAGGAGTTGCATTGTTAAGTCTGTCTGCTCAAAACTAAATCACAATTGTACTCTTTCCTAAGTACAACTTTAACCAAGAGTAGAGACTTTGAAGTGAATATGGGCATGGGTTTTGAATGATCCATATTATTGTCTAAAGTTGTCACTTTATTTTCTGTAGATATGTAGAATCAATCAATAAGTAACATTCTTCATATTCAGGAGAAGTTTCAATGGGACAAGATAGCTTTCTTCAAGTATTTGAAGGACTGCCAGGAACAATTGGACTCCTTCTCTTTGGCCCCAGAGGGAAGAATCAATGGCAATGGGAAGAAATTTCAAGAGGGAAATTTAGACTCAGTGACAGGACATACTTCCTATTAGACTTCTCTGAAATTGGAATGTATTGCCTTAGGAGTAAGTTCTCCTTCATTGGAGATCTTCAGTCAGAGGCTGGATGACCATTTTGTAGTAGGGATTCTGATAATGTTTTGTTTATTTACTTTGTTTTTTAAATAATCCTTGGAGAAGATGGCTTTTGAGGTTCCTTCCAACTTTAGAAAAATATGATTTTGTGATTTCTTGAAAGCCCATTCTGTGTTAATTTCAAAACAATATATGATAGAGAAAATAAGTATCAGCTTATAAAATTTGAGATTTCAAGAGTTGACCTAATTCTTCTTAATCATGCTATATCAGTACTTAGGGTAACTGGCATCAGGGGGCTAGTGTTGCTTTATTTGTAGATAATTAAGCCCAGAAGTTAGACTTTCTCCTGCTGTGGATAACAGAGAGAAATGATGTATATTGTCAATGTTATACTCTTTGATGCTTTTTCTACAAATATTATCTATCAAGTTGATAACATATATTAATTAAAATCCTAATGTATTTTAGTTTCATTGTAGCTAATTTGGAGTCAGAAAGACCTATGTTTGAGTCTGCTTCTAACACTAATTACCTATGCAACTGTTGGTAAGGTCTTTAACGTCTCAGTGCCCACAGTCAATTCTCTAAAACCAAAAGTCATAGACTAACTTTTGTGGTTCCTTGGGGGAGTTGAATTTCTATACTAGGAGATGGTTAAAATGATGGAGTCAAAGGTCTGGACTCAAAAAAATAATATTTAATACCTTTATCACTGTTATTTAAGGTTTAATAACAACATATCTAAATATTCACTTTATGCCTGTGATCACTAGACCTTTTAATTATCTTCCATCTGTTCTAAGTCTGTCTCCAGTTTTTATCAGAAGAATAACAAATTTCAATGTGTACAAAACCAGGGAATTGTTAGGGTATGATGGAAATGAAGAAAGGACAGGATTAACCAAAATATATTGTATTGGGGCAACTCTCTTTGCCACAGATTCAGAGTACTGTTTGGCTCAACAATTGTTCAGAACCATGGCTGAAGATCCCCTAATATGTTCTATACCAGACTATGTTGAATAACACGTGGATTCAAAAGCTAAAGGCATTTAATTAAAATAGAATAGTAAGGCATATAACATGGAATTGAATTAATGTTTTCTGTACCCAAAGGCTACCATTTCACATGCCTCCAAGGAAATGCTAATCAACATTATATTTAAACCCTATATGTCCCAAACATACATGGAAAAACACTGTTGAAATCACTGTGTTAAAATAACATTCTGAAGTTATTCAGCTGATCAGTTCCCCCTCTAATGTCATTGCATGGGGTGGGAGGGAGGGAGGATGGGTGAGTATTGAAAGTTCTTGATAGAAGGCATGTAACTATTTTTTTTGGTCCCAACAGTATACCAGAGTTGAGGATACCATGGTACAGTCAACAACAGTTGCTTTCTCTCAAAATGGTTTCAGTTTTTTCAATTCTCCTCCTTACCATTGTATATCTTCCATATAATTCTCCCATCTTTCCATGTGAAACTCTCATGGTGCCTTTTAAACTTAGCCCAGAGCTTCCTCACAAAATGAGAGGACTCATAAGGTAATGTCATCAAGTTTTGGCTCTTTACACAGTCTTCTGTGATGTACAGTCTAGAGAATTTCTTTTGTTGTATGAGACTTTCTTAAACCCCAAGCATTATGAGACATGGAATTTCAGGGTAATATCACCATACTGTGAACTTGTGTCCAGTATTCTGGAATTATATCATCCAGAAAATTTCCCTGAAAGGGTGATGCTCTTCCATGGCCCAAAGCACTGTGGGAAGTGGTGTTTTAACTAGTAGATATCAATTAGATTGTTCTTCTTTCCATCCTGAAATAAGAATGTAAAGGGGGGGTGGGGGGGTGGGAAGAAAGTCCTGTTTACTGAAATGTTCACAACAGAGATGGCCTTTATATTCTTCCTTTATATCACCTTCAAAAGAAATTCACTCCATTTATATCTTTCTAGGTTCCTCTGTAAGCACACAACATAAACATTCATCAGTTATCATATGAGATAGTTACAAGTAACAAGCCCAAATCACAGTATATATTGAGGTACAAAGTACATAATATCTATTTTATAGTTGCATGCAGCAGACTAGACATGTGAAAATATAAACTCAAACATAAAACAGTTATAAAATTTAGGCAAAATACATAGGTCTCATGAAATATATCACCAGTTGTTATGTACGGCAATAAATAACAGCTTATATTGAAGTTACATAAGGAGTATACAATTATACCCAATCAATGGACATTACTCTCTCTACCCTTTAATTTCCTCTCTCTTCTTGGTTCCCAATTCTCCCTCCACCCCCCCCCAGTCTTCCCCACCTGCTAATTGAAAGGTTTTGTATCACTATACAGTCTGATAACAGGAAGTAGTCACAGAATACCTTTTATGATCTCAAGGTGTTGTAATGGGGGACAGGTTAATAGGGACCAAGTCCTTTGAGAATTCTAGCTGAGTAATTTAAAGTCCTAAAAGCTGATGCTGTTAAAGTTCTATACTCAGTGTGCCAGCAAATTTGGACAACTTAGCAGTGGCCACTGGATTAGAAAAGATCAGTTTATGTCCCGATCCTAAAGAAGGGTAATGCCAAAGAATGTTCAAATTACCAAACAATCGTATGCATTTCCCATACCAGCAAGGTTATGCTTAAGATTCTGCAGGTTAAGCTTCTGTAATACATGAGCTGAGAATTACCAGAAGAGCAGGCCTATTTTTAAAGAGACAGAGGAACTACAGACTAAATTGCCAACATTCACTATAATATGGGGAAAACAAAGGAGTTCCAGAAAAACAAACAAAAACAACCATCTACTTCTGCTTCATTGACTACACTAAAGCCTTTGACTGTGTGGATCACAACAAAATGTGGCAAGTCTCAAAGAAATGGGAGCACCAGATCATCTTACTTGTGTCCATGTGGGCTAAGAAGCAACAGTTAGAAGCAAACATGGAACAACTGATTAGCTTAAGTTTGGAAGGCTGTATATGGTCACCTAATTTACTCATATACAATATCATGTGAAATGCCCAGCTGGATAAATCCAAAGCTGGAATTAAGGTTGCTGGGAGAAATATCAACAATCTCAGATATGTACATGATACCACTGTGATGACAGAAAGTGAAGAGGAGTTAAGAAGCCTCTTGATGAGGGTCAAAGAGGAGAGTATAAAAGCTGGCTTTGAGCTTAACATAAAAAAACCTAAGATCCTTGCAACTGCTCCTATCACTTCTTGGCAAACGGAGAAGAATGGAAGCAGTGTTTGATTTTATATTCATCGGCTCAAAGATCACTGCAAAATATGACTGCAGCCTTAAAATGAAAAGATACTTCCTCCTTTGAAGGAAAGCTATGGCAAATCTGGACAGTATACTAAAAAGAAGAGGCAAAAAGGTCTTTATAGTAAAAGCTATGACTTTTCTAATAGTAGTGTATGGCTATGAGAGTTGAACTAAAAGGAAAGCTGAGAGTCGCAGAATTAATACTTTTTTTTTGCATTTTGGAGGGAGGAAGGCAGGGCAATTGCAGTTAAGTGACTTGCCTAAGGTCACATGATTAGTGTTAAGTGTCTGAGGCCAAATTTGGAGTCTTCCTGACTCCAGGGCTGGTGCTCTATTCTCTGCTCCACCTAGCTGCCTCAATACTTTCAAATTATGGTGCTGGATAGGACTTTTGAGAATCCCTTCACCAGCAAAGAAATCAAATCACTCAATACTTAAAAAAAAATTAAATCATGCTATTCACTGGAAGATCAAATACTGAAGCTTGAAACTTAGATACTTTGGCCATGAAATGAGAAGACAGGACTTATTAGAAAAGACCCTGATGTTGAGGAAGATTGAAGAGAAAAGGTAAAGGGAATGGCAGAAGATGAGATAGCTAGATAGTGTCATAGAAATAAGGAACATGAACTTGGACAGACTTCAAGAGCTAGTGGTGGATAGAGGGTCCATGGGATCATGAAGAGTTTGACACAACTGAACAATAATCTTCAAGAATGAGCAGTGTGTTGTGCCTGCCACAGGCAGAGGGCTTGGTAAGCTTGATTGTGTGTATTTTCAGATCATGAACAAAGATACCTATTTCTCTGTCTCTGTCTTGTTTATTCTTTTCTGATATTAAATTCTTTGTTCAAAGGTCAGTAATGCATATATTCTTTATTGCTTTCAGTCTTCTATACAATCTCTATGGGTCAGGCATATGACCTATACAAGTATCTGTGACTGTGTATGTCATAGGCTAAGAGTTCCTTCAGATGTTTCCTGAGGTCTTTTATCTCATAAAGAACAATTTTCCTGAAACTTCTCAAGAAAAAGTCAGTAGTTACTGAGGTAGATTGTGTGTGCAGACCTCTAGTGACATTAATTTCCTCACTCAATAAGGGTACTTGCTTACTGATGTCTCCACATAAAAGAAAACTTCTCCTATTGAACAGGTTGTGGAGAGAGGGGAATAAACACTTATTAAGTACCTACTATGTGCTATTTACTGTACTGAACACTTTACAAATATCTTATTTGATTCTCACAACATTTCTGGGGATTAGGTGATATTATCTCCATTTTCCAATTAAGGAAACTGAGGCAGAGGATATTAAGTAGCTTGCCCATCATCACACAGAGGGTGAGTGTCTAAGGCTGGATTTGAACACATGTCTTCCTGAATCCAGATCCAGCCCTCTATCCACCGAGACACCTCATCCTAAGCATCATGAAAACTGGAGTGCACGGTTATGACTTTTTCCTCAAGAAAAGGGTTTAGTGTATTTTCATTTATGAAACTGGAAAGGAAAAAAGTGGCTATATTATCTTCCAAGAGCATGTGTTGTCTTCATATATATGTATATATATGCTATATATACCTAGTACATGCTATATATACCTATAATTTAGATGTGCTAAGTAATAATACATAGAGATATAGATATATTTATAGGTGGTTATAAGTTCTAACCTACCTTCATTGCTTACTGAATGCCTAGTAAAGTATTGGCGACCTAGTGAAGAATTCAGGTAATTCTATGGATAGTTCAGAATAAAGCAAATTCCAAAACAAGAAAGAGTATTTTTTTCTTAATTGACTTTTTCTCTTACACAAGTCACAGCTGTGGCATTTGAGGTACAAAGATTTCTGTTGGAGTGAAGGTTTTAAAGAGCTCTTGTTTTTAAAACATGGCTTGTGTGTGAAACAAGACTTGCATGTGACTTGTGTATGGAAGTTAAAATTTTGGTGGACTGGGATTGTCTGGCATTTCATATTTCTGAAGGCTAGCCTTCTCAGTGAAGGAAACTGATATTGACTTCACTGTACATCAGCCTCCTATGAGAGATGACTTTCAAGGAATGAGAAATAGTTTGCAAATTGAAGTTTCCTTTTATTAATCTAAGATGTCAGGAATGCAGAGTACTCCGTGAGAAGTCATTGCTAGGTGTTATTGAGATTTTAGAACATAAGAGATCAGCCCCATTGTTCTCAAACCTCCTTGTAAAGATATGGGTGATTTGAATATGCTGTGTCACAAAAAATAATTTTTATACTCTTCATGAAAAAGTCTCAATGCGCATAAATATCTGTAAATTAATAATTATGTAGTTATATACAGTCTATGTACAATAGGCATAATTGTATACCTTTGATGTATAAGGCATTGTGTTGTGTGCTGGGAACATAAAGACAAAACCAAAATAACTCCTTCCCTTTAGGCACTTAAGTAGTTACACTCAAAAGGGGGCTGCGGGTGAAGTGGGAACACAATATATACACAAGTAAATATGAAGTATATAAAAGGTAATATAAAAGGTAATACAAGGTAATATAAAATAATTTCAGGAGAAGGATAGTGGTTAATGTGTGTGTGTATGTGTATTTGCCTCTTTATGTGGCATTACATGAAATATTTTGGGAATAGTTGTGAAATGAATATTATTACCATCTTTTAATTTCTGAAAGATAAACCTGGAATTTATTTAAATTTTTTTTAAATAGAAATAATGTTTGTGCATACATTTTAAAAATTTCTCTAGGAATTTTTTGTGAAGGAGAGTAAAGTCATTATATATCGTTTAAAACCCTATGAGATTGTTTAAGAATTTATGCAAGTTTTTCTTATGTAGACTCAGTAGATCTTAAAATATGGTCTTCAGTGGCTCTAAAACCTATCTTATTTAAATTGACTTCTCTCTCAGCACTATCAATATTTGAGGCCTCTGTTGTCCATAGTTTACCAATATGTGTGACTGTATGCATAAAAATTTTGAATATAATAAAAATAAAATGAAATTATGGAATGTTAGAGCTAATGGAATCTAATATAGTCAAAAATTCTTGTTTTACAAAAGAGAGAGATTAAGGCCCAGAAGGTATTTGTGCTTAAGGTCACATACTTTATTTGTGGCAGAGTAGTCTCAGAGTTGCATCATATGATGCTCTTTCTTCTGTGATTATTCTGTATCTCCGAATGAAAGTTAGAACTAGGATGGATCTTTGAGTTCATATGATGCCTATTACCTTACTTTACAATGTGTTTGTTACCTTTATCATGTAATACTGTTTCCTTTTTTCAAAGGAAATTTTTTACAAAGAAGGGGCCAGAAGGAGCCTGAATTATTTTTCAGGCAAAACAGTGAAATGTTGGTAAATATTGGTAGTGATAGTGTTCTTACTTAGGTTCAGATTAAACATTTTGATTGTCTTATATCGATTATTTTCGAATTGTTGTTCTTCCTTTGTTTTTGAAGAGGGCCAATGACTTTATGGGGTAATGTTTTGACTTGAGCGTGCATTGGATTTAAGTGACGCAGAACCGCACAAAGTCTCCAGCCTGGCCCTTTTTTCCAAAGTCACTGAAGTCCAATAGCAAGACGAAAGTCAAGATGACAGGCAATTGATCAAGTTTTGCATTGATCAAAATTTAGACCTGAGTCAAATTTATTTCTCTATAAGCCTATTCAGTTTTTTTTTTATTTTCCATCTAAATAGATTTAAAAAATTCTTCCTTCATTCATGTTTCGGGGAACTGCTTAGGAGCATAATTGACATTAGGGCAATTTACTCTGACTAAATATATTGGATCTGGAGAGGCAAGCTCTCATATCCATGTCTTTCAAACATGCCATAGGATTAATTGTCCCTGCTTAAGAATATGAGGTAATGGGTACACAAGAACCTGGTGACTTTATCAGTCTAACTTGAGATGAGTACCACTGCCACCAGCTCTTACATTTTGTAAATTTATGGGTTTTATTAATATCTGTGAAAAATGGACAAAATTACTTTTCCTAAAAAACAAAAAAGTATGCTAGGAATACAGGATAATGCTTAGAACATGGTTGAGATTAAATATTCAAATCATCATGAATACCACTGAATACTATTGTAGTATATTAAAAAAAAATTATGAACATCTTTCGGTTTAATTCTTCTAACTTGCTCACTTTCCTTTTTTCATAATTTTTCAATTCTGCCACATTCTTATCTTTGGTTTCTTTTACTTTCGCCTCCTTTTCTGCTAATATATTTATGTATTATTCTCTCTAAAATAATCATACTCCTTTTCCTAATTTTGTAAATTCATCTCCCAAGTTTTACTAGGGTTTTAAAGCTATATTTAATTCAAATAATCATGCTTATTTTCAGGCATTTCATCTCTTTTCCAATTTTACCCACATATTCTTTGGTATATCATTTAACTCTTATCTCTTGCCATTTATTTTTTTATATATTGAAATTTTTTAAGTGATTAATTTCCCCAGGAATTCTTTTCCCTGATTTTTTTCCTCTTGAGACTTTTAGCTATTTGAAGAGAGGAGTAGTATTCCCTCTATAATCTACATTTGTTTATCCATGTGTGAATCATCCACAATACATATTTAATGCCAGAATAATTTTCCTTGCCTTTTGTTCTCTTGCTGCATACTAGCTACTATGTATTTAATATTGGAAATAAAATTTTAGCCTTAATCTCATGAAACAAAAAGAAAGGAAGTTCGGCCTACTATTGATAGAAGAATGTAGAATTCATTTCAAAGTCAGCAAAAATATACTGCATTGTGAAAGGATAAACATGTAAATCTAACACTGTATATTTGAGTGGGAAAATACTCATCGAGACACTGGCATCACCAATGGCTGTGTGAGTTCTTTCTAGTCTTCTCCTCCAATAGAGAAAATTTCAAAAGGAAAAAAGTCTGTGCTGCTGGGAAATTAATTTCTGTCTATTGCTGGATATTTTTTTCTTAAATGTAGATGTATTATAAGCCCACACTAAAATATCTCATATACACAATAATCATAGACATGTAACCATGTGATAGTAATAATTATAACAATGCTTTATATTTTTGGTACCATTTGATGTATTTCTCAAAGAAGTTTCACATAGCATAGTTTATCACTGACTTCTCATGCCACTCCTGAGAAACAGACATTATTCCTCTCTCGAGATGTATGAGCTGGAAGTTCAGCAGTGTTCAAAAAAAATAGACATGTATAAGGTCATACTGCCCCTAAGTAAAAGAACAATGGCTTGGATGTAGGGCTTTGGACTCCTAGAGTTTTATCATATAGGAGAACTATGTGAAAATCCAATAAGTACAGCTTAAAATGCCTACTAGATGTATTGCTTTTAAATTTAAACTGAAAGAGTATGAATGGCAATTTGGTGAATTCTATGCAATGCCTAAAATATTGTAGACTTATAATAAATATGAAGCAGTCAACGTTTTATGTTTATTTTCTTTTTCTGTATGTCTCAGAATCAGTAGATATAAGTTCTACAGCTCCTGTTATGATTCGCACTTGCCATATAACCTTGACCCAATCACTCAAAATAGCCTTAGTTTCTCATTTGGAAAATTAAGGGAACAAGACAGAAGCATCCATCCAATACTTACTATGTGCCAGACTCTATGCTAAGCACATCACAAATGTATTATCTCATTGGTTCCTCATAATAACCGTGTGAAGAGGATGCAATTATTATTGCTATTTAAAGGTTGAGGAAACTGAGGTAGAGAGAAGCCTGACTTGCCCAGGATCACATAGGCAGAGGTGGGGAACCTGTACCCTCGAGGCTTTATGTGGCCCTCCAGGTCCTCAAGTGTGGTCTTTGGACTGAATCCAAATTTCACAGAACAAATCCCCTTAATAAAAGGATTTGTTCTGTATAAATTGGACTCAGTCCAAGGGCCACACTTGAGGGCCTATAAGGCCATATGTGACCTTGAGACTGCAGGTTCCCCATTCCTATCCTGAGGCAAGATTTGAATTTAGGTCCTCCTGAGTCCAATGAGTTGGATCATATGATCTCTAATATCCCCATCAACTTCCAAAGTCCTATAGTTCTGGGATTCGGAGCTAATCAGAGGGGAAGGGAAAGGAAGCAAAGAAAGAAAAGAGAGTCTATTGAAAATAGATTCCTTTCTGTATCAAGGGGTCTTCAGGATCGATCTGCCACATAAGTACAAACTGTCAGCTTCTGTTTTGTTTGTGATCTTCACGTTCAATTGCCATTGATCTGATGGGACATTATTTCTCTTTTCTCATCTCTGTAGCATCAAGTCATGGGTGGATAAGATGCAAGATGAACTTGTCACACTGGCAAGGACAGCAAGTGGAGTGACTCAACTCCGAGATGTAAGTTACAATAAAAAAAAAGCCAGTTGTTCTGACAGATGAGTGAATTCACGGGGTCTAAAGTCTCTAATGTTCATTTGCTTTAGTCTCTAGATACAGGCAACTTTTGCTTTTTGCTAAAGTACCTGTTTATATCTTTTCGATGTAAGGGGAGGGGCAGTAGGAAGATGAAGAATGAATGGAAAGGCAGGAAGGACCCACATTATGAAAGACTTAAAAGCCAAACAAGGGGATGTTATTTTTGATCCTAAAGGTAACAGCCAATGGAATTTATTGAGTGAGAACGGGAGGGTGTGACAGACCTGCGCTTTAACAAGGCCAATTTGACTTGGGAGTTTTATGTTATATGTATATATCTTATTATTATATTATTATATATTACAACTTCATAGTAATAGAGTTCCTCAGAAGTATGAAGAATAATGGAAGGCATACTTATTAGAAAGAATCTTTTAGAAATTAATACGTCCAAACTAATGTAATTGCCTCCAAAGGAGTCATCCTGAGTGACAATAATTCAGAAAGATGTTGTCTGTCTTACTTTTTTTTTTAGTATTTTGCAGTGCACTTTTCCAATAATTTCTCAGTGATTTGTCAGAATAATGCAATACAAGATTGTAATCTTGTATGCCCAGAAACCTTCCTTTTCTGAGAATATAACTAGATAAAAAAGAGAAATAATATACAAATGAATGTCTGTGTATGGTAATGCAAAGTACACACACCCACCCACCCCGTGAAACTTTCTTCAGCAAATGGGTCAGAATACAGATTTCAGATGGTCTTGCAAAATCTTCTGTAAAACTTCTGATGAAATTTTGTCTAATAAACCCCTATATTCAAATGCAACAAGCAGAGGATGAAACATCAGAAAGGAAAATTTTTTCCCCCCAAATTAGAAGTGCAAGGCAAAAAAAATGTCAGTTCGCAAGGGAATTATAGGAAATGTAAGAAGAAACCATTATAATTTTTTTTTCTGGAAAATATGAAAAAGTGAAGAACAACAAGCAAGGAATTTGATTGGTCACCTTTGAAGAGGTCAGTCCAAATTGTCATGAAGATTGAGTATCAAAAGCACAAATGCCAGTGAACCAGATGAAACTTATAGATAGTGATCCTTGACTGAGTCAAATACATGCAAAAATTTGAAAAGAATTTTTATGGGTGGCTCAATATACAGGTGAATGTATATATAATATATAATATATAATATATTATATATTATATATATAACACATATACAATATATAATAACATATATTGGATCAGATTTGCATATTTTAAAGTAGATAAGTCATCTCTGTCTATAAAGACAAAATTGGAAAAGCTGAAATGCCAGTTCAGTGAATAAATGTTTTCAGAAGGAATACATGAATCAAACTTGAAATCTGGACAGAGATTACGGATAACAGTTATGAAATATTTCTCAGACAAATTACTTTAGCAGTAAGGAAAGCTGAAATGTTTGTTGTCATGTTATACACCTGAGTAGAGAGCCAAGTGGGTGGGGAAATGCAGAGAGAAATCTGGAGATCAGTGGCAAGAAGAACACGGGATGCATCTAGTTACAGACATGAAATTATGATTGTGATTAGCTTCTGTTTTCTTCAGTCTGTGTTAGGGCATGGCAAGAATCTCTTAACTGTCAAATACAGGTGTCTGAGCAGATTTAATCATCTTTTTGAGAGAAAAGACTGAAATATTATTATAAATATAGTAGCCTATTCAGGAGCTCCCACTGACTGAGATTTTAGTAAAGTGTACGGATGGAGGCAGTCAGTCAATAAGCTTTCATTAAGTCCCTACTGTGTGCCAGGTAATATGCTAAGTGCTAGGGATGCAAAAAAGATTCCAAAGACTTTCTTTGTCCTCAAAGAGCTCACAGTCTAATGGGAGAGCAAAAAGTAACCAAATGTGTACAAGCTATATCTAGGATAAACAGGAAATGATTAAAAGAGCAGACACTAGAATTAAGATGGTTGGAATAGGCTCCCTGTAAAACAGAGATGTGAAACGCACAGCCTGCTGTATTCTCAAGTGTGGCCATAACCAGATTAAAATGCTTTATTAAGGACAGACCAGACAACATTAGTCTCATTCCTTTTTATTTTTAAAATTAGTGTTTTATTGATGCTTTGTGGTTTTCTTTATGTCATAATCATTTCTAAATGTAACTTACCTATTCTTCTCCCCTTCTTCAATGAACATCCCCTTGAAACAATCAAGATTCTTTTTTGGGATGGGGGGGGGGGCGGAGGTCGCAATCAGGGTTAAGTGACTTCCCCAGGATCACATAGCTAGTAAGTGTGTGAGATTGTGATTTGAATTCAGGTTCTTTTGAGTCCAGGGCCAGTACTCAATCCACTGTGCCACCTAGTTGCCCCAACAAACAAAATTCTTATGCAAAAAATAACCAAACAAGACAGAGAAGGAGGAAGGGGGGGCAGTCTGACAGTGTTGTGAGACTTTTATAAGTATAATTCCCTCCTCGGCGCCGGTGGCTGTGTATCTCCTCTGCGATCATGGCAAAAATCAAGGCCAGGGATCTTCGTGGGAAGAAGAAGGAGGAGCTACTCAAACAGTTAGATGATTTAAAGGTGGAACTTTCCCAGTTGAGAGTGGCCAAGGTCACTGGAGGAGCTGCTTCCAAGTTATCTAAGATCCAAGTCGTTCGAAAATCTATTGCCCGAGTTCTGACTGTCATCAACCAGACACAGAAAGAGAACCTCAGGAAATTCTATAAGGGCAAGAAATACAAGCCCCTGGACCTTCGGCCCAAAAAGACCCATGCCATGCGCCGCAGGCTTAATAAGCATGAAGAAAGCCTGAAGACCAAAAAACAGCAGAGAAAGGAACGCCTGTACCCGCTTCGGAAATTTGCTGTTAAGGCATAATTTGTTAAGGTGCTCAATAAAAAGACAAATTGTTATAACCTGTAAAAAAAAAAAAAATAAGTATAATTCCCTAGCTCAACAAAAGGAAGGAAGCAAATTTCCTTATTTTGTCTGTGGTTCTTTGAACTCCCAGTTTGTTCAGTTATTCGACCAATTAATAGAAATTCACAGTTTTCAGATTTCCATTAGCACAAAACTTCTGTTATGAACTTTTTTTGGGATATATGTAAAGTATATTTCTTTGACTATCTTGGGAGTATATGGTCAGCATCAGCATCTCTGGATAAAAAGGTATGGAGAATTTAGTGACTTTTCTCACCTAATTTTTTTTCATAAAATTATTGGGTTTTTTGTTTTATTACTTTTTGAAGTTTTCTAAAATTATTGAGCTATTTTATAGCACTACCAATAGTATATTAGTGACTGTCTTCCTGTAGCCAGCCTCTGTAGCATTAACTATTGTTTTTCTTTAATCATCTTTCAATATCCTAGATGTAAATTAAAACTTCACAGTTGTTTTATACTTTGTTTTCCTGTTACTAGTGATTTGGAGTAATCTTTTATACTTTTGCTGATATTTTGTAATTCTTTTGAAAGCCATTCATATCCTTTGCTATTTATCTATTGGGGAAATAGGTCTTGGTCTTTTATATTTGTGTTAGTTCTTTATATTTCTTAATTATCAGTCTTTTACCAAATATATTTGATATAAAGATTTTTTTCCCAGAAATTGCTCTTGACAGAGTCACAGGTTTAGTAGATCATAGTAATACTGCGTACACACACACACATGCATGCATATATATATATATATATATATATATATATATATATATATATATGTATATATATATATGTATATATACTTAGGTTCCAATAGATTACTCATGCCATTCGTGGTGTCAAGATGGAGAAAACAAGGCTGATTGACTGTACAGTTAGGTCAATGTGGAACTTTTTGAATGTCTGGAATCAAAGTATGTTAATGTGTTAATTTCCAGTGATGCAAATTTTAAGTGTCAGAAGGATTTGTTTTTGGTCTTTTGTCATTCAATCACTTCAACAATGATGTGGATACAGCAATACAGTATTTTTTTGAAATGTATGGATGATTCAAGTTGAGAAGCACAGCTAAAATTTTAGATGATGTGTCAGGTAGAAAGGTTTCAGTAGATAATGATGGGCTGAATCTAATAGGATGAAATTTGATAGAGATGAATTAAAAGTCCTGTATTCTGGATCCCCAAAATTAACCTTAGTGTTAGATCGAGATAGATATAAATAGACAGCAATGTTTATGATACAATTTGGGTGTTTCAGAGGACTGCCAGTTCAATATGTTTGAACAGTGTAACATGGCAGTCCAAAATAAATTATGGCTTCCTAGGCTGTATCGAGAAGGTTATCATTCGAAATGCAGAAACTAATATTTCTTCTGTGCTGGGTGGATAGAATGCTAGGCTTGGCATCAGGAGGTCCTGAGTTCAAATCCTGCCTCCAACACTTACTAGCTGTGTGACCATGAACAAGTCACTTAACCTAGTTTGCCTCAATCCATAAAATAAGTTGAAGAAGGGAACGGCAAAGCACTCTAGTATCTTTACCAAGAAAACCCAAAATGGGGTCACAAAGAGTCAGACACAACTGAAATGACTGAAAAACAACAAAACCGTCCAGGTCAGACTACACCTGGAGCATTATGTTTTGTTTCTGGGTGCCAAATTTAAGAAAAGCATTGACAAATCAGAGCATTTGGAGAAAAGAAGATGAGGAGATACAGTGTGTTAAATGCTTTCTCTTCCCCAGCTTAAGTGATATAATAAGAGGGGAATATTAAGAGATAAGGTTTGACCTCTGAGGTCCCTCCTAACTGAGTTTTTGTGATTTTTTTGATTCTGTCATAAGTGTTGTGGTTTTCTGAGATATAAATATTATGGTCCACTATATAGTGGCCTATATTCTTTTCTCAATCCTACCTGACATTTATCTAGTACTTTAAGGTTTACAAAGTGCTTTACATGTATTCGCTCATTTTATGTCTATGGTAACCCCAGGAAATAGGTACTATTATTATCATCCCAATTTTACAAATGAGGAAACTGAGGCAAATAGACTCACTTGGGATCATACATCTAGTCAGTGTTTGAAGCTGTTTTTTATCTCAGAACTTCCTGACTGCAGGCCCACTTAACTATCAGTATGCAAAATTTCTGTTGAGGTTAGCTGAAATATTGTCATACTATTATTACATTCAGTGGATGATATTTAAAGAAATGCAAATACCCTATCTATATTGCCCAGCGTGGTGCTTGTTGTAGGTGACACGGCTTGTCTGAGTGGGGAAAACTACAACAGACTCATTTTTTCACTTACATCATCTCTCCAATCTTGGCAAAAAACATCCTTCTTGAGTAGTGTTTTCCTGTGCAAAATCTTCAGCAGTTCCCCTCTGTCTGTAGGATGAAACAATGATTTCTTAGCTTGATTTTTAAGCCTTTTCACAATCTACCTCAAAGATGTAAAGAAGTAATAGAAAGAGCTGATTTAGGAACTAGAGGACCTTGGCTTCAGGAAAAATAAATTCTTAAGAGTTTTAGGAAGCTCTGCCACATGCTAGACAGTGACTTTGGGCAAGAATGTTAACTTCTTTGGTCCTTAGATTTCAAATCTGTAAGATGAAAAAGTTGGAATAGAAAATCTAGGAAGTTCCTTTTACCTTTAAATAAGGTGTGTGTGTGTGTGTGTGTGTATGTGTAAATGTATATATGCATAATTATATGCATTGTGTATGTATATACGCACATACAAACATTTTAATATAAATTATAAATAGTATTACATATAATATATTATGTAATAATATTAATATTATTATAAATAGATTTACTTTCCATCTTTATTTCATATGTGTCACACCTTTCATTTACTTCACATACTAACTAAGAGGGACCACTCTTCCTTGATTTTCATCTGCATTTTTCCCACCTCTTCATCTGTATGGACAATTTGCAGTAGTTAGAATGCTCTATCTAAGTTTGTTGAAGTTCTGTTTCTTAAAGGCTTGTTTCAGGTGGAATCTCCTTTGTGAAGCCTTCTCTCGTGTTCCCAGTTGAAAATGTTTTTTTATCTCCAAAACCTTTGTTTTCTTAGGATGCTTCTCTACTTTCCCTTATCATTTTCCAAATTGCATTTGTTGTTCTTATTTGTGTCCATGTTACAATCTCCCACCCCCATTAAATTGCAAGTTCACTAAAGGGCAAAGTCTGTGTCATTTTTCATTTTTGTGATCCCTAGATGAATTGCTTGTCATGTAGTAGACTCTTAATAAATGTTTATTGAATTGAAATAAATTTAATATAATGAACAAATGATAAATTAAGTTGATGAAATGTTAAGAAATTAATATTTAAATATTGCAATAATGCAAAAAATACTAAATCATATACAATTAAATTATAAAAAATATCATTTGAAGCTAGTTATATCTAAGATATAAGAGGCATAAGAAGTAATTGGCTTGTTTTATCCATCCCTTACTTGTTATTGGTTACTCTTCTCTAATCAAGCCCTGGCATACATACATTTGAAATTTATAGGTCTCTCAGAAACCACAGTGAATTTGGCATCTTTTTGCAGCATAGTAAGTACTTAAAATAAATTCTTGTTAATTTATTGATTGATTGATCTAATCCAACTCTATTATAGCTTTCCCTTTGGTGTTTGTTCTTGAGCCATAGTTGGAAAGGCAGAGGGTGCCAAATTCGGGTAATGAATTTCACTAAAAGGCCACAGTGCAGAAGACTAGTCCATGCTGAACATCTGAGCATACAATGAATTTCTGCATATAAAAAAATAGATAAATTTCATGATCGTTTTCATTAGAGCCCACACTGACAAAATTATAAAAACAACAGAGTCTGTCACTAGTACTCATCTCTTCCTTTTTGTGCCCCTTGCCTCAAAGGAACAGCTCTAATTATACAGACAGTCATACAGTATGATTATAGTAAATGTCCTGTTGATACACCCTTCATAGTTTTGATTTCTTAATGATGGCACATTGCCTTTTATCTTTCCTCATCTTTCTATTTCATCAGAATCCCTGTTCTCTCTAGGCTTTTCTAGATGATTAATATAATCATTTTTGTTATAGTGCTAGTTGCTAAGAATTTATTGTTTCCCTCTTCCCCGATAACATATTTTAAATTTTAATATGATCTCCATTGTCTAAAAGAGGGTATTTCACAATCATTGGTCAATCAGTGAGGAAGATATTTTAATGCCTTGTTGTTCGCAACATGTAGATAGGTACCTCATATAGTATTAAAATCATAGCGACTTAGAAGGTCTGCAAAACTACACAAAATTAGGGGGGAAATTATTGCATTGTCCTCTATTTAAATTTAATTTTAGAGGGTCCGCCTAATAAAGAATATTGACTCACCTTTGAGGAGGGGCAAATGGGAATCAGCAATGAAGTCATGACTGATAAAGATAATGGCTCATTACAATGGTCAGGTATAAATCAAGGCAATTGCAAAGACCCCAGGAGTACTAGAAAGTGGGAGGTCCAGATGTAGCAGTGAATCCAAGCTGGACAGGCAGCTTGGGGACTTCAAGTAAACCCCATGTGTCAGTCATACATAAGAAGACCTTGGAACTGTGACAAAGTTTATCTCAGACAGGAAGCCTTGTACCTTTTGAATCAAAGACTGGCTTTACAGGTTATATAGTTAGCTCCAAGTTTGATGTACCACAGGCAGTTGTAGTGTGGCTATAAATCACATCTGAAAGAGCCTAATTCTTCTGAATTGTTAGAATCAGTATTTTAGAGTTGGGAGGAACTACTCAAGTCACCTCATTTTATAGATAAGAAAACCAAGGCCTACCAAACTTAATGCGATTTCTCCAAGATTACACTGCTAGTTTTTGATATAGATCAGGGGAAGAGAATATACTTTTGAGACTCATTTGTGTATCTAATATGGACAGAACTTTAGGATTGCTGCATATAATAAATAACATTGTTCTCCATTAATTTGAGTAGGAATTCTATATATCTATTGAGAGAAATGATTATTTCTCTTCTACATTAATTGCCAATTGTTGAATCAGAACTAAGATTTTTTTTTTCTTCATTTCCTTTTCTCATGTGAAAATCAACCCCTGTAGGTTATTCAGGCAGTCTTTGAAGTGCAGGGCTCATAATGAGATGATATCTTGGATGAAACTGAACCAACTGGAAATCTCAGATCTGTTTAGAAGGTTAAGAAATTTTAGTTTAGGTGAATTGATGGATTCTAGGCAGGGTGATATGGGTATATTGACGAAGACTAAGTGATCAGAGTCACATCTTTCACCCCTGGAGACTCTCATTAGAATAAATCTACCTCTCATATTATTCATTATTTCATTACTTTTTAACCAATCAGAGTTGATTACCATTCTCAGAAATACCCATACTTCTAAGGACTCGTAAGCATTGAGTGGGTTCCAACAAGGATCTTTGGCATTTGAGAATGTCACTGACCCCTCCCCCCTTATTAATTATTGTTATTATGATTAGTAAAATCATTACCTAGAAACTATCAAATTTTTTATGTCACACTATCAAATGACGATTTCTAAGTAGATCAGTTAATTAATGGAAATTGCATTAATAAGTAAATAGAAATGTTGCATTACCATTTGAATAATATTGTTTTAATTTGTGAATTTTTATTTGTTGATCCCTTTTTAGTTCCCTGTAATACATTTCTTATTGGGACAGCTAGGTATCACAGTGAAGAGAGCAGCAACCCTGGAATCAGGAGGACTTGAGTTGGAATTTGGCCTCAGACACTTGACACTTAACTATCTGTGTGACCTTAGGCAAGTTACTTAACTCCAATTACCCTGCCTTCCCCCCTCCAGAAAGATAAAAAAAAAAATCTTTCTTATTTTGTTTGAAGTTTCCAGAAGTTTTTCTTTCCTATATTTTGAAAAGGTGAAACTAAATACAAGGTTACTATCTTTGATGGTGCTATTGTCATTTCAGTGAGAGCTATAAATACATTACAGCCTTTTCACCAATTATGCATATTCAATTCATGGAAATTTCATAGTTTGATTCATATTGTTTTCTAACAAGAACCACAGGGGAAAAGTAGACCATGAGTCACTTGAAAAGAACAATTTAAAGGGTTGATTCTTGCTATTGTACAGAGAAATATTTTTGTATGTATTCATTTAACATTATTGTTATACACATATTGGAAAGACAAAACCTTAACAACAAATTTTTGTGATTTTTTTCTTGCAGATTATTTGAATTGTAGGGAACAAGGTGAAAGTTTTAAAATGTTTTCACAGGGAAATTAAGATTTAAAGCACAAGTTTTTATAGTATATATATATATGTATATACATATATATACATACATACATATATGTAATGGCATAAGTATTTTGATGAACTTATGATATCAGTTAATTCTAAGATCTTAAAGGAGATGTCTGTTTCTTTTTTGACTTTGTTATTAATGTGTTTTGCTATGGATACCTATCATAGTGCCTGTACCCAGTAGGCACTTAATTGCATGTGGAATTAATGACTGAAATTGAATTCCAATCATGAAAAAAAAAAAAAGAATTAATGCTACCTTTGTTTTGCCATTTAATTCAGTTTAAAAAATGACCTAGTGGGTATAATGCTGATTTGATATCAGCAAGTCCTAAATTAGAATCCTGCCTTATTAACAATGTTGTTATCCTGGGCAGTAACTTAAGTTTTCTCAGTCTGTTTTTATGACAGCTGCTTTACAGTGAAGTTAACAATTACAGTGTCTGAGCACTGTAACAGAGCACTGGCCCTGGAGTCAAGAGGGCCTGAGTTCAAATCAGGCCTCAGACACTTGACACACTTACTAGCCGTGTGACTTTGGGCAAGTCACTTAACCCCAATTGCCCTCCAAAAAGCAATATATACATACATACATATACATATGTATATGTATGTGTATGTATATGTGTGTGTGTGTGTGTGTGTGTGTGTATATATATATATATATATAT
>CM053585.1:433035237-433052308 GCA_028646515.1 Pseudochirops corinnae
TTACAAAGATTTTTTTTCTTTTAATTATTTGTTGTAATGAATTTATTTTTGGGCTGAAGAGTAGTTGTACAGTGGGAAATGTAGGTGATATTAAAAACAAAAAAAAATATCAAAAACTTAATTTTTAAAAATCTAATCTTGAAACTCCAAAAATGAATGTCTCTTGCCACCACCACTACCACCAAAAAAAAAAAAAAAAAAAGGAAAGCAAATAAAATCCCATTTTTTAAGAGACCTTGAGACAAAGACATGCAGCATAAAGGAATAAAGCAATTTATAGAATTAAAAAATCATTTCAAAATGTTTTCATATCTTAAATGTTGTTACTATTTCTCTAAAAGCCACTTTAGGAAAAAGGGAAACTCTCAAAGTTCTGAGAAGAGAAAGGTCAGGGAGAATAATATAATAAAGTTTTCTATCCATGGGGAATAACATGGATAAAATCTGTTATTGAAAATCCAGAATTTCATTTTTGAAGATTTGGCAGAATGAATGAGAGTTACTAGTAATGCTGTGACCAAAATAGTACCTCGTGTAACAATCATCTCCACATATTAAGGATAAATCTCTCTGCTTTTCCTCTTCAATTATGCTATGTAGTCCTTATGACTGAAGAATGATCTTGTTTCTCAAAGTGAAACCAATTCAGGAAACTGAACCTAAATAATTGAAGGACTTTGCTTTAAAAAGCCTTGTATAGAAGCTCCTACAATATTATTACCCTTTAGGGGTTTCTTTATAAATTTCTTATTAATAATTCATTAATATAATTAGCCATATTCTCAGATCTTCTGAGTGTTTGTGTTTTATTCACTTTAAAAAGCCAGCTTTCTTTGGGTTGGCTATCTCCCTTCTTCTGCTCCCTCCCTTCACTTTTCTCCATTTCTATGGTGGTTTCAAATAACCTTATAGAGGCACATTGGGCATTAGAGGTGGATTTAAAAGCAGAAGACATGGTGCAGTGGAAACAAAGCTAGTTCCAGAGTCAAAGGATAAGGGTTCAAAACCCCATTGATGACTACTATCTGTATGACCATGGACAAGTTACTTAATCTTCTATAGCCTCATATGTAAAACAAAGAAATAAGAACATCTCTTTTTTCTTCAGATGACCTTTAAGGGTCTGTTTACCTCTAACTCTTTGTACGTATAGAAATGTGTTCATGGGAGACTCAGTAGTATAGTGAATATTGAGTGTTGCACTTAAGAGACAGGAGGACCTGAGTGTAAATACTGCCCCTGACACTAGTTTTGTGGTACCAGAAATGTCTTTTAATCTCTCTGTGCCTTATGTTTTCTCCCTTGTTAAAGGAGGAAGTTAGACTTAATGTAGCCAATGTCCCTTCCTGGGCTAAATCTATGTTCTTAAGAACATGTTTTGGGGCAGCTAGGTGGCGCAGTGAACAGAGCACCGGCCCTGGAGTCAGGAAGACCTGAGTTCAAATCCAGCATCAGACACTTAACACAAAAACTAGCTGTGTGACCTTGGACAAGTCACTTAACCCCAATTGCCCCCCAAAAAGCACAAAAAAAAAAGAACTTGTTCCTTCCCTTGTTCCTTTGTTCCTTCATTCTTTCCTTCCTTTCTCCCTTCTTCCCTTTTTCTCTGCCTCCTCCCCTCCCTCCCTCTCTCCCTTCTTTCCTTCTTTCCTTCCTTCTTTGCCTCCCTTTTCTTCCTCTCTCCCACCCATCTTTCAGTCTAATGTGATGTTATATATACAGTATAACACACTTGTGAATGCCATTCTCCTCACATGAACACCTCTGCAAAGTATTAGGAAAGTGTCTTTGAATATCCCTGGGGACAAGATGTTCTTCCTGTTTTTACAATATTTATTGTTAATTTGTTTTGTGATTATGTGTGTTTGTGTTTCTATTGTTGTGGTTGTTGTGAATATTGTTTTCCTTGCTTTGCTTATTTAACTTTGCATCAGTTCATGTATGTCTGCCCATACTGCGCTGTATTTTTCATGTTCATTGTTTCTTAAAATAGAATAATGTTCTATTATGTTGATGTTTCACAATTTGTTTAACCATGCCACAATCAGTGGATATCTACCTTGTTTCTACTTCTTTGCCACCATAAAAAGTGCTTTTGTGTGTGTGTATCTATCGACTTATCTATCTATCTATCTATCTAGAGATCTGTCTCTCTTTAGGTAAATACATATATATATACATACAGAGAGAGGAGAGAAGAGGGGAGCAGGCATATATGGAGCCTTTACTTTTGTCAAGTATCCACTGTTAACAACATATCAAATGATCAGCAGGTTTGTAAGAAGATTAATTTTTGAACTTCCCATTGGTTATTTTCCCCATTAGTCACCAAGGATTTTCTTTGTGGCTATTAGAAGCCTAATCCTGGTGGCTTCTGAGGAAGTCCTTTATTAGCATCACCTTCAAGATCAGAAACTTGGTAGACAGGTATTCTCTCCAGATTCTCTTCCAGTTTCATCTACTCTCTTCTCTATCTGAACAGGACATAGGTTTTCTCTGTCTTAATCCCTTCACTCTACCTATTAACACTCAGATATTTATTTGCTATTTTACAAGCAACTTTAGCCCAGAGCCCCAAGCTCTGAACTTATCTGGGATTGAGTCTGATCTGTAGGGTGGCCCAAAATAGAATACTTTGGCTCATGTTGTATCTATCCCAAGTATACTCTGGAAAAATCTAAGAATAATTGTACTGTTTTATCTCCATTGATGAGGGTGAAAGTCCTTTATATCTTATACAAGCATTAAAGGTAACAATGTATTTGAGTATAGGATGGCATTTATTTTAGCCCATTGATGACACACAAAACTCAGGGAGTTTTTACATACACACACATGTACATACATGTGTAATATTTATGTTTGTTGTTGTTTGTCCTTCATTGTCAAAGAGGACCATGACATCAGGAAGATGAGGCCATGACTTGCACATAAATTGGATTTAAGCGAGGGAGAGCTACACAAGATTACTAGTCTTGTTTTTCTCCTTTGGAGCCATCTGAGTCCAAAAGCAAGATATAGATCAGGACAACTGGAGATGGCATTGCAACATTTATAATATAGAGATATAATAAATATATACATATATATTTGTGTGTATGTATACACACACACACACACACACACACACACACACACCAGTCTCTCACCCTAGTGGGAAATGTGCTTGGAAACATCTTAGACAAGCATTACCCTTTTCTGCTATTTGAATAATTCAGTAATGGTAGATAACAAAGTTCACTTTTTCTCCTTTTTTTTCTCCTGTTCCTTTTTCCTACACCGGAGGCTATGCTCATGAAGCTTTTCTCTTTCTAAGAGGCCTACTGACCAGAAAATTCTCTTTGTATTGATGGACTTTAATTTCACATTATCCAAAAAGGTCTCTCCTTGTTTATTATTTAGTTGAGAAGATGTCTGCCTCTATCATTACCTCTTTAGGAACTCTTGAGACTCTATCATTAATGCCCGTCTGTTGCCATCTCTTATGCTAGAGAAATCTGTTCTTGGGTCTCTGGTTTCTGACCTAAGAATTAGGAAGGAAAAAAAAAAAAGGTGAGGGCAAAAGGTAGAAGGGAAACTGAGATTCAGAAATTCTTGTCATGTGCCATGTGGAACCAAGCATTTATATTTTACATTTTCCCACAAAGCTTTGATCAATAACTTCTGTCCAGAGTCTAGGTAAAGTATTAATATGGAAACCTTTCCATACCCAAAATATTAAGTTTTGATGAGGATCTTTGGAAGAAAAGCAGGGAAGGAAAAGACTAAGTCTGTTGATTCTTTTTATTGGCCAGTCAATTCATAGAAAACAATGAAACCTGCTTTCTAGGTGGGCCATGTCCATACTTATAGAGGGGGGTGCAATAAAAAGTCTAAAAGAGGGGTGGCTAGATGGCACAGTGAATAGAGCACTGGCCCTGGAGTCAGGAGGACCTGAGTTCAAATGTGGCCTTAGGCACTGACACAAAAAACTAGCTGTGTGACCTTGGGCAAGTCACTTAAGCCCATTTGCCCTACTTTCCCCCCTCCAAAAAGCAAAAAAGAAAGAAAAAGAAAAGAAAAAAGCAAAAGTCTAAAAGACTTGCTACCATGCAAATTTCTTATATTGATCAGCTCCCTAGCACCCCAGAGGTCAGGTACTATTTTTTATTTTAGATAAAATTTAATGGCATTTTTCTCTTTTAACTTCTCCTCTACCTTCCTTCAGATATCCTGAAATGTACTCCTACGCCTCCCATATCACCTCTACTTCTAATAATGAAGACTCTAACAAAGAAATGTTATGTTGAAAGCATTCTTTTTGTCGATAAAGATGTTATCTGTTCCACTAAGTTGATTTTTATTTTGAGATGGCATGTATTGCCATGTCATAGTTCAGCTTTTGATTTTTAATGTAAGTTTTCATCTTCCAATATGTTAGGCTAGAACAAAATGGTATCATTTTTCTTTAAGATTACGAAAATTCAGTGAAATATTAAGACATCACTTTGCCTGGAAATTTGTTGTTGTTTTTTTTAAGAGGAGATAATTATTACAATTGTGCTGGAAAAAAAATCTCATTTCTATGTTTTTCTATTTCATTGTCATTAAATGAATACCACTTTATTTTAGCAGGAGGTAAAGATACGAAAAGTGACTCAAAATTATCACCAGCATTTTAAGTAACCGTTTATATAAGTTGTTTTGTAAAAATAATTATTTTCTACTAGTGACTCATGAGATTAGCAGGTTGGAGTGGGTCTATTTTGCATAGACATTATGTGTTCAGTTTTATGTAAATACAGTATTCCATTCAGTTTCATGGTGAGGAAAAGTAATACGCTTATTATCTGAAGAAATAAAGCTCACTGTCATAAGGCCTCTGTTGGGAAATCTGCTTAAATTGAGAAATAAAGGTAGGATGAGCTCACTTTAACCTCCTATATTTGTAGCTTTCATTTTAATTAATTATTTGGTGGGCTATGTGTTAAATTCTTTATGGACAGCTAATAGAGTTGTATATATTCTCAATATTTGATTCACTGGGTAAAACTCTGGTTAATGCATCTAAATTATCACTCTGATCAGGAGAATTGACTTCTAATCTCAGTAATGCCTCTAACTACCTGTGTTGATATTGGGCATTTTAAACTTTTGTTCTGTGTCTCAATTTCCTTACTTGGCAGGTTGAAATACCTGTAAGGACAAGTGTGTTTTGAGGGCAAAAGTGAAATAAAAACATGGGAAGTATGTTTTTTGAAAGCTAGAAATACTATGCAAATATAAGTGACTATTTTGCATTTTCCCATTTTATGTATATTCTTTTAAATTCAGCAGCAGAATGTTCTAAGTAAAAATGCCTCCAAAACACTTTTGTAGAATGTGCGGAGGAAAGGTGATTTCTTTGGGTAATTCCCGGTGAGGAAACTTCCACTGTTGATGCAGATTTGCAAATGTTAGCATGGGCATCAAGCAGTGAAGCAACTTGCCAGGGTCCTGTTAGCCAAATGTGTCAGAGAAGGAGCTTGAACAATACTTATGCTGAGATGAGGGCAGCCCATTATTCTCTTTTAACATGATGCCTTTCTAGATAGTGAGATACTAAAGTAACAACAGTACTTAGCACAGTGTAGGTGTTAGCACATAGTAGGCGCATACTAAATGTTTAATGAATGACAGACTGATTGTAGAAACCTTGAGGTCATTATTTATATTTTGTGGGGAAGAGTCCAGTTAGAAGGTAGAATGCATTTGCATTTGAGGTCTAAGGGTTCTTCTTCCTGGTGACTATCAAGCCTAGCATGTTTCTGAAATGTTTTAATGTAGACTGGTCTGCAGCTAGATGACAGACTCTGAAAGTCACTTCTAGTAGTATATATAATATATATGGCACCAGGTTTCTGATGGAGAACTGGATCAGAATCGTAGGAACTCACCTAGAAATACTGCTGCGGCAGAATGGAAGTTAACAAAAGGAAATCATTTATTACCTGCTCCTGTCTCTGTATTACTGCTCTGCCCATGGCTTTTTTGTATTCAGCATTGTTCGGACTATGGTAGTATTGGAGGAAGGATACATGATTATTTATCATTTCTCTATATATCACTAGAATAGTTTGGCAGACCCCGCTGACAGATAGAGTGACGGATAGTTGTCTCGCTCTGTTCTGTCTATTATCTTCACAAGTGGAAAGGGACCTGATAGCTCATAAATGTTGTAGCCATTGGTAAGCTGCTTCTTGAATGTCTTATGAAGATGAATGTCTTAAAAGATCTAAGGCGCTATTTGCTACAATGCAGTCTAACTACAATGAATATTCTTTCTTTATGTCTTCCCCCTTTCTTTGGTATCTATTATATCCAGAGAGGTTGAAGAACTCACTGCAAAAGTGGAGTCTTATGATAATGTTTCTAATAAAAGTAAATCTGTCAAATTAGATAATCAGGGTTACTAGGTAGCATTTTTATTATTTGAAAAAACTGTTCTCTGTTAATAGAGCATAAAAATAAAGGTCACTTAAAATGAGATTGCTTTAAAAAAATTCTGTTGTGGACAACTAAAAAAAGAATTTTAGGTCATCTGAGGGTTAGAGATATTATACAGTCAGCTCATTCAGCCTATGATTAATTATTTTTCATTTGGTTTTAATAGGATCTATTATGATCTCTTCCTGTTTTAATTGATATTACATTTCCTGGCCAAAATATATACTCAAATCTCAACCTTTAAATAGCACCAAAAAATAAAAGACCAACAGAAGGCCAGATAAGAACATTACCTTGGGAGTAATAATAATAATAATAATAATAATAATGAGATAATATTTATAAATTCTTCACTATTACTAACCCTTAACTTTACTAAAAAAAATCACTCCCACAGTGCTTTGCACATATTAGACACATGAATACAATGTGTATGTGCCCTTGAGAAACATAAAATGCCTATGACTTAAAATTACTTGTATTTCCAACATTTGCAATTGTTCAATCCACAAATTTTTATTTGCTGTCTCTTGTATGATTGCCACTGTGGATTCATACATAATGAATGAAAAAAATGCCATTTCACGTAAAGTTTATATCCCAACAATCACAAATCATTTATTAAGCAACTTATATGTACTAGACTCACTACAGGTAATTCAGAATTGTACTGAATTAAATTCAAACCTGACTCTCTGAGCTGAATTGTTAATTTTCAAGTGTGAACATTTGTGCGTTGTCAATTGATGTCCACATCACTCCCAGGCATGGCCGAAACCAGATTAAAATGGGATTGGAGAATATTTAACAAAAGACATAAAAGTACAATAAAAAAAATCATATTATGTTTTAAAACCAAGTCAATGTATGCTTTTCAGGGATCATTATATACAGACTGTTCAGTTGTTTTCAGTCATGTCTGACTCTCTGTAACCTCATTTGGGGTTTTCTTGGCAAAGGTGCTGGAATGGTTTACCACTTCTTTCTGCAGCTCATTTTACAGATGAGGAAACTGAGGCAAACAGGGTTAAGTGATTTCTTCAGGGTCATACAACTAGTATCTGAGCCCAGATTTGTATTCAAGAAGATGAGTTTTCCCTACTTCAGGCCCTGCCATCTATGTACTTTACTACCCAGCTGCTCTGTATACGGATTAATAACTCCCATTTGTATTTGAATTTCATACCACAGGTCTGTACTTAAGAAAGTGAGAGAGAAAATGTTAGTAATTCAGATTAAACTTAAAGGTGTGTTTTTTGTGTTTTACAAGTTTGTTTTTTGGGGTTTTTTTGGGGTTTTTTTTTTTGAGAGGCAATTGTTAAACATTTAGCCCCACACTCCACATTTTTTTGCCCTCAAGATACTTATATTTTACTGAGAGTATATTAAATTTGTTCACAGATAAGTAAATATTGAATATATCTAAAATTAGTACACATTCATTACAGGGAGAAGAAAGTAGGGGAATTAGGAAAGCTTTCTTAAAGGAAGCAACATTGGAGTTCATCCTTGAAGGGAACAAATGGTTATAAGACATGGAGATTAGGAAAGATGCTATTCTTTGCAGGAGATAGCTAGGTGACTCAGTGGTTAGAGCACTGGGCCTGAAGTCAGGAAGACCTAAGTGCAAATGGAGCCTCTGGATGACCCTGGGCAAGTCATTAACTTTTCTGTTTGCCTTAGTCACTGGAGAAGGAAATGGTAAACCACTCCAGTATCTTTGCCAAGAAAACTTCCTGGACGTGGTTCAAGGGGGTCATAAAGAGTCAGATTGAACTGAACAACTGCCACCACCACTACCACCACCATTCTTTGCATGGTTCAATTAAAAATTGCTGTTTAATAACTTATTTTCACTTAGTTCAGAATGAAAAATGACAGAAAATGGAAAGGTCAATGGAGAAATAGAAGAGGTGGGAATAGAGCGTAGCATATTGTCCGAAAGTGTTCAAGAAATACTTAAACTACACTATGGAGAATGTGTATCACCAGAAAGGGGTATGGGATGGTCACGCAGCGAGAACGAGATGTTAAAAGAACAAAAACAAGGCATCTCACAGGCTGAATAGGATCTCTGGGAAGTATTTTAAGACTTATAATAAAAAGGTTTGAAGGAGTTACAAATCATATCTAACAACCTCCCCTTCCCCTTTATGTATAGAGTTTACCTGGTAGAGGAGATCTATAACTTTTCAACTTAGAGCATTGCCTTGGGTGTTGGGGGTTGGGGGGGTGCATTGTAAGGCTTTAAACCTCACTGAGACCAGGTCTGATCCTACAAAGTGACCCTAGAAGAGAACAGATTTCTCTTTGGCTCTTTCTTGTCCAAATGGCCATTACTCCTGTGGGAGCTTCTAATATGTTCATAATAATAGAAGGTGTCTAACTTTTCCAAAATATAGGTAACGGGGTCCTCACTTCTACTATAAGCATCCAATGCAAAAATATGGGTTCTGGTTATGGGACAGACTTTATTTTACCCCACAGAAACTGATGAAAATTCAAAGAATTCCTAGAAGCCTATGAACAAATAAAGCACTCAAATGGTCCATTAGTGCCCCCAGAAGGCAACCAAGTCTCAGATTGCTGTCTGGATAATACTTGGACATTTCAATTATTCCTTCTTTCCCATAGAATGTTACATGGTCCTCTCAAGATTTCTATTTCAAACTTATGGTTTACACTTATCCCCAGAAGGGAAATATGCTTTAAGGGTTTCTAAACATGCAATTTCTTCCCCATGAGACCTGTATTGTTTAAATCATTGACTTGACTTTGCAAGGTGGAAATTGTTCAGGATCTATGTGAATGATTCTCTCCTTTCTTAGAAGAACACATTGCAATGAGAAATCCTTTTCTGTCTTTAGAAGGTCTGATACTTGAACTTGCAAATTTTAGCCAAGTTCCCATTCATGTGTCTGCTTCTATCATATGTTTCTGCAGCAGATCTCTCAAAATCTTGGACACTGTAAATCTCTTGATCTGGAAAAGTCTGCCATCAGGAAATGTAACCTCTGACTTGTACTCAGAAGGCATGGGAAAACTCCCACAGGCTCCTACCCCAACAGCCATTGTCAGTTCCCTTCCATGAGTATCAGGACTGCCCTCCCCATGCTGGTCTATCTTCTGAAGGTGAAAAGTGTGTGTGTGTGTGTGTGTGTGTGTGTGTGTGTGTGTGTGTGTGTGTATGTGAGAGAGAGAGAGAGACAGACAGACAGATTTGTCATGATTTTTGGTCAGGGCCTATAATTTTATCAGTGTAGACAACTCCTGGTGAAGGCATACAGATCTGTAATGTTTGGTCTTAGAGACTAGCCTGGGGGCACTGAGAGGTTACATGAATTGCCAATGGTTATACAGCTAGTTTGTGTCAGAGTCAGTCAGGGCTTCCTGATTTTCAGATTCTCCTATCCTCTATGCCATGATACCTCAGTAGGGAAAAGGAGATGGGAAAAAGAAGTTGTTTTATTTTTCCTTCAAGAAATAAGTGATATAGAATGGAGAAAAGAAATGAACTGTTTGGAATATAAATATAGAAGCCTCTCCAAGACTTCCCAACTCTCAGTCACTTTGGTGGGTTGAATCCCCAAAGAGTAGATGACTGCTTTTCCTCTTAGGGTTCCAAAAGTAACCCTTAGGGGTTGGAAATGGTTTCTAATGTTCTTGCTCATGTGCAGTTATCCAGTGTATTACTTGATATCAATTAATCAGTCAAAGTTAATTAGTTTTTAAACAGAAGCATATCTTGACGTGAAATAATAAACACAGTTAATGAAGATATTCTCTCTGCCTTCTCTTATCCCCCTCCCCCTCATACACCTCTACCTAAGAATTCTGAGACATATTCTACCACAAGTAGATATAAAGGGTTACCTAATCTGGAGGGCTGGAATAAGTAAAGTAGTCCTGGTTAAGAGCTATCTAAGTACTAAGAACAAGAAGGCTGATAAGGCTTCTGATAGTTTGAGGAAAACTTCAGTGAGTCCTTCCTCTATTTTCTTTCTAGGCTTACTTTATAGGCATTACAGCAGTATTCTAGGGGTTATCCATGTCAGGCAGGGATGGATTGGCAAAAGGAAGGAGGGAAATGATGTCAATTTTTGGAAGATGAAAGGTGTTTGTTTTGGGTTTTTTTAGTGATCCAGAATAACTAAAAAAAATTGAATATCTATTTTAATACATTAAGGAAAAAAATGAAATGTCAGGATAGGATTGGATATGTTAGAAAAAGGGATATTAGTTTTAGGTAGTTTTCATATGAGGCTATATGGGCATAGGACAAGGGATCTAATTATTGGGTTGAAAATTCCTGCATTAGATTGTGAGCTCTTTGAGGTCCGGGATTGTCTTTTGCCTCTTTTTAGATATGCCTCCTGCATGGGACAGTGTCTGGCACATTATATGTACTTAATAAATGGATATTTGCTTATCTCTATTGCTGAAGATAGACAGTATTTGCCTCTTTGCCTCCGTATGTTCATGGAAGGTTGTGGTGCTGAGGATTTTATCTCATTCCTTCCCAATACTTGTTTGGTAGAAGATGTGGTACCATTTTAGAGTTTATCTATGATTGAGATAAACTGAGAAAGAGAGGAGAAAAGAAATCAGGAAACTGTAGTAGTAAAGAGAAGAATAAAGTGATCTCAAAGATATAATTCAATCTCTTTATTTTGTAGTTGAATAAACTTACCCCTAGAGGGGTTAAATAACTTGTCCAGGGTCACAAAAGCAAACTCAATTTCCCTGTTTGCAAATCTAGCACTCTTTTTGCTATTCCATTTTACATTCCAGGTTTATCTCAATCACAGATTCCAGGGGAAAGGTCAAAGGGCAGGGAAAGAATATTTGCTTTAACATCTTTATAGTACAAATTTGGGAAAGTGTTAGTGAAGGATTGAGGAGATCATTTTGGCAGTATTGTCAAGGAAGGACTGGAGAATGGAGAAACTAAAGACAAGGAAATTAGGTAGCAAGTGGTTTTTGTTCGCTTGTTTAGCAGCAGTGTATTTATTGCCCAAATCACTGGAAGAGATTTTTAAAAGAAGAGACTTAATCCATTTACAGTAGCCCCTTGATCATGGCAAGGTGGGTTCCTGGATCCAACTATGATCTATTAATGTCACTTTGCCTCCATTCTTTTGAAATTTCATTCTCCCTTCCACTTCAGTAAGTCAGTAAACATGTATTAAGCAACCTACTATCTTCCAGGCACTATGTTAATTTCTGGGGACAGAACAAAGAAACATAAGACAATCCTTTCTCTCAATGAGCTCGTGTTTTAGTGGAGCAGGGGGAAATAACAAATAAATGTGTGCAAACTATATATAGGGAAAAGTAACAAATAATTAAAAAAGGAAGACACTAAAATGAAGAGGGGTTGAAAAAGCCTTCTTCTAGAGGAAGATATTTTGTTGGGACTTAAAAAAAAACTCTAGGCAAGTCAGTAGGCAGAGATAAGGAGGGGAGAGCCGTCTGGGTATGAGGGACAGCTGGAGAAAATGTTCCATAGCTGAGAGACTACGTATCCTGTTAGTTGAAGAGAAGGATTATAGCGTCAGTGGTTTGAAGACTGTGTGGTGGAGAGTAAGGCCTAAGAAGAATGGAATAGTGGAAAGTCTTCTAAAAGACTTTCAGTGCCAGACCAAGGACTTTGTATTTAATCCTGGAGGCAATAGGGACTCGCTGGAGTTGGCTGAGTGGGGCAATGGCATGATCAGACCTGTACTTTAAGAAAATCACTTTGGTAGCTGAATGGAACATGGATTGAAATGCAGAGGGCCTTGAGGCAAGCAGAACCAGCAGCAAGCTGTTGTGACAGAACAGGCCTATGGTGATGAGGGCCTGTACCAGAGTGGTAGCAGTGGAAGAGAAAAGAAGAGTTAGAAGGCACGATTCCCATCCAATGAGGACCCAACAGAGGAGTCTGAGAAGGAGCAGTATGTGAGGTTGCAGAAGGAGATTGTGGTGTCCCAAAAACCTTGAGAGAAAAGAATATCAAGAAGAGGAGGATCAACTTGTCAAAAACTACAGAGAGGTGAAGGAGAATGAAGACCAAAAAAAAGACTGTTGGTTTTGACAATCAAGAGATCATTAGTGATTTTGGAGAGAATGGTTTTGGTGGAATGAGGTTGGAAGCTGGATTACAAGAAATTGATTAGAGAATGAGAGTCGAAAAAAGTGTTTTCCATGATAGGGGGCACCTATTGTAGATGAACTTTTAAAGGAATTTAGCTGCAAAGGGCAGATGAGTGACAGGATGATAATGGTGATGGAAGAAACAAGTGAGAGTATTTTTGAGGATGAGGGAGACATGGGCATGTTTGTGGGTGGTAAGGAAGGAGCAGTAGACAGGGAGAGACTTAAAATAATTGATAGAGTGGGAAGACAGGAGGAGTTCTGTTGGAGGAGATGGGATGGAATGAGATCATTAAGGCCATCTCTTCACGTGAGACCATGGTGAAGGAAGAGATGTGGCAGAAGACACATGAGTGATATGAGATGAAGAAGAGCAAAGGAGAGGGGACCTCTCCTTTTACTTTGTGACCAAACAAATAGTTGTTTGGTATTTGTTCTCTTTTCTTCCTCTCTCCTTTACATCCATTGCACATGGACGTGCTCTAGAAGACTATAAATTCCTCATGAGCAGAGTCAGTGTGTTCTCCCCCTCTCCCTGTCTCCCGTTCTCCCCCTATCCCCCTCTCATTTACTCTCTCACTCTCCCCCCCCCCCCATTTGTTCTCTCTGTCTCATTACATGACAGGATGGGGCTACTAGAATTTTGAGCCCGAGTTATTGACTTCATCACAATCCATCTCCATGACTTAGGGTCTTTTGACAGTCTGCCACCTCTGGTATACCTCTTCCTCCTGTCTTTTAAGGCTCTTCCCAGACATGCCTTCCCCTACCAACTTTCCCTATTTATGAACATGGAACAAATTCAGTGGCATAGGTAAAACAGGCAGGAAAGATCAGAAAACAACCATCCTATAAGATCAGTCTATCTATGTATGTTTTTGAGAGACTGGCACATATGCTTCTTATTAGCTGGGGATCCTATCTGTTGGCTTATTAATATTAATAGTCTTGTTTTCAGTGTTTAATTGGGATATTAAATAGTATGTGGTTTGGACTGATATTGTGCCACATTCTGTTGGGCAGCATGGGCTTCAGTTTATAAATTCCCTTCCTGACCATTACTTCTCAGTTGAATTTGCCCCAGGTATAAGAATTTCTAGTCACAGATTTAATAATTGCATTTCCTGGTCATAGCATGATGCCTTGAGAATAAGAGGTGACATAGGAGAAGTAAAGCTAAACACAGTAATAACTTCATAAATACTAATTAAAGGAACTGGGTTGTCAAAATAGCACTCTTGTCTTTTCTGGCTTCCTCAGTAGGGCTGCTACTGCTAATACTTTTTCTTTGCATCTAAGTTCTTCACAGTAAACTGCTATTGACTTAAACATTTATTAAGTACTTACTATGTTCTTGACACTGTGTTAATAACTGAGGAACCAAAGAAAAGCAAATACAGTCTTTGCTCCAAAGAACTCTAATTCTAACGGGGAAATAGTTTCCAAATAGATAGAAACAACCATGAATTTACGAGATATAAATAGGATAAATTGGAGCCAATCCCAGAGAGAAGACCCTAGTATTAAAGGAGCCTGAGAAAGACTTCTTACATAAGATAGCATTTTAACTGAGATTTAGGAGATTCTGGGGAATCAAGGAAGGAGGGCATTATGGGCATGAGGACCTTATATACAGAGTTGGAAGTTGGAGTGTTTTGTGCAAGGAGTAGCAAGAAGATCAGGTCACAAAATATGGTAGAAGGGAATAATGTATAAAAAAAGCCTGGTAAGGGCTAGGTTTTGAAGGGTTTAAAAAGTCAAAAGATTTTATATTAAATTACGGACGTAATAGTGAACAACTGGTATGGGGGAGGGGGTAGCTTGATCAGTTCTATGAAACTTTGCTCTTAGAAGAGGCTACAAATCACGCCATTTTCCGTACTCAATTTTTTTTAAAACATCGTATATCTGTATAGGATTTTTAAAAAAAGCATATTGCTGAGTTTTGTTACTAAGTATATTGGGAAATACTTGGGACAAAAAAAATAAGGGGCAGTTACCTCATAACTTTATAAAATATTTAGTTAATGCTAACCTTGCATACAAATATAAATAGAAAAAGGCTTTAATCTTTCTTAGTCTCATGTCATGCTTCACAGAACTGTGCCTTCTACATGTTTCTTTATTTTCAGCCAAATATTTCTTCACTTTACTCCTCACTACTCTATCAATAACTTTTGCAGATTCATAGCAAGATATTTTAGCCTTTTCAGAATATGTTTCCTTAACTTATATCTCTGTATGAGTGGTGGCAGGCACTTGTTCTCTGCAACCCTTTATAAGTTTTTCCCTGGGCTGCAAATCTGTGGGAAACTTGAAGCTGCTTTCTTGACTTTTGCGCTTCTTGATTATATGCTCATTGTCAAAAATATATTGTCTCTTAAACACTTTGAGGGGTGTATGTTTGTAAAAAGAAAGAGAGAGACAGAGACACAGAGAAAAATATATACACAAAATAATCTCTCATATTTGCATAACAGGAACTGGCCAATGAGGGCTCTTGTTTCAGAGGTATGGGTAACAGACTGTACCTTCTGACAGTTTATGTTGGGCTTTAGGTAGGTATTTTCTAGAATTATAGGCAGGTGCAAAATGGAAGAACCCTGGTCTCCACTTTAGAGTTGTAAAGCCAAGCACAAGCAGCTTTCCAGAGATCTGCTGTTGTGAATAGTTTCAAGGTCCTGATTACATAATATAGTGAACTCTCTATTTATTCAGCAGTAAATTAAGGTAAAACATTTACAGAAATCAAAGTACAGCATTCACAATGTTATGACATAACCACTTATCACTAAAATGGCCACATAATTTTACCAAAGTGACCACATAGTTTTAAACAAAGTGCAGTCATTTAGTAACACAGTAATTTAGTAAGTCCTTAATTCAATCATCCTTAAGGAGGCTTGTCTCCTTAATGGACACAAAGTGCAAAGGTTGAAGTTCTCCACCCCTAGGTCACAGTAAATCATATCTTCTCAGTCAGCATCAGGTGCCCAAGAAGAAATCTTTTCATCTTAACTCAAGGCTGGCTCTCAGCTTCCATGGTTCCTCTTCTATTGTCACAGCTCCTGCCCAAATCTACACAATTGTCATCTGGGTTTAAAGGCAGACAGCTCTCAGGTCCTTATCCAGCTCCTTGTCCAGTTCCCATTCCATATTGAAGCTCAGAGTGTATAGTTCACCTCAAGTCCTTCGCTGTTTCCATTTCTGGGAAGAGAAAGCTTAACAGAGGCAAAACAACATTCATTCACATTGCTGGCACCATCACCAATTCACTATCTGCCTATGAAATCAACATAGACCCACAAACAAGGTCCAAGAGGTCAATACAAATCATCAGTAAAGTCCCAGGACCTCCAAAACCCTCCTCCAGGACTTCTGTAACAGACAACCAGAAAATCCTCTTTTAGGGTTTCCAGTAAGGTCCCAGGGCTTCTGTACAAAGTATCACCAAAAAAACAAAAACAAAAACAAAAACAAACCAAAAACCTTCAAAACAGACAGAACAGACAAACATAGAGTGCCAGGATACCACAAGTTTTCTCCTTCCCCACCACAAGAGCTCCCTTTTCAGTTCTGCTCAATTCTCAGTTCTTCTCTCTTCTCAATTCTGCCACCACAAGTTCTGTTCTCAATTCTGCTCTCTGCAGCCTGGGCCTCTCCTTATATATGATCATTAGCACCTCCCCTTCCTGTTGCATCAGCAACAGGAGTTCACAAGTTCTAGCATTCACAAGTTATGGGATTCACAAGTTCTGGATCTTAATACTTGATACAATCATGAACTGAAACAAGGTGCTAAACAATTAAATAGCTGAAACAAGATGTTAACTGCTTCTTTGCTTGTCATTACAAGAGCATGTCTAGTTATTCTATTTGTGGCTGGCTTACTTTGCTTAATGAGTAATAAAGAAAAACCTTTGGATTGCCTAGATTTGAATGTGCATATACAAGACCTTCTTCTGATTCTCCAGTAATTCTTCTAGTAACTTCGGGACTCCTCCCTAAAATTAATCAGTAGTTACCTTTTTTCTTTAACTTCCTAGTGATGTGGAAATAGAATCCATTTATCTGTTCTTTGACCCATCTTTTCTCTTGTGGTTGGTTTGCATAACAGTCTTTTTAAAATGCATAAAAGGAAAAGAGATGTATTTTTTTTTTCACTCTGAGTTTACAAATCCTCTAAAATCAATCCAGAGACCCATCCTTTGAACCTCAGGTTAGGAACCAGACTCTCTCAGTTCTGGAAAAGATGAGGTCAAAGAACATTAGACTCAGCCTCCACAATCCATTCCTAAACCTGGTGTTCTCATGCTGATCCTTGGAAAAATCTCTTTCACTTTTTCCCCTTTTTGGTTTAAAAACTAGTCCCAGGACCACCAAATTTCTCCTCCAGGATTCTCCCAGCTCCCATCAGAGCTGAGAAAACAGTAAGCCTGGGACCAGCAACCAAAAATCAGGAAGATTTTTC
>CM053585.1:433052808-433113997 GCA_028646515.1 Pseudochirops corinnae
TGTGATTGTGTACAGGTTTTGCCTGGTTCTGCTCTTCTCACTTAGCTTCAGTCCGTATAAGCCTCTCCAGGTAATTATGAAGTCCATCTCCTTCCCATTTCTTATAGCACAATAGTATTCCATTACATTCATATACCATAGCTGAACCACAAACCTGTTTAAGACAATTCAAGAAAAATTTGGGCAAGTTTGATCTACCTGAGTATCACAAAAACACAAAGTTTTAAGATACACACAAATTTTTTTTTAAGTTGTTATTAACTTTAAGATATGAGATATTTTACTATACCTAAGTACTGTTTCATAGACTTTTCCTAGAGGTAGACTCATGTCTTTAAATATCATACATCAATAATAGATAAGATCATGATCAGCTGTTTTAAGAGACATCATGTAGTATATAGAGAGATAGCCTGGAAGCCTGAAAGACTGTAGGTCAAATTCTGTCTCAGACTCTCATGGACTAAGTAACCTTGGGTAAGTGACTTAAAATCTCAGTGTTCTAGTCAACTCTTTTTTTTTTTTTGTAGTCAATTTTTAAAGACTATATATACATTGACAAGAAGGTGCTTGTCCATAGTTTCCTACTCTGGAAGTTCCCTATACCAGTACAATAGCAGGCCCAGTTCCTCTGTTGTTGTTGAGTTGATCAGTCATGTCCAATTCTTCATGACCCTATAAACCATACTTTCTGTGGGATTTTCTCAGCAAAGATACTGGAGTGGTTTGCCATTTCATTTCCTTCTCCAGTGGATTAGGGCAAACAAAGGTTAAGTGACTTGCCCAGAGTCAAACAACTAGTCTGAAGTCCCATTTGAACTCAGGTCTTCCTGACTCCAAAACCGGTGCTCTCTCCATTTGAGCCATATCTATCTACTTAAAATTTTTCTTCATTGAAAAGTTCAAGTGAATTCAAATCTATTCCATGTGCTTACTGATACACATATGCATGTGTATATGTGTTTTTTTTGAAGTGTGTGTGTGTGTGTGTGTGTGTATGTGTATGTGTGCACAGGAATATGTTTCTTTAACTTAGATGATAAGTAGGGGATTGCTGTTTGTTACAGCTCAAAAGGATAAAGCCATAGCCAGGGGAAACAGCCTCATCAAACAAAAGCTGTCCAGCCCTGCAGTACCTGAGCCATTAGGGATAAGTAAAATAGATAAATAAAATAGAACATTTATATAGAACTTTAATGTTTGTGAAACACTTTAGATAGGTATTATCTCTTTCCATTTTCACAACAATTTGTAAGGTAGGTTCTGTTATCTTCATTTTATCATTGAGGAAACCTTGGCTGAGAAAGATTAAGTGACTTGCCCAGGGTCACAAATAGTAAGTGTCTGAGGCAATTCAAGCTCATCTTTCCAGTCCTAAGTCCGATCTATATACTTTGCTACCTACATATTACTTATTCTCACAGCTTTGAGTAATTTTAGTTTTACTTCTCATTTTCCAACTCTTCAGACATAACTGGTTTGTTCTATGTAAGATACTTCACAGTAAACTGCCTATCGGCCTAAAGTCATTCATGTCATATTTGCAGATGGCTCAAGACTGAGGAGAACTACCATTATGGATGACAAAATTAAACCCTACCCCATTCCCAGTCCTAAAGATCATGGCAGCCCAAGACTATGGGTAAAATTAAAATAGGAAAAAAAAAATTATAATAAATGTAAAATCTTAAACTTAGGTAAAAACAGTTTTTCAAGTATGAGGTGGTTAGAGAGTGGCTAAAAAGTAATGTGTTTGAAAAAGAACATGGTTTTTAGTGCGGTTTGATGTGATATGACAGGCAATTACCATACCTTCCCCTCAAAAAAACTCCTTTTTTTTTCCTATCCTAGGCTGTATTGGCAGTCATTATTTTGGAAGAGGAAATAATATTCGCTTTACTTTTTCCTGGTCATGTCATGTCTAGAGTGTTATGCTTAGCTCTTAGTATTGCATTTTAGAAGAATATTGATAAACTGTTGAATACCCAGAGGAGGACAAGGATAATAAAGGACCAGGATCCTGGTCATGTTAATTGAAGATCAGTTGAAGAAAGTTGGAATAGTTACCTTGGAGAAGAGAAGAGTTATGGGAGATAGCACAATTGTCTTCAAGTATCTAAAAGACATCCATGTGAAGATGGGGTTAATTTGTTTTTTTTCCCTGCCTGGACCAGAGGTTAGAATTCAGAACAGTCGGGATAAGTTGGAAAGAGGCAAACTTCACTTGATGTAAGGAAAATGAAACCAAACCAAACTGATTTACTAATGATCAGAGCTATTCAAAATGGAAATGGCTGCTTCATGAGACTAGGGGTTTCCCCTCACTGGTAGATTTCACCCAAAGGTGGAATTACTACTCTTATGTTGTTATAGAGGACATAGACGATCCCTCAAATCCCTTCCAAATCTAGAATTCTTTGTGTCCTGTCTCCAGGCCTAGAGTTCTTTCTGTCTGATTGCTTTTGTGTTAAGCAAAAATGCAGTTTGTTCTTTGGGGTCTTCTAGGAAATACAAATATTCTAGCTTTCCAAATGGTATTTGTGGAGTTTTTTTTCATTCTGACAGTTATGTTTAGGAAAGTATTTAGGTGTTGGAAGCAAAGGAACTAGGATTCTCATTACTTTGGTGTCTGGATTCAAATCACAATATTTCAATCCAGGTCTTACCATAAATAAATACATTCATCTTCTGTAGTTTAATAAGTTCAAACAGCTAGCCTCCTCAGCTGGCTCCCATCAGGAAATGCAACTGTTGTGGAATAAGATCTTTCTTCTGTGTGGGCAGGGTGGCTCCCTGATATGTGGTTGGCTTTTGCAGGCTGGTTGGCTGCATGACTGTGATTTATTATTTAACTCTGTGCTCTGTTCATTGCAGCAGGGGGTCTTTTCTTCCTGTAGTTCCTTTGAGATCTATGGATGTCATAATACTATTGCACAGTGGATTGGACATCATTCCAGGTTGTTGCTTGCTTCTAAACTCCTCTGAAAGGGACGATTTTCATCACTTCCACTATACGCAAAGAGAATTTGTTGCCAAGCTTATTTCCTCTCTGATACACAATTTGTTCATAGGGGCATAAAGCCATAAGCAGCTGTTCTCTGGGTTCCCAGTTGTCAGGTTGGAAATTATGAAGCGCTTCATGCTGCTATGTAGAATTATAGTTAATACCTACAGAAAACCTGTTCAATTAGCAGCAGTTACCTCATGGCTGGTTATGTAATTATGGACTATGAAAGAGGCACAGTGCCCCATTGCACAAATACATATATGTAAAGAAGAATTATTTTTAATCTGCAACTATTAGATGCCAAAATACATTAATTCCATTTCTTTTTAGTAGTTGGCTTGGCATTTATTCCAAAGAAAATTCCCCTCCTCCCTTTTTTCTTCTTCTTAAATGAAGGACAGAGTTATCAGAGAGCTTAAGAACTTTGTTTGAAAACTCTCACTTGGGGAAGTTAATTTTCTATGATGTAGTTAGTCCTCTACCCACATCTACCTCCAATAAACCTTTTCTCAGTTATGTCTTTTTAAATTTTTTTTCTTAAATTTTTAATTAATCTACTATGTCTTAATGAAGAAAAGTTATAGTATTTTGTTGTCTGAGAGTGGGGCAGAAAGAAGGAAGGTAAGTATGAGAAAATATCTGTAATTTGAATGTATTAGAGTGAAAATCAAGATCTAATAGTGGAAAGCATGTTAAGTAGTCTCCTTGAGAAATATGTGATACACTGTGGCTTTTGAGGTCTTATCGTCCAAACTGCATACAAGTAGTGAGACTTTGTACAGCGGAAGACAAGTGACAGTGGTGAAGTCCTGGTGTTTCACACATGTGCTTGTAAGAAAAACTCAGCAAGGAAACAAACCATAAAATCCATTGAAGGTAAGACTATAAACAAAGGCCGCTTCTCATCCCTGTTTTTCTCCTTGTTTCTTTTAACGTCTAGGAGATGGTTGGTTTTGTTCTTCTGTTGTTTTAATTGTCCACTTCCCTTCTAAAAGGTGTTTCAAAGATTGCCAGCCAAGAAGTGTGACATTTGATTCATTGCTGAATCATATTATGATATCCCCAATCACTGAAACTAGAGACAGCATTTTTATTCTGTCATTTGAGAATTTGGGTCAGCTCTCCTGGGAACTCTGAATTTGATTTTCATTTCCTCTCTGAGCTGCAGTTTCTTCACTGCAAAGACAGTGCAGTGAAGCATACAGGACAGATGTGGATGGGAACAGAAAACAACAGCCACCACCTCACACTTCTCTAAGTTGGGAGCGATAAATGTAGAAGAATATAATAGTTAATTAAAAAAAAAAAGTTGTTCTTGAAAGGGCAAGCAGTGGTATGGTTGTGAAAACTATCTGCTTAAAAGGAATTTGGATAAGTAAGACAGGTCTTTGGAAATATGCCATAGGCTATCTGGTATAGCAGAGAGAGAGAGCAAGGGAAGGGGGTGAGGGGTGGGGAGTAGGCCAACTAATTGATTTGTGTTTCGAGGTTGAAGAATTGCTCATGAGGCCATGTTCTGGAATCCCAAAACTCTCTGTGCTAATTGTCAATGCCCTCAGTTGAAGGCGATATGTTAATAAAAAAAGAGTGTTCAAAGGACAAGCCCGATAAATAATAAATGAGCCATAAATTAGATCAGAAGATGATGAGAAGGAGAAATTACATTTTTTGACTGCTTGTGCTAGTTAAATGATCTAGAGTGCATGCGGCGACACCTATCTTTTCCATGACCTGTCTATCTTTTCCATGACCTGTGCCTGCTGTGCTTTTGTAACCTATAGATATGTCAAATGTGTTCCAAGTAGCCCACAGAGAATATTTCACCTCCATCCTTGGAAAAAAAGCCTAAGCTGAAATAGGCAAAGGGTTCAAAGTACCCTGGCTTGTGGAGAGAGGAAAAAGCAATTGAAAAAATGTTCTGTTCTGTTTTTACACCAATTTTTCTTTTTGTTAACCTTTCTCCTTTGTTATCAAAATGAGTAAATTATTTTTAAAGGTATGTGAGGTCTAGTGATGTGACCTAATATAGCTCTTTCCCTACCAGACTGTACTTCATTAACAGTAGGAGTAAGGAATCAGGGATGTAAAATTGGACCAAAACTGAAGGAGAATTGAAAAAATCAACTAAAGCACTCAAAAATAAAGGTTTGTCGAGAGCATCCAAAATTACCTCCATCACAGTTTACCTGTTCTTTTTATTGCTTCAAAGTCAGGTTCTCTCTGCCTTCTAATAAGCTATCTAATGAATCTCATAGAATAACCTGCTAACAAAATAATGTTTGAAGAGGTTCTCCAAACTAGACTCTGTTTTCTTTCTTTATGGAATGAAGGCAGAAAAGTTTTATTAAGCACTTATTATGTGCCAAGCACCATGCTAAGCTCTTTAGAAATATCTTGTTTGAACCTCATCACAATCGAGAGAGGAGCTACTGGTTTTATTCCCATTTAACAGTTGGGGATGCAGATGTAGATAGGAATTAAGCAACTTGCTCAGGGTCACAGAGCCAGTCTGAGGCTGAATATGAACTCAGGTCTTCCCGACTCTAGTCTCAACACATTATTCACTGTTCTACCTAGCTACATGTTAACAGTGATCACCTGGGAAAAAAGGCTGCCTTTGTTATCTCAGAGGAGTGATTATGATTGAAGAAATGACCCTTTCAAAGGATAGAGCAGTTTTGGGCTTACTGATAATGTATTTTTTTTGTTGGGAGGGAGGAGAAAGAAAAGGTTGTGGTAAGGACAGGGTACATCTCTATAAACCATACCATTTATCTGACTTGCCTATATTGTGAATGTGTAGGGCTAGCTGTGACTAAGTACCCCCAGAATATCTTTTGTAAACAATGTTCAAAGCTTTTGATGGTAAGCTTAAAGTATGAGAGTTAGATATTTAGCTGTTTCCTGTACTGTTTTTGGTCTCTCAAGTATCTGTAATTTTCATTAAATTACTGACCTATCTCCTATATCAGTCACAAAGGTCCTTAATGGTAAGGCGCCATTTCCTGCACATAAGTAATGTAACTTATTACAGCCTACTTGCATATACCTGGATAACTTTCCATTTTCTTCATTAGGTGAATATTAGTGTTTGAATTATGGGTTTTTAACTGATCAAACACCTATATTCTCTGAAAATGCTAGGCTTCCCAAATACGATCTAGTATTAATATTTCCTCTTAGTATATTCTCATCCTGTTTCACCAGTCATATACCTTGGATGAATTAGGGAGAGAGAGGAGAGACAGAGAGAGAGAGAGACAGAGAGAAAGAGAGAGGCAGAGAAAGGAAGATGGAGAAGAAGGGAAAATGGGGAGGGGAAGGGTCTCTTTGCAGTATCAGCTAGAGTACTTATCAAGAGTAAGAATATCTCTATCATTAACAAGCTCTTTCATCCTAGATGTCTTACTTTCATACTTTTTTTTAATCTTTGAATGATCAGTAAACTTGGTTCTCTCCATAACACAACAAATCCCTTGCTACCTTCTATAGTACTGGCCACTTTTTGTCTAATACCCTTTGATAGGTATGGCATGAGCAGCTTTCCAGGAGAATGCTACTGTGAACAGCTTTTCAAGGTTCTGATTACACAGTATAGTGAACACTCTATGTATTCCATTACAAATCAGAGCAAAACATTCACAGTAAATCAAGGTATAGCATTCCCAACAGCTTTGGTGTCCTTTCCAGTTCAATTTTTTTGGAGGTGATTTATGATAACTATAACCATCTCTTATAGATAGGTACTGTAATATCATTTTTTGTTTTGTTTTTTTACAAATAGAGAAATGGTTGTGCATACATATATACATCTTCTCCACAACTGAATAGTTTGTAGAGGCTACCACAAAAAGACAGGGATTAAAGATTTCAGTCTTCAATTAAAAGTGCTGAATTATATTTTTCCTGAGTGATTTTGTATCTATCCTTCACCATTGCATTTTTTTAAATGCTTCAAAATTTTATTAAAAATTAACAGTGGAATGAGTAGTGCTCTAGAATTAAACAACAAAAACAACATAGCTTATTAGATATTGTAGCTTATAATATAGTCCTAGAAAACTGTTTTTAAATTAAAGAAGAGACTGGAAATCATAGTATCTAGATGGATTAAACTAAAAATTAAAAATTAAATTGGATGTTTATCTTTAATATGACATTATCTGAGAGACAGATTCACTTTTCATGGTACACAGAGAGACAGAGTCTCATGCTGTTAATGTTAATAATAGGGTTTATTGATAGAATTCAAAGCCAATTTAGGAAATAGAATTAGTAGAATTATTTCCAATCATATCACTTGATCTTTGATCTTGATATAGGTTCTGGTTCTGAGCCAAGGAAGCATTATATATGGTAGCTTTATGTAACCTCCTTTCCACAGACTGTAATCTGGATGATTTTAAATGGCCCCTAGAAGTTAGGGTCTGTGGAGTTTTATACTGAGTTTTCAAAGGAAGCTGAAATCTTTCCCAGATGCTCCAACATAAAAGTACCTAAGCTATCTTTGAACAGATCACTCATGAGTAGACCACATAAAGACAAAAGACACGGCTTAGTGTATCATTTCTTTGGTGTCAGACGCTACACTTTATGAACTCATCCATTCATTCAAGTTTTTTTCTTCCCAGATGTTCCTCCTCCCCTCTGAGAGAAGAGGGTCAGTCTAACCAGATTGAATTATTTGAATATCATTTTACTTTAAACTTTGTTGTTGTTGATATTTGTTGTTTTTCAGTCATCTCAGACTCTTTGTGACCCCATTCAGGATTTTCTTGGTGAGGATACTGGAGTACTTTGCCATTTCCTTCTCTAGCTCATTTGACAGATAAGGAAACCGAGACAAATAGGGTTTTGTGACTTGTCCAGAGTCACACAACTAGTAAGTGTCTGACACTGGATTTGAACTCAGTTCTTCCTAATTCTAGGCCCAGTACTTAATTCACTATATCACGTTGTTGCTCCCTCAGTTGTTATATTATCCCCAAATTGTATTGCAGTAACAAGAACTGCAACTTAGTTTTAAGTCATTCTGGCAACAAGAATTTATTAAGCACTTATTTTATTCCAGGCACTTTGCCAAGTACTAAGTATACAAAGAAGGCAAAAATCATTCTTGCCCTCAAGGCATTCACATCATAACGGGGGAGACAACATGCAAGTAATTATGTACATATAGGATATCCATACATATACGTATATACATGTGTGTATGTATACACACATACACAGAGTAAATTGGAGGTAACCCTCATCGAAAATGAGAAGGCATTAGCAGGAAGGGGAATCAAGAAATCTCTCAAAGAATATGTGATTTGAATTGATTCTTCAAGGAAGCCACAGAAACCAGGAAGCAGAGATAAAATACAGAGAATATTCTAGACAAGCAGGACAGCTGGTGAAAAGGCACAGATTATGTGAAGGGGAGAAAAATTGTAAGAAGACTGGAAAAAAAGTAGGAAGCAGCCAGGTTGTGAAGTCCAAGTAGAGGATTTTATATTTGATCCTGGATCTAAATGGGAAATATTCAATTTATTGAGCAAGGGAGGAACATGGTCAGTTTTAGGAGTTAGAAAGATCACTTTAGTACCTAAATAAGTACTGAAATGGGGAGAGATTTGAAGGAGCGAGACCAGTTGCTAATAGTTCAGGTGTGAAGTGATGAAAGCATGAACGAGAATGGTGACTGTGTCAGTGGAGAGGAGAGGACATATTTGAGAGATATTGCAAAAGTAGAAGTGAAAAGACTTAGCAATAAATTGGATAGGTGATATGAGAGAGGAGTTAAGTGGGAAGCTGTGATTGCAAGCCAAGGTTACTTGGAAGATGGTGGTACCCTAAGCAGTAAGAGAAAAATTAGGGAGAAAGGAGGGTTTGGGGGGAGCAGAAGATAACAACTTCAGTTTTGGATTAGTTGACTATGTGATGTCTGTGGTAATCCAGTTTTAGACATGTGATAGACATTTGGAGATGTGAACCTAGAAGTCAGTAGAGAATTTGGGTCCTGATGAACTGTTGTGAGAAATCATTTATGTAATGATGATAGTTAAATCCATGGGAGCTGATGAGATAGTAGAGAGAGATAGCAGAGGAAAGTCAAAGATGGGTGCTTGAGGGACACCCACTTAGTGGGCACGACCCAGATGAAGGCTCACCAAAGCAGACTTAGAAGGGACAGTCAAATAGGATAACTAGGAGAAAGCAGTACCATGCAAACTTGAAGAGGAGACAGTATCTAGGAAATTAGAGTGGCAGTGTCAGAAACTTCAGAAAGATCAAGAAAGATGAGGATTGAGATGAGGACATTAGATTCAGAGATCACTGATGACTGGAGAGAGCACCTTCACTTTTCACTCCCCCAACCTCATATGGGTGTTTAATCAAGATTAATTTTGATTGAACAAACACCAAAAAAGTGATTAGTATGGTATAAGGCACTGTGCCAATTGAATATTCAAATATTCAGGGGCTAAAATATCTTGGACCTTCAAAGACATTACATTTAGAGTGATGTTTAAAATTTATATTTTTTAAGAGTAATTTGAGTTTTTCCCATTTTATCTGTTTGTTCACTTTTGATTTTGTATTTATTTGCATTGCCAAATTCCTTTACATAGTACTTAACAAATCCTCGAGGATCACTTTAGCATGATCTTTTCCACAGCACTTCAGATTGGATGCTATATATCCAGTACGTATTAATATTGCATATTATTCCAAGCTCACTAAAACATCAACAAATAATATCTAACTTGAGCACAAGTATCTATAGATTTGTGCCTCATATAGTACCTTGCATATAATACATAATAAATATTTGTGGAATTAAATTTGTGTAATAGGCATTATATGTGTCTCCTATTATCGTTGGAAGGCAGTAGGGGCAGATAATCAGACCTGGAGTCAGGAAGACCTGAGTTCAAATTTAACTTAATCCTCAGTTTCTTCATCTTTAAAATGAACTAGAGAAGGAAATGACAAACTGTTCTAGTATCTTCACCAAGAACACTTCAACCGGGGTCACCAGGAGTCTGACATTACTGAAAACTATTAAACAACAACAAAATGACAAGCATGTGCAAAATACTGTGTAAATCTGTACGGTGTTTTAAATATTATTTTTATGGCTGTGTGAATAAGCACATATGTACACACACATGTACATTACATATAGTTGTTTTATATGTATGTTACAACTTTATGTATTTATATATTATATATAAAACATTTTTCTGTAAACTTTATATACACTTGTATTATATCTATTGATATAACACAACTGTATGCAAATACATTTTACACGCAGCTATATCTCACAACTATATGCAAAATACTTTGCAAAAATCTACCTGGTTATATATAAAACTCATGTTACATGTAACTTTATTAGAGCATTATTATATATAACTGTTTATAGCAGTGGTTCTCAACCTTCCTAATGCCGCAACCCTTTAATACAGTTCCTCATGTTGTGGTGACCCCCAACCATAAAATTATTTTCATTGCTACTTCATCACTGTAATTTTGCTACTGTTATGAATCGTAATGTAAATATATGATATGCAGGATGTATTTAAATTGAACATAACCCACAGGTTGAGAACCACTGGTTTATGGCATTCATAATGCTATATGTGTCATACACACCATTATATGTAACTAATAACTACACATGTCACATTTATACATGTGTTATATAACTTCATATTAAGTATAGAAATGATTAACTATATATGTATGTATAATCGATTTATGCAAAATACTTTACAAACCATGATTCATTATATGTATATATGCATGTTATTTGTAACTTTATCCACAGTTTATGTATTTTATATATAGTTTTATACATAACTAATAACTACACATATGACATTTATACACCTATGTCATAGCTGCATGCAAAATAGTTTGTAAATCTACATGATGTGTATGTATATATTATAAATATATGTGACTTTATATATAATTATGTTTATATGTCATCAGTAACTACACACATACATATATGTATATGACCATATATACACACATATGGGTAGAAAACAACTGTCTTAAAATACTCTGTAAGCTTATATAGCATTGTGAGAAATAGATAGATTGATTGATCTCTCTCTCTTAACCATTACCATACCCTTTTGTGAGATAAGATCCTAAAGTATATATTCTCTCACACTTTACCCTGAAGGAACTGAAATTCCCAGGAAACTTGAATGACCAGGTCAGTGGCCACACAGCATCTTAGGTATTAGAGGCATGATACCAACCCAAGTCTTTCCCGATAGTAGTTGTATAGCCGAAAGAAACCTCAAAAATCATCTAATCCAGTGCCCATCATTTGACCCAAACAATAGCTGGGATCCAGAGCAATGAAGTGATTTGCTCAAAGTGACATAGCTAGTAAGTAAGTAGCAGACCTGGGGTTTGCATCTGTGCCCTCTGAAGTCAAAACATAGTGCTGCTAACTAGAGAGATTTGTTCTTTTATTCCTCTTTCTTAATCATATTAATGATTATGTTTTAGTTAAGGTAGCTTTGAAAATGTATCATGAAAAATTTTTGATAATGGTGTTGGATTGTGGAGCAGAGACTAGTAAAGACTAATACGTAATAACTTCTTCAGCACCTGAAATAAAGTGTTTGTATGGCCTCCTGATTTTTCATAGTTCTGGAACATGTTGGGACCCTTCGGGAGGTCAAAACACAATTATTGCGCCGTGTTTCCATGGATCTTTAGTGCAGAAGGAAGGAAACAAAAGATCCCACTTTGTTATGAGATCTTAAAGACATTTTAGGGGTCTCTGAACACTTGATGTGGTCTGAAAATAAGCACTGTTTATGTGGAAACCACAATTGCATTCAAATTGAAGTCTTTGTCAGTTTTGTTTTGGCACTTAAAGAATTTCTTTCAGGAAGGTTTTTAGAGACTACTTTTTAAAAAGGCCACTTTTATTTTAAAATAAAAGTTAAAAAAATAGATAATCAAGAATAGGATATATTATTGCCCCCTGTAGAATTGATTGCGCTTTCAATACTATCCTTGCAACAGTGAGCCTCTTTTTGGAAAAAGTGCCAATTTTACTTTCATGCCATTTTTTTATATGAATGGCTAATACCCACATTAAATTGTAGCACTATTAGATATGTCAGTAGGAGGTGGGATAAATTCTTATGTTCTTTTTAAATAATGAATAACCTAGACCTAGCCCCAGTTCTGTAAGGGTTTACACTGTAAAACAAGAGATAGGATCATACCTTTAGAACTGGAAGGAACCTTAGAGGTCATCCCTAATCCCCATGTTTTACTGAGAAGGAAAGTCCATCTTAGAGTGGTTAAATGACTTGCCCAAGATACATAATGCATAATCCATGTCTGATTTGGATTCCAACATGGGTCCTCCAACATTTTTTCTACTGCTCTATGAATGTGTGATATGTAGAGCAGAGGTAAATACATTTTAGGAGGGGGGCTGAATAAAGTATGGGAGAGGGGGTATTCTAGAAAATTCTCTGAACTTTGTTGGCATTGGAAATGCAAATCCTTGCAGAATGATTCACTTCTCCAGCTTGACATCTAAAAATATAAGATGCTCCCTTCCATATCAAATTAGGCCAAGCCCTTTTAAAATCAGCTATTTGAGGGAAATATAATGCAGAACTGGGAAGCAAAGGAAAGGAAGAAGTGCTAAGTATATTGAATACAAAATATTAACACCTATTGGAGATCTGAGAGGAGGCAAGGAGTGTGAAGTTGATGCCAAGTACTGATAATTGGTGGAACTGACAAAAAACAATTTAACAAGATCCTCTCTTAAAGAAAGGAGCTTACCTTTACTGAGGCAAGCTGATCCAATTCTGAGCCTTGTGTTTGTTTTTAACAGGATTGTATGGCTCGAATGTAAATAACATATCTGGGATGATGAAAGACCTTTAGTGAAGAAGGCTCAAATCAGAGAGGGGCTCATTGCCTGAGTCTACAAATTTTCTTTTATTTAATCACAGAAAGGAATGCAGAGGGGGCAAACAGCTTGCTTAATTCCTGAAATTCCTTTGGTGGGGAATGATAAAACCATTAATGTCCATGAGTTAGCTATAAAAGGTTTAACATTTAAATGCCTGAAGAAAATGGTTTGACATATTGACAACAAATTATAATAAAGTCCTTCAACCAACTGAAAAGGATGCCTGGGACTCTTTCCTGTTTTGATAGTAAGGAAAGGGGTTTTGAGACTTGACTGACACTGAAAAATTTGAGGGCCTGTCATCCAGTAGAAATGGGGGAGGGCTTTATAGGGACAAGTAGAACTCATGAGCAGAGGTGTTTCTATCTTATGTCAGTCACTTGAAATAGACAAACTGGAGTAAGTGAACTTGGCCCATGATTTGGGCCAGATGTGAGGAGAAACTAGATTTTGTGCAGTTCTTTAATGCACATGACTCCTTTGCCTAGAGCCAGAGTTGTCAAACTTTCAGAATTGGGATTTTCTTCTTGATTAGAGGGGTTGGGGCTCTGTTAGCTCATAATATCAAAAAACCAAAGCTCTCTAAAGGGCTTCCAGTTAAAAAAAAAACCTGATCCAGACATTAATTTGGATTAACAAGCTCCTCTTTTAGAATGCAAGTACCTCCTGGGAGTTAAGCTTATCAATCATTTGTGGGAACTTTGGTGTGAATTCTTTTAATCAAATAATCATATTGCTCTTTGTTGGGGAAGAAAATGGAGATGAATAGTACTGAACAGATTGGGAATTTTGATATTTAGAGACTGGGAGAAATGACTAGGAGAAGTACTTTTTGAGTGTGGAATATTTGGGGGTAAAACCCTCAGTGCCCTGCTGAAGTGAAGAATCTGAAGGAGGCTGAAGATTGGACCCTAGAGAAGGGATGCCTGAATGTATTAGAGAATTAAAGAATGGGTGAGTACCATACACAAACTCTTCTCAGGTTTGGAAGGGCTAACCTCCTTTGACACCCACTTTGGTGTCATTGAGCATCTCATGTGACTTTCTTTGCCATATCTTTCACACAACCTTCATGATTACCCTAGAACATACCAACAAGTGCTTATGAGTAGCTGTATTTGAATTCAGGTCTTCTTGACTCCAGGGTAAGTAGATGGCACAGTGGATAGGGCGCTGGTCTTGGAATCAGAAAGGCTCCTCTTCATGAGTTCAAATCCTGCCTCAGACTCTTATTAGCTATGACTAGCTAAGTCACTTAACCTTGTTTTCTTCATTTCTTCATCTGTAAAATGACCTGGAGAAGGAAATGACAAACCCCAAAATGGGGTCAGAAAAAGTTGGACCTGGTATTTTATCCACTGTGCCTCCTAGCTTCCCAGATGGGCAGGGCTTTGGTTGCCTGGAGGCTTAATACTTCATCATCTCTGAGATTTTCATCAACCTTGATACTCCGCCTCCTCCCTTCTGATTGGAGGGTGGGGCCATGAACTCCAAAATCCAAGGAAGGCTTGACTCAGACATCTCATTTCTTACCTGGCTGCATTACCTTAGGATTTCTCTGATTACTTCTCCACTATGCCCTTGCTGTTGGATACTCTCTCCTTTTCCTACCCTCAACATCCCCACTTCCTGTTTTTCAGTTTTGTGTCTTCCCCCATGAGATTATACCTATGAGTTCTTGGAAGGTGAGGGTCAGCTTACTTTTTTATTTGTATCCCTAGCATTTAGCATAGTGACTGGCACATGGTAGACACTTAATATTTATTGACTATTATTGCCAGGTGTGAGATTTGTGGAAAAGAAGAGCCCATCTGGGGTAGAGCCACTTTCCTACTAGAAGAAGTGAATCATCTGTTAGCTTATTCCTGTATACTAATAGATATGAGATTTTGTGGATGGATATTCCTCCAACCATGCATAGGGGACCCACTCCATCCAAGTATATTCTGAATTACTCTTGTTTATTTCCTCCCATAAATTCCCAAGGGATATACTCATTGCCCTGAATGCCTTCCTCATTGTGATACAATCACTATCTTCTAAGAACCCTCCTTCCATCCTCTTCCTGGTGCATTAAACTAATTGTGATTAGCCCGGAGGAACTAAAAAGCTCAAGTTATACCTCCCTCTGGCTATATGACTTTTTGGTCACCTAAGAGCATAAAATAGTTTAATCATGTGGACTTAGAGGGCCTTCAAACTTGATACATATTGAGTCATCATGTCTTGCCTTAGAGTAGAACTTCATACGGAAGTGAGAGGGACCTAGGCAACCCAAGCTAAGTGTTCTAGTATCTTTGTTGAATAACTTTTCTCTGCTAGGCTAAGTAAAGCCTCCTTTTGTTTACAAATGCCTCATTTCGTTCTACTGTCCCTCATCCATCATTCTTAACACTTGACCAGCTCATCTTTTCTTCCTATCATATACTTCCCCAATCACATATTTTACTTCTGTACCTTGTCAAGGCATCTCATTGAGTATTGATAGGAACAGCTCGCTATTTTTAGCAAGTTATTCTTGTTGACTTAAGTGTGAAACTCAGTTGTTTCAAAATACAAGGATTGTAAACTGTGTCACTGCCCTCTAACTTTCAGAGTCCTGACATAAAGTCCCACATACTTATAATTAGGCTGTAGGGAGTGTGGCATAAGAAATGAGTAATCATTTGGCACTTATTGTGTGACATTTGGCAAGTTACTCAACCTTTCTAACTATTGTTTTGTCATTTGCAAAATGGGAAATGTAATAGTCATATTGCCCACCTCAAATGTGTTTAGTGACAGAGACATTTTGTGAACCCTACTACTTCATATATGTTTGCTATTAATATATGCTTTCAAAACACTGACTCCATGTCTGATTTGATATCAGCCCCTCCAATCAAAAACCAAAATCAAACAAACAATCACACAAAAAACCAGATTACTAATTATGGGGACCAAATCATATATTGAATGATAACTTTGAATTGTTATTCATTTTATAAATTTATGCTCAAATAATGATATTTTGTATCCTTGGAAGAAAATAAAGAATGTAAATTATTGATTTTGAAAATTTCAGTTCCAAATGTTCAGATAGGGATATGGATATTTATTGAAAATTACTTTTCTTTGTGTCTTCTGAGGTCCACATTAAAAAAAGGAGTTATAGTTGTGTCAAAAAGAATTGTGGTTTTTCTTCTGTAATATCAGTAAACAAAGGCTCCTATACACGTGAAAAACTTTCTCCATCTGTGACCCAAGTTGTATTAATGTCTGAAGAACTTTGAATGCATCTCCTCTTGAAATCCTCTTGTTAATAAGTGAATTAATCAAGTCAGCAAAGACCAAAAAAAATGAAACAAAACCAAAACCCAAAAATAACAGTCCAGTCAGTAAAAGAAATTGGCAAATTTGTATGAGTGACTGGGTATTTTAAGTCTGTCTAGACACTTAAAAGAAATACCTCATGAAATGTAACTTTGGGTTGGGAATAAAGAAGGATGGAAAGCATGATGATATGATAGCGACTTTAAGATTTTGCTGTAAATATCTAATCTTTCATGTCAAATTTACTGCAGGAAAAAAATCAATTCAGTTTCATCATCAAAGGAAATTCTGTTAATTGGTATCTACTAATGGGGATCCCTCTGAAAACTGAGGGGGCCTGCTATGTGCCCAGGACTGGGCTATTACTGTAAGATATTAACTGATTTTTTTCTGAATCATTGTGCTTTAGCATCAAGCATATGTAGGCTCTAATCTGTTAAACAGGATAAAATACTGCTTGTGGAAAGTAATTACAGGTTCTTAATGGAAATGACAGTATAAAGCCTCTGAGATGGTACTTGTCATACTAGCAACAATATAAAAAGCGTACAGAAGGCCCTGGGTTCTCTATAGAAAGACCCCTTCTGGAGATAATGATAGACCAGCTTTCCGAGACTTATAGGATCAGATAGCAACCTGATAGGGGGTGCTACTTTCACCTAGGGTGAACAGCTGTGCGAGCCATTCAGGAAGAACAGAGACAATAAAGAGAAAGTGTTAAACAACGGATAAACATTGCAAAGTCCCCATCCAGGGCAGGGCTTTGAATTTAAAATATCAATGGAGAGAAAGGAAAAGGGGCTTATTGACTTTTCAGTTATTTGGAATAACAGTTATACATAGTTTCTAATCCAGTACTTTTCAGGGGGTCACTCTACGAAGCCAAGTTTCTTTCTGGAGAGTCTAAGTAAATTCTGGTGTTTAATTAAAGTAATAAGGTTTATGCTACAATTTATTTGGCAACACCAACGATCTGTCCGTGTAATGGCAGAAGCTGTGAGTTTACAGCTGTGAGAGACCTTTATATCAAATTTGCTTAACACTTGCTTGTGAGCTCAGTTTATTGGCAAGTGATTTTCATTTAATAAACTTTTATGGCTGAACTGTGAAGGACATAGTGGACATAGTGTGTGTTCTATGTATAATGTTTGCATCCCTCATTTTCTTAAGAAATGGAAATTTGGTAGCTTCAAATGAAAATGACCATTCTGTTGATCAGGCAAGAGACCCAATTTCTTCTTTGGTCTAACTGGATACTTCATTCAGGTTGCTACATTGATCTGGTCATGGAAATTAGTATCAAGAAAAAAAAAAAAAGGTGAAATTTGTGGCCAAGCAGTGCCTTGGTTGGATCATTATGATTGTGTCTTGGCTATAAGACTTCTAAAATGATATGTAATTTCCCAGTATTTTGAATGAGTACTCCTTGAAGGAATTACATTTTGGCTGCAGTTATTGGCAGGGAGATTGTATATAAAAGCGGATGATAATTTCATCCATTAGAATGTCTTCCCTATAAAAAGGTAATCTCTTTGAGGGCAGGCTCTGTTTGTCTTTTTGTTTCAATTTGTGTTTTCAGCACTTAGCACAGTGCCTGGCAAAACAGAAACTGAATCAAAATGCCCCAAGGAATTGGCCAAAGAAGTATGAGATTTCTGTTAATAATAATATAGAACGTTGACCAGGACATTACTGGTTTGGGTGAGTGTTAATTTTCTTCTTTTCACTACTTTGAAACATCTTAGAAGCATAGATTTTTTTGGAGGGGGGAGAGGGAAGACAAGGCAATTGGAGTTAAGTGACTTTCCCAAGCTCACACAGCTACTAACTGACACTTCAGACAGTCAAGTGTCTGAACTCAGGTCCTCCTGACTCCAGGACTGGTGCTGTATTCACTGAGCCATCTAGCTGCCCCAAGTACACGTTTTTACAAGTGGAAGTGTCCTTAGATAATTTCAGTAAATGAGTCTTCTAAATCCTACTTCACAGTAAGACTATGTATAGTCCCTGATTTCAATAGTTGGCTTGGATTTGCTTTCAATATAATTTAATTTAGTAAATATTTATTAAGAGCTTATTAGTTAACAAGCCAGTCAGTCAGCAAGTATTTATTAAGTGGTTATTCTTTGCCAGGCTCAAGTGTAGAGATTAAAAGCCAGAACAAAAAACAGCCCCTGCCCTAAGGATCTTACATTCTGCTTTGGGGTAGGGGGGAGGTGGTTTTCTGGGAGAGAATACAACATGTACATAGCTAAATAAATTTATTTTGAGAAGAGAGAATCACAACAGGGATCAGCAAAAGGCTTTCCATACCATGGTGTCCTAGATAAGTCTTGAAAAAACTGAATATTTAAAAAGTCAAACTATTAGATAGCAATGAGGTCAGAACACATACCCAGCATGGTTTACACTAACGTGTAAAAAAGGGATGGAAGTAGGAGATGTAATTCTAGATATATCAAGTTTGAGCTAAGAAGTTTGTATTTATTCATAAAAAAATTCAGGATTATTTTGTTCTCTAAATTTCTTTCAGTTCTTACACTCCACAATTTTATTTATATTCCTTGAAATTACATGTGGTGAAGTGGCATTTTTGCTTAATGGTATAGAAATGGTGAAAGTTGTAGTCTTTTCCTAAGTTTTTTTTTTGACTGAGAATCTTGTTTGTTGATAGGATTCATTGATGTTATTCTGACTTAGATCCAATAAATTTTAATCTTTTATTCATATTTGTGTAAACTTAGTTTCATATTTTATTCTGATATAATGTCTTCTGATAAATGCCAAATAAATGAGTCCCTTTATGTAATAGATTCCCTGAAAAAAAGTTAATTATTGATAATTAGTAAGAAGCGCAGATGTATCTGTTAACTTTGTCAATGAATCTGTAGTGCCCCTAAACCTTATTCCCATTCTTAAAACCTGTTTATGGTCATTTCTTTCAAAACCTCTTTTAAGAAACCATTTTCCTCTGAACATCCCAAAGACCAGCCTGAATTTAATCTGTTGACACAATGATAAAGCAAAAGGGCATTTACTTAAAATAGAAAGCAGGATGAACAACAGAAACAAAAATAACCATTCAGTGCTCTCAGCACCCTTTTTCCCAAACTACCTACTATGCTCCACAATAAATCACAAACAACTGGGTGTTAACGAAATGCTTGGGAAAATCTGGCTAGTGACCTTCCTGTCCACTTTATCTCAGTAGCAAAAATCTTGGGACCAGTGATTTCTCTGAGTAGAAGTAATAGAGAGAATTGGACTTCTCTGCACTGTAACAGACTAGAAAAGCAGTAGCTTCTTGAAGGAACAGCAACTGGAGCATTATTGAATCCTCAGATGGGTCTGTAGAGTGTTAGTCGTCACCATTACCATGAAGGACAAGAAGGAATGCTGAACCTCAAAGCACAAGGAGATACCTTTTTCCTTTGCGTTCTCCCATTATTTTTTTCATCTTCCACAGTCACAATTTTTTCTAACTTAAGCGTAAATTCTCCTACCTTTCATCTCTCTCAAGGCTGATGCCCAGAATCTCACCAGGTGTACTGCAGTTACTTACCACCACCTCCCCCCCTTCTTCTTCCTCCTCCTCCCCCTCCTCCTCCTCCTCAGAGCACCCATGGGGTGGTGTCCTCAAATTGGTACTCCATGGAGGCCTGGGGAGGATGAATGCTAAAATAGATATTGACCATTGTTTTTGACAAGAGTTTTGTTACCTCTACTCATTGACCTTATTCATATGATTGTATTCATTTTCTACATTATTATTTTGGCAAGAGCCAAAATGTTTTCCTACATTAGATCTAATAAATTTAATTTTTCCTATGACTTTTTCACAATTTGTTTAGGTGTACATATAATACAGTAAAAAAAAAAAAACATCAATTTTACTGTTCACCTAGAATAGGCCCAGCTATGTGCCATCTACTATGGGATAGAGAAATACACCAAAAAAGCTTACAATCTAATTGGGATCATAAGGTATAAGAAAATTTAAAAAAAAAAAAAAACTTTAGAGAACAAGACCCAATGAATAATAAAGTTCTAATTCTATTCTGTGGACAAATGAGTATAAGTAGGAAAGGATGAAATAAAAGTTTGTTTCAGGAAACAAATAATGTAAGTGGGTCTAGAGTTTGACAGGGTAAGCTAGGTAGCACAGTGGAAAGAGTATCGAACCTGAAGTCAGGAAGGATCATCTTGCTGAGTTAAAATCTGGCCTCAGACATTTATTAGCTATATGTCTCTGGGCATGTCACTTACCCCTGGTTGCCCCAGTTTCCTCATCTGTAAAATGAGCTGGAGAAGGAAACCAAGCAAACCACTCTTTGCCAAGAAAACCCCAAATGGGATCACAGACAGTTGATATTACGGAACAAAACAAGATATTACTGAACATTAAGAACTAGAGCTTAAAGGCTCAGTAGAATTTTGTAGGTAGAAGGAAATGAGGAACGGTAATAGTAAGTCATATTTATATAGTAATGTAAGGTTTGCAAAGTGCTGTTAGAACAATCTTATGTTGCAGGTTGGTAAGACCAAGGCCAGAATCCTGCAGTCCAGGATATGCTGGAAATATTTAATCGCTTCACTGAAAAAACAAAACAAAACAAAACAAACCTCAAAACATTCATAGAACACACCTTTAACTATAATCTGCATTGTTATGATTTATCCATCTCCTTCTTAAATCTGTACAATCCCTAAAACAATAAATCAAGCCCTGACATGTAGTGTTTGCCAATTCCCAAAATCTTAATGCTCACATTGAAAATTTGCCAGTTGACTCTAGTAGTGAGCCAGTTCTACTGGAGCTCTAGTCTGTCCTTGCCTTCAATGCATTCTTAGATACCTTCCTTAAGGTTGGCATTGATTTATTAATCAATGTACTTTGAATGGGATCAGCTACTCATCCAACTGTCTCTTTTAACGTTCAACCAATCAGTAAATACCTCTTGCTTGCCATGCATTACTGTAGAGCTGGAGGAATATAAAGAAAGAGGAAAAAAATAAAAACAACCTCTGATTTTAAGGAGCTTCCATTCCTATTTTCTCTGCCTCATCCACAAAGATATCATGAAAGACTTTGGTGAAATCTAGTTACTGTATATCTGGCATTTCCTAATAAACTAGATTAGTGACCTTTCCTTTAACACTACAAACAATTCTCTTTCCCCTTCAGATTAACCCTTTTCAAAGTTTTCATGGACCTTTGCCTATATACCTTTGCAGTTATAGTTTATATTCACTTCCTCACTTCCATTAGATTATTAGATTTTTAACTCCTTGATAGGAATCTGATATGGATATCTTTGTATCTATAGTAAACATAGTGTTTTGCACAGAGTAGGCATTTAATAGAGGTAATTAAGTGATACAGTGGATAGAGTTCAGGACCTGGCGTTAGGAAGACCCGAGTTCAGATGTGGCCTCAGATACTTCCTGGCTATGTGACTCTGGGCAAGTCACTTAACCCTTTCCATATGTTACCTCATCTGTAAAATGAGCTGGAGAAGGAAATGATAAACCACTTCAAAATCTTTGCAAAGAGAACACTAAATGGGGTCATGAAGAGTCAGGCACAACTGAAAACAACTAAACAGTAACAAACATGGCATTTAATAAATATTTTTTAAACTGGAGTGGTTTGGATTGAATCAAAGAGTGATACATTCAGAGTGGTGTTAGACTGTGTCGGCAATGGTATAGGACAAATTGGGAGGAGGAGAGATTGCTCCCAGTACATTCTAGTCATCCAGGTATAATGTGTGGAGAAGGTGTGAATAAAGTAAAAGGAATGATGAACAGTTTGGAAGAAAGAAAGGAAGAGCTGTGGGGACCAGTTATAAATGACTCAGAGAATCGTGACATATAGAGCTGAAACGATCCTTCAATGTCACTTGGTTCAGTTTCCTGCATTTTACAGATGCAGAACTGAACTCCCGAGAAATGAAAGGGATTTCCCCAAGATCATGCAGGTAGTAAATTAAGAGAGCCAGAATTTAAACCCAAATCTTCCAGTTCTAATCTAGTACTTCTATTTTTTTCAGTTTATTTTTAGTTTTCAACATTTACTTCCAAAAGTTTTAAATTCTCTCTCCCTCTCTCCCTTTCCCCCTCCCCAAGATGGCATTCAATCTGATATAGGCTTTACATAGACATTCCTATTAAGCATATTTTCACTTTAGTCATTTTGTATAGAAGAATTAGAATTAGAATGAATGGAAGGAACCATGAGAAGGAAAAACCAAACCAAACCAAACCAAAACAAAATAGTCTGCTTTGCTCTGCATTCAGACTCCATAGCTCTTTCTCTAGATGTGGATGCCATTTTCCATCATAAGTCTTTTGTGATTCTGTTAGGTCCTTGTATTGCTGAGAAGGGCTAAGTCTGGTCAGTCATTGGACACTGTAGCTGTTACTTGTGTACAATGTTCTCCTGGTTCTGCTTATTTCACTCAGCATCAATTCATATGTTTTTCCAGGTTTTTCTGAAGTTTGCCTGTTCATCATTTCTTATAGCACGATAGTATTCCATTACATTCATATCCTACAAGTTGTTCAGCCATTCCCTAGCTGATGGGCATCCTCTCAATTTACAGTTCTTTGCACCACAAAAAAAGCTGCTATACATATTTTTGTGCATGTGGATCCTTTTCCCATTTTTATGATCTCTTTGGGATACATTCCTAGATGTGTTATTGCTGGGTCAAAGGGGTATGTACATTTTTAGAGCCCTTTGGGTATAGTTCCAAATTGCTTTCCAGAATATTTGGATTATTTCACAACTCTACCAACAATGAGTTAGTGTTCCAATTTTCCCATATCTTCTCCAGCATTTATCATTTTCCTGTTTTGTCATGTTAGGCAATCTGTTAGGTGTGACGTGCACGGTACCTCAGAGTTGTTTTGATTTGCATTTTTCTAATCAATAGTGATTTAGAACTTTTTCTTCCTCTGAAGAACTTTGGAATTCATTGTGTGCCTTGGAGACACTGTCAAAGAACCTCCCAGTATGGTGTGCCCACATCAAAGAAGGTGCTGTGCTCTCTCTATAAGCAAAGTAGAATTTTAGTAGCTCAAAAGCAATAGGAGATGTACAAATTTAGGGGCATCTCCACTCCAAAGATTAATATGGACTGTTCATACATGCCATGTGGTAGAGCCTTCTGAGCTCAAACTGGTCTGATCAGCCACAGTCAAACATACTGTACCTTGTTTCCAATGTAGTGATGTCATTTTTGAGTCAAGAATGAAAGAAAACAACCATATCTATGTACTGTGATACATGAACACATACACATACTTACATGGAATCATACACACTCATTTATCTGCCATTTTTTTTGTTCCTCCTTTTTTTTAAGCTTTATTGATCGATGTGATTTTATACCATTCTCAGCATTTCCTAATATACCTCTGCTCATCCACCTATCTATTGAACCCCCACTGGTGACAAAGATTAATAATTAAATAAATAAGCCAACATTTACACTTGCTTCTAATTCTTTCCTCACTCTTAGTGAACCTGGGCATTATCCTCGTTAGAAGCCTTCCCTAATTTGGACAGTTTCACTGTTTTTCTCATGTTAGAATGTGATTAAGTCACTTTGTTTTGCTCTTCATTCAGCCTCCATAGTTCTTTCTCTGGATATGTAGAGCATTTTTTCACATGACTATAGATAGTTTTAATTTCTTCCTCTGAAAACTATCTGTTCATATCCTTTGACCATTTATCAATTGAGGAGTGACTTGTATCCTTATAAATTTGACTCAGTTCTCTATATATTTTAGAAATGAGGGCTTTATCAGAAACACTGATTCTAGTACTTTTATGTGAGATACCTCTTATTGTATAGCTGGTTAGTGAAGTCATCTATGTGCTATAAACATGCTCAGTCTTAACTGAAAGTCTCTTCACTAAATCAAAATTTATTACATTTCTTGATCACATAGCTATCTCAAATTGGATAGCAGAAGAGAAGTGTACCTAAACTTTGTGTCTGTCATAGATCTCTTTGACAGTCTTGAGAAATCTATCTTATCTCTTTTCAGAGTAATGATTTTTAATGCATAAAATACACAGAATTACAAAAGAAAAACAATTATATTGAAAAAAATTATCAAAATCAAAATAAGAAACAAGTTCCTGGACTTGAAGTTAAAGAAGGACCCAAATGTAAGAATAACTTAAAGGACAGATGTTGTAACAGCTTTTTTCTTTTCTTTTCTCTTTTCTTTTCTTTTCTTTTCTTTTCTTTTCATCTTGTCTTTCAGATAATCCAATAATTCTTATATTATATCTCCTGGATCTATTTTCTAGGTCAGTTATTTTTCCAATGAGAAATTTCACATTTTCTTCTACTTTTTTTTTTACCTTTTTGATTTTGCTGTGTCATACTTGATGTCTCATACAGACATTAGTTTTCATTTATTCAATTATTATTTTTAAGAAATTATTTTCTTCAGTGAGACTTTGCATTTATTTTTCCATTTGGCCAATTCTATTTTTTAGAGTGTTATTTTACTCAGTAAACTTTTATCTTTTCCCATGCTATTAACTCTTTTTTTCATGATTCTCTTGAATTACTCTCATTTCTTTTTATAATTTTTCTTCTGCTTCTCTAATTTGATTTTTTAAAGACTCTTTAAGCTCTTCCAGGAATTCTTTTTGGATCTGAGAGCGAACGACCTATTTCTTTGAGGCTTCAAATGTAGCTGGTTTGACACTTTCTACCTTGATCCCTCTCACCATAATAACTTTCTATAGTCATTCTATTTTTTTGTTTTGCTCACTTTTTCTGCAGTTTTTTGTTTGTGACTTGGTGTTTTTATGTGAGAGTTGGGCTGTGGTCTTGCACTGTACCAGGTTTTTGTTGGAGCTCTGGGTCTTTTTGCGGGTTTTCACTATACTTCAGGGTTTAGCTTCTTACTTTCTCTAGGACAGTGGCTCTCAATCTTCCTAATGCCGCAACCCTTTAATACTCATATATGAGCGTATCTGCATGTGGGCAGACCTGCCTGGAGACAGATAGAGGAGTGGTGTCTTGGTTCCTAAGACCATCGGAAATATGTGTTTTTCTATGGTCTTAGGCGATCCCTGTGAGCCTTGTGAAAGGGTCATTCTACCCCCAAAGGGATCGCAGCCCACAGGTTGAGAACCACTGCTCTAGAAGGTAGGCTTCCCTTCTGGATTGTGCTGTGAGGTGGAGCCTCTCATTTGGCCTCCCCTGGGTGTGAGGTTTAGCTGCTGGCTTGCCCCAGGGGCAGGGCCTTGCTGCTGGGTTGCTATGGTAAAAGAGTCTTTCTGGTGGCTGGCCCTAGAGGAAGGATCTTGTTGTAGGACCCTGCTCCTGGGTTTCTATGGAAACAGGACAGGGCAGGGTTTTGCTGTTGGCTAGCCCTGGGGCAGGGCTTCACTACTGATCAGCAAAAGCCTTGCTGATGACTTGGGCTGGTGGGTGGGGCTTTGCTGTGCTGCACAGACTGCTGCCTTGCCTAGGGGCCTGCTGGTTTGCAGGAGAGGTGGGGCCTCATGGGTCAGTTGCCCCAGACTTGGAGCCTTGCTGCAGGCCCCCTGCTGTGATGCTGGCTGCTTCCTCACTCTGCCGTTTTGGTACCTGAAGTCCCCTATATATTTCTAAGTAATTTCTCCTAGGTTTAAAGTATAAAATCAAAACTTATGAAAATAGACAAGAAATGGACAATGCTTTCCCCCATCTCTATAAATAAGACTGGTGTTGTCTTGGTAGACCCCCATCTCTCTGTCTCCCTTTCCAGCCCCCATTTGCATTGTCTTATCTCAGCAGAATGTGAGCTTCTTAAGGATAAGGACTCTTATTTTTTTGCTTCTATTCATTTTCTGGCACTAAACTTATTATTTTATGCATAGTAATTAATAAGTGCTCTTTCTGTTTATCATTTATCTTTTCATCTTTATATCTGTATTATTATTTCTCTTGATCTCTATCATATCTATCTGTTTGTCTTTTTCTATCTAGCTGTTTGTCTTTCTATCTACCTGGACAGCTAGGTATCTAAGTGTCCATTATATATGATTTTCTTTCTTTTTTTTTTTAATTTTGCTTTTTTGGATGTGGGATTGCAGGGCAATTGGGGTTAAGTGATTTGCCCAAGGTCACATGGCTAATAAGTGTTAAGTGTCTGAGGCCAGATATGAACTCAGGTCCTCCTAACTCCAGCTCCAATGTTCTATTCACTGTGCCACCTAGCCACCTCCATTATATAATATTTTCTAAGAGCACTAGGGAAATTGCTGCTAAAAAAATTCTACTTCATGCTGGAACATAAATTAAGACATTTCTACATATTTAGTTTTGCTCAATGTAGGACTGATGGGAGAGGAACCTGCACCTTCTGTTATCTTGATAATTTTCTTAAAGCAAAGAGTTAGTCATTGGGGTTCATATAGCTCCTTGTGTTAATCTATGTAGAGTCCATAAAGTTATCTTGTGATTAAAGCAAACAGGCAGTGGGAAACTGAAATGTGAGCTGCTGGCTGATATATTATCAAACTACTATACCAAGCTTCACTGCCAGTTTGTTGTTTTGGTTGAAATAAATGCTTAGCGAGCTCTGCTCTTTGCATTATTGATAGGCCATTTTGTTCAGTGTAAAAGGACAAAAAAAATTTTTTGAGTAACTATTTCCAGTCAGTCAGCAGGTAAGGGTATCAGGCTCTCTTGGCTAAATACAAAGGAATATTCAGTTCTACCCGCTAGTGTTACAAACAAGCTGGATCCTTTGTTTTATCTATTTCATGATCACCAGAAGACATGTACAAAGAATCTTTAAAAAATCTTACAATGTCTCATTGAAGAAATTCTTTTATCATCAGTATTCGAATTTATGATTATTGTTGAAATGAGTTTTCTGTTGTTCAGTCCTGCTTGACTCTTTTTGATCCCATTTGGGGTTTTCTTGGCAAAGATACTAGATGGGTTTGCCATTTCTCTCTTCAAGATTGAGTTTTAGGGTTTCTGCAAGTATCAGTTAAGGATTCATCCTTCTGAATCAGCTCTTCAGCCAATAGCTCATCATTTAATTTTGAGGAACATGAATTGTGTTTATGTGTAAAATCAATGTTTTGGTAAGAAGAGTTCTGTAGTTCTTTCTGAATTATGCATGCTTTTACCTGTTTTTGCTCAGTGCTCTACTCATATAGGATTTGGTGTTTCTTAGATTCAGGTAAAGAAAATGTACTCTACATGTGTGGCATGCTTCTACTTTTTGCATGAACTACATGGGGATTTATTTTGCTTCCCTGAATATTTATTATGAGAGTTTTCCCTTTTTTGCAGTGGGAGGGGAAGAAAATAAATGATTTTTAATTTAAAAAAAAATTTATAATGTAGATTTGCAACTATTATTTAATTTTATCGACATGGTACCTCTCTCCTGAGTTAGGTAAGACGAGCAACTTTTTATCTCTAGTTTACAAATGAAGAGAGTTACCCAATAAGAATAACCAGGCTCACATAGCTCATGAGTGCCACACTAGGGACTCAAATCCAGGTTTCCTTATTCTTAATCCTCTGTTTTTTTCAGTATTTTATATCCCGATCTGAACTGAGATGTTTTTGGGTATTTTTTGGCTGACATGCTGATTAAATGAGATAAGTTATGTAAGTTCAAGTTTAGTCATATGCAACTTTTCATGACCCCATTTGGGATTTTCTTGGCAAAGATACTAGGGTAGTTTGCCATTTCCTTCTCTAGCTCATTTTACAGATGAGAAAACTGAGGAAATTAAGTTTAAATGACTTCCCCACTATCACATAGTTAATAAGTGTCTGAGGGTAGAGATGAACTTAGGGAGATGAGTGTTTCTGACTCTATGCTTAGCATTCTATTTACTGAATCACCTAGCTGACTTTACATATATGAAACTCTTAGTAAACCAGAAAGAATGATATAAATAATAATTATTTTTAGTTGTATAAAGCTAAACTAATTTGTTTGGGGGCTGTAAAGAAAATGTCAAAAAAAAATAAAGTAAAGTGATACCCTGTTTGTTTGTTTGTTTGTTTGTTTTCCTAGTCTTCTTAAGGCCCAATCTTTACTAGGGTAAACATTTTCATTTGCAATGTTGTAAATTTTCCTTGTTGTAAAGCTGATTAGAAATAAATTACCAAATGATTCCTGTCTGAAAGGCATTTGTGCAGTGATAGAAAAGATACTTACCATCAGGACTTCCTTCCTACTTTTCTTACAAGTTTGAAGTCTTTATACTTGACTTCTCTCAAATTCACTTTTCCATGCCTTATAACCACTTGACTTCCTCATCTCTTTTTGGTGTCATATGAATAAGATCAATAAGCAGTGAAGAATAGAGTAAGAAGTTCCAAGAATTGAAGACTGGGTGTTGGCATACAACTATAGAAGGATGAAGGAAATTAAACACAGACATAAGGGATTTCAGAGACAGGGAGATATCTGGGGCAGCAAAAAGTCATAGAAGCCAAAGGAAAAAAGAGTTTCATGAAGGAAAACAATTAGGGACACTCATTGAAGCAATTGGAATGAGTGCTCTCTAGATTGTTGGAAAAATCAGGAGACTTGATCAGTTTCTCCTAATTCATTTCCTTCATGTGGTGACTTGTGTTTTTTCAAATGAAAGTTTATGTGATAATTCAACTTCACACTAGGGAGTGGGAAAAGGTAAGGCCAGTGCATAAGACTTAATATGGCTAAAAAAAAACCTTTTAGGATATCCTTTTCTTAATGTTGGAGGCAGCAACTCCAGGACTGCACCTTTGGGCCCAGGCTGGTGTGATGATGTGGTCATTTTCTATACTGGAGAGTTGGTATAACCGCTTCAAATATAGTTTCCCAGTCCCTGCCCCTTTTAAAACATGTTTTTCCCTCCAATTTATAACTATATTATCTGTGAGAGATATTCCCTCCTTTTCAGGAGTTTCGAGATGGTGACTGATAGGAAACAAGGTGCTATTTGTAAATTCTTCCTTCAAATCTACATTTGGGGGATCTCTCACTATAGTAGTTGGTTGATGACAACAAGTATATAGGATTGAAATATTTTACAATGCTTCAGGGTTAGTTAACATGGAAGAGATAATGGATATTGCTGTCTCTTCTACCATGTTCTATGGCAATGGTTCTCAAGCTTTCTAATGCCACGACCCTTTAATACTCGTATGTGGATGTATTTGCATGTGGGTTGACTCGCCTGGAGATGGATAGAGGAGTGGTGTCTCAGTTCCTAAGACCATCAGAAATACGTGTTTTCCGATGGTCTCAGGCGAGCCCCGTGAACCCTGTGAAAGGGTCGTTCAACCCCCAAAGTGGTCACTACCCACAAGTTGAGAACCGCTGTTCTATGGGATGTTTGGGCCCATATGGGCACATAGGTGAAGTTTTAATTGAGGGAATAGGGAGAGGCCTTGACTGGTATTTAGTAGAAAAAGAAAAAGAAAGCAAGAAACAGTTCATGCAGTATAGTAACCAATTGATATGCGCAGGTAGTTCTGCCTCTTGCAGTCCTTGACAGATGCTAGGAGAATGAATGACCCTGGTTTGTTATGTCCAAGAGAGGATGAAAGACCTTACAGTGGTGCTTGCAACTTTTTCCCCCCTTGGGATTCTACCTAGAAATGCTAGTTCAGAATCTGAATCAATAGTGTGGGGAGGCAGCCATAAAAGTTGGTTGTATTGAGAGGCCTAACTTCTAGGAATAAGTGCATGATAATCTCTCTACTCGTCTTTCTCTACTCTTTTCTATTTAAACTACATCTGGACCTTTGTATTTCATTCTAGGTACCATTTTTTTGAGAGGGATATCAATGAGCTTGAGATAACCCAGAAGAAGGGAGGGAAACTAGGCTTTAGAAAAGTTTTGATTCCATGCTTTCTGAGGATAAATTAAAGAAACTGGGCATATTTAGAGAAAGTAAGGCCAGGGTTTGGGGAAAGAGCACAATGAGGGTTTTCAACATGAAGAGCCTTCACATGGAAGAGGAATTCTTTTTGTTCCTTTTGGCACCAGAGGAGTGAAAGAGGAGGAATGAGTAGAATTTGCAAAAGCAAATTTAGACTTGATGGCAGGAAAAATTCCCTCACAGTTACAGCTCAATTGGCTGAGAGGTGGTGGTTTTCCCCATAATTGCAGGTCTTCAAGCAGAAACTGGCTGTCCACTTATCTAGTAAGTTATAGTGGCTGTTCTTTTTTATATATGACTTAGAATAGGTGGCTATTGAGGTTCCTTCCAACTAAATTCAGAACTGTGTGATTCTGATGATAGGTAAAGACAATTTGAAAGAGAGATTTAAAGAATGTATTGAGATTTTCTTGCCAATGCCAAAAAAAAAAATTATTACACTGAAAATTTCCTACAATAGTGCCAAGGTAAAAATGTATTTCCAATTGGCATGATACACTTGAAATAGAGAACCAAGGAGACTTACAGATGCCAAATGAACTCAAGGGAAGCATTTCTCCCAGATTTTGAAACTGCTGTGCTCCCTGACTTTTCTGCTTTTAAAAAATAAAACCTAGATCCAGCATTTTGTAAGCATTACTGATTTTAAGATACTGGGACAATACAAATCCAGAATAGTCCCATTTCCAGACAGGAAACTGTGGAATTAATGAAGGGCTGGGGAAGAGATGATTTAGGAGTTGGCAGACGTAATAAAATGGAAATGTTAGAAATTGCTAATTTTTTTTCTGGTTTATTTTTTCACTTGAATTGGGTGTATTAATAAACAGTTCTTAAGTACTCTTTCTATCACTGATTAAATACTTTTCAGATTACGGTGATTAGGCAGTTTATTTCTAACTGGCTTTACTATCAGGAGAATAGGAATTGATTATAAATAGAAATACATTTTATTGCAAACACATGTTGCACATTCTTTTTTGGTAGCTGTTATTAAAGATTTCTTCTTTGATTTACATTTGTATAAAACATTTAACTTTTCACTGCCACTTTCCATAATGACTATCTTTATTGCATAGGTTTCAAAGACTAGTGAAACAAAGATGCAGTCAGTACAGAAAGTAATGAAAAGTTAAAGTACTTATGCCTATGTGGAGATAAGACCTAGTAAATGTCTCTTTGGATGCTCTACATTCCACCTCATCAGCAGCCATAGCTACTGAAAATTAAGAAAAGAAGTTGTGGCCAAATCCTTGACACTATCAAATGGTTCAACATCAAAAACTGATAACAGTTTTATTAATGGAAAAGACAATAAAGAAGTTATATTACCATCTAAGTAATTACCTCTATGATTTTCTGTCTAACTTGCAGCTTACCCTTCCAGCAGAATGTGAGCACCCTGAGAGGCAGAACTGAACTGCCTTCCTTCTCTCTCCAGCACTCAGTATAGTGCTTTGCATATAATAATCCATTGGAAGTTTGGTGGTGCAGTGGATTGAGCTCTAGGCTTGGAGTCAGGCTTACCCGAGTGCAAATTCAGACTCAGACACTTACTAACCTTGTGACTTCCTCTACCTTTTTCAGATTCAGTTTCTTAGTCATAAAATGGGAATTATAATACCTGCCATATTGGGTTGTTGTGAGGATCAAATGAGACAAAACTTATAAAGTGCTTTGTGAACCTTTAAGCATTATGTAAATGCTTAATCATTAGTATTATTGTTGTTGTTGTTGTTGTTGTTGTAGATAACAAGAAAATTTATAAGTAACATAATAATATAAATTTATTTACATGTCATATGTGGTATGATATATGTAATAGTTACAAAATTTAAGAGTGCCTGTTGTGTGTACTGACCTCAAAATGTATGTGTATATACATATACATAAATATATATATCATATGTATACATGCAGACATGTATATATGTTTATATACATGTGTGTATACTATACAGATAAATATAATAAAGGTTTCTTACCCTAGGGCAATGTGGCAATGCATAACTATACATTTGAAAAAGCTGTCAAGATATGAATATTCCTACCACTCATAATGAATAATGGGCAATAAAGAGGTCTAAAAGATAAGGTAGAATTCTCAAAGCCAAAGTTTGAAGATGATAGTCCCCTTTATTTCTGAGTTGGCAGATGTGAACAGGGCCTTTGGTGAAGCTTCTCTATCAGTATCCCAATCATTTCCTTCAATGTAGGAGATGAGATCCTATTAAGAAGTATTTGGTGTAGCCTATTTACAGCAGCACAGATTTATTATTTTTTTATTCATAAGTTTCCTTACTTAGATTATAATTCTAGATTCCTTTTGATCAAAGCAAGGCTTGTAAAACTTAACTAATTTTTTTCTTTTAAAACTATTAAAATTGTAGAAATAAAAAATTTATAAAGTCATAGTGCTGATTTTTCCACATGTATATAAAACAAAACTGATCTAACCAATTTCTTATCCAGATCTGGAATTGTAATGTGTTTCCACTCCCTGCTTTTGTTACAGTTGTTTCTTTGATTGAGTCCTAGAGCAGCAGAGACGATACAGCCTTAATAATTAGAGTTCACTTCTGCTTATGCATGATTTTATACATCAAGGTAATGTAGGGATATTCTAAAAATAAATTCTAAGCATGCTGAGTACTATTTGCAAACAATTCTGAGTGGGATTTTAACAAGATGGGTACTGAGAAACCATATAAGTGAAACATTTTAAAATTTGTATCCAAAATGTTATTGAAAATGATGTTTAATCCTATTCTGCATTTGCCTTGAGTAAACTAGATGAAGTGTAAAGGCTTGGCTGGATTTAGCTAAATTGGCTTTGAGATGTCATCTGAAGAATTTGAGAGAGCATGTCCTATTTTACAAATGTTAATTTCCTGGTAAAATTGATTACGAATGTCCATTTTTAAAGTAATGTCCAAATTAAATATTTGAAATAGGTCATTTTAATTAATCTCAATGAATAGAAGCAAGCATAATATGCAATGATCCTTCAAATGTAGCCATGTAATTGGTATGATTTATATTTCAAAAAAAAAAATAAAAGCATGAGGGAAGTGGCGTGGTATGTACTAAAATGTTGAAAGTGCTGATTTGAACTTAGAGGATTTTTGTTCAAATCCTAGTTCAGCTATTTGTTATCCCTGCAGTCTTGGGCAAGTTACTTACTGAACCTGTCCATTTTGTTTTCTCATCTGTAAAAGGAGGGAGTTCAACTAGATGACCTCTAAAGTCTCTTCTAATTTTAAATTTATAATCCTGTGGTAATGGTTGTCATTTAGTTGTTTCAGTCATGTCTGACTCTTTGTGACTCTCTTTGGGGTTTTCTTGACAGAGGTACTGGAGTGGTTTATCATTTCCTTCAACTTATTTTACAGATTGGGAAAATGAAACAAACTGGGTTAAGTGATTTGCCTAGGGTCACATTACTAGTAAGTATCTGAGGCTAGATATGAACTCAGGTCTTCCTGAACACAGGCCTGACTTTTTGCTGCACTACCTAGCTACCCTGTAATCCTGTGGAAATGAGCATCTTAACGAAATAATAATATTGATGTTCTACCCCCTTTCAGGTCTCTTTTCTGTCTATTTATAATCTTACATACTTATTTTTAAATCAGCATCATGTGTTATTCTAAATCTGGTGTCTTTTTAATCACTTTGTATTTATGCCTTTCGGTGTTTCTTTATATATTTTTGTATGTTATTCATTCCTATACATTGGTATGTTGTGGTTTATTTTATCATTTCTCAATTGTTGGGTATGTAGAATCATTCCATCCCCCAAACCCTTGATATTACAAGTAAAGCAGGGCATTTTTTGTACAGATATGTATTTCTGGTAGTATAACTATAGAAGAGGAATGTGAAATAGTCCATCATGAGTAGACCTCCAAATCAGGAAGACCTAGGTTCAAGACCTACTTCTGATATATATATACTGGCTTTATGACTCTAGACGAGTCCCTTAATTTATTAGTTCCCCCATGCAACTATGTAATAATTTACAAAGTAACTGTAGATCTGCATCATTATAGACATCTACATAATTGTTGTAGGCAATTCCCTACACCAATGATGTTGTGGCCAAGATGCCTTCCCTCCCCTGACATCCTCCCTCCAAAAAGAAATCCTTAGAATATAATCTTCTTAGATAATGTGATAAAATGACATGACCAGTTTTCTATATTTTAGTTGCAATTGCCAAACAGATTTCTAATCAGATTGCATAGCTATATATGTTGAATACCAACAATATAGTTGTGTTCCTACATTGTGCTGCTATAGTGTCACAAAAGTTTATATTTATAAAAATTGTTTCGCTAAGTTTATGTGTGTAGAATAATAGCTTCAATTTACATTTCTTTGATTTTTTTAGAGCATTTTAAAGAAATTTCCAAGTGATTTGGAAAGAGTAAATGATAGATAAATTGGCTATATGACCTTTGTTCATTGATTTTTTTAACAGGCTTTAAAAAGACGTTTTTTTATCCATATTCACAATATTTCTGGGCACAGGAGAATGTCAAATACATTTTAGTTGAGTGTACTGACCTTTCCTTCCCCTAAAAAAGTTTCATAGAGTAATTTCAAGCTTTGTAAAGTGTTTCTTTCTAAATGTTTCTACCGTTGACCTTATGGTAAATTATGCATTTGCGTCATATAAATATCAACACCAGTGTTCATTTAATTGAGCTTTAAATTATCTAAAGACTATTTGCAGGACAGTTGTTTCTCTTAAGGGAGGCAAGTCATATCTGCTGTCATCTTTGAAGATGTTACTCTGTGACAATTGAGAGCACTGGATTCCTCATCATTTATGAATCTAAAACTATAATTTTGAATAGAAAGAAAACTCAACCAGTTAGATGCCTTAGGATTAATGAGTACCTACATAATTTTCCCAATGGAGTAATTGAATGGGGATGTGCTTTTTACTTTTTTGGAGGGGGGTATTATTAAGAAATGATTTTTGTTAAAATTATTATTTCCGCTTACATACTGAGACTTTCTATTAATGATAAAAACAACTGGTCAGTTTTATGACAAAATGAATTCATGTCTTAAAAATCACTGATTAGTTGACTGATTTTTCCAACCTTCTTCCTGGCTGTTTTGGCACTGGGCAGACATCTTTGATGTCAGTATTATCCAAACTATGATGGGCAAAGGATTTTGGTGATCCTTTTTCCTCTTAATCTCTGGCTCACTTTTATTTATTAGTAGGAGGTGAAGCATAAAACTGAGAAAATGCTTTAATTTTAAAGCCTAATTTAAGTGAAGCAAGATTTTTTAAAAAATCCTGCTGATCTTTGGAAGTATAGTAATTTTTAAGGATATGTATATGAGAAGCCCTCCTAAGCATTACACTTTTACTTAGTACTTGGAAAATTTTTCAGAGAAAGCATTGCCTTAGAAAGATAGGTCTTTAGGAAAAGGAATTTAAAGCATGTTAAAGGAACCATTGAAAATATGATTTCTAGAAGGACTTAAAATAAACCAATAGTAATAAGATTAATTTTTTTCAATTTTCTAGAATGAAAAATAAAATTATTTTTATTAATACCTGGAAAAAGTACACAGAAGACACAGCCTGAAAAAAAAATAGATTCAAGACACATGGGTTAATTTGGCCCCAGAAGTCTTAGTGTAAAAATGACTGAATTTTTTTTTTTTTACTTTAAGGGATAATTGTAAAGCAGTATTTTGGAGAAAATATATATTTATTTATCTATATGCATATATGACATAATTCACCATTTCAATTTGAGAAATGGTGCATTAGTGTTAATGAGCAGATGTTCAATTGTGAATTGAAAGACCTGGTGCAATTAAGAGATGGATGTAGGTGGTAGGAGATCATTCAACCCTGTATATACTGACAGATCTACCTTGGCCAGCTTTCTGTATGACAGATGCAGTCATATTTTGTGAAGTCTACTCAATCAGTGGTAAAATTGGCAGCAAGGCTTTCAGCAGCCATATATGAGATCTGAGTATGAGAGAAGGAAGACTTTCAGTATGCCTTCTCTGATGCACTAATGCTTGGACATACAGTAAAATGATAAGGTCTTTGTTGGCCTTTTGTGTAAATATGCATTTTGATTCATTAAGAGAACATCTAAGAGAGAGGTTGGAGGAAGGGCTTGGAAAGAAGGGAAGTCTTGTCCATAAGTATAGAATTGAATATCTGCTGAGGAGAATCTGCTGTAATTGAGACATTCCCATATATTTATAAGGCATCATAATGAAAGATTTTGGAATAAACACAAGAAAAAAATAACTTTAGCATTACTCCCCCATTTCCACTGCCTTGGTCAGGCTATCAATTTTATTTCAAAACAAAATCATGGATGAGGAAGCAGGTGCACCTTGAGTAGGAAAGTGGAGCTTTGAGAGAACAGTTCATTTATTGGAGGGAAAATTTGATTCAACTGATATGCTTTCCCCTATTCTACCCCTCCCCCTTTCCTTTCTCCATTTCTCTTCAGGTCAGAGGCTGGTAGCATAATTAAAATTTGAATTATTTATGAAGAGGCATTAAAGTGGGTGGCTTGCAGATTAGTCAAAGACAGCAGAGCTGACACTAAGCTGCATTTTCCCTTCTCTCTCACTGTAAATGATGTCTCCACTGCCTTGAAAACAACCACAAGAAGTCAAAGCATTGAAGATACAATGTAGCCAAAACATTCCAATCTTTAAATTTAAGAGAGAATGTCAGATGGAAATATGTGTGTCCGGTGCATACACGAACCAGAAGTTGAATATTTTATGTGTGCATGGATATGTAAAGAAATACTTCACTCTACCAAATATTAAAGAGAGAATTACCATAGGGATCTCATTTTTGTGCAGATACATAAAGATCTGTCTATGACTATAGTTTTACACAAATGTGTGCGAATTATTAATTTTGTTTTATATTTGACCAGGACCATGGCAGCAATTCAGAAACATCTGTCACCAGCATGATGAGGCATACAGGCAGAAAAGACCTAAAAGTTAATCCCCCCTCCCTTCTTTTCCTTTGAATAAGCTTTGCTTTGCTATCCATAAACATCAACATCATTTTTTAATCTGCCAATTAAAGTGAGCCTGTGAGCTTAATGCAATTTTTGAAAACAGTGGGAATTGAAATAATGACATCAAGAGAGTGTAGTCTTCAAAATCAGAAGGAAATTTGTTTAAAAATAGGAGATGGCTTTATTTATATCCTCATCCTGGTCTTATGTAGAAAGAGTGGAGTCTGGTGCCTTTTATGTCCCAAAGAATTACTGTCCATTTTTCTCCTTGTTTTCACATATATATTTGCATATATCACTTGAAGGAAAAGGACTTGGTCTCATTTAAATAAATGTCCTTGCCTTCTCTGGCTGTACTTGTGTGCAGCTTTATTTTCTTTGTTCCTCAATAGAGTGTATGGAACCTGTCATCACACACACACACACACACACTCACACACACACATTTGTACATATGCATATATGCATACACATATTTGAAAAATGTATATACACACACGTACCTACTTGATTAATAGCTAGACATATATAGCTCCTATTTCTTTAATACTTTATTCAAAAATTACCTTTAGTAGCTTGCAAAGAGCTTTAAATATTTTATAACATTTAATACATGTTACACAGAGACTGAATTAATTGTTGTCCTCAAATCTTTCATCAGTTTTAGTGTGAGACTTCAGGATATTGGTTTAATTGTATTGAGAAGTCAATCAGACATAGTCGTTAAATTGGTCCCAAATAGATTTCCTGACTGTTTACTTTGCATAAGTTTATATAAATCTTCCCAGTTTTCCTTGAAACAACCCCCTTTGACTTAAGAAATTTTATCACTATTATGACCAACTATGATTCCAAAGGACTGATGCTAGTGAAGAAACCTCCTCACAAAATGCTAATGAACCCAGGGTGCAGAATAAGACATGTCCCTTTTGGACACGAACAATATGGGAATATATTTTGCTTGACTATACATATTTTTATTATGAAGATTTTTTTTTCCTTCTCCCTCACCACCACCCTAGGAGAAAGAAGATGTGGGAGGAAGAGAAAATAAATGTATTTTAATTGAAAAAAACAAAAACAAAAATAAAATAATATCCAATATCACAGCTCTGAGTTTTATTTTATTTTGTATTTTTAAAATCTTCCATCTGAGATGTCAAACATAGACTAAAAGCTGTTTATGAATATGGGGGCCTATGATACTAAATCTTTTGTACAAGATTAACTCTAAAAATCACACTATATGAGCCCACTCTTTTTAGTTTTTTTTTTAGTTTTTTTATTTTTGGAGGAAGGACAGGGCAGTTGGGGTTAAGTGACTTGCCCAAGGTCACACGGCTAGTAAGTGTTAAGTGTCTGAGGCCAGATTTAAACTCAGGTCCTCCTGACTCCAAGTTGGTACTCCATTCACTGTGCCACCTAGCCATCCATGAGCCCATTCTTAATCTATTACATATAAATTAATCTAATCCAGACTATCTTGGAATCACTTATGGCAGGCTATGTGCTATTACCGATTATAAGTATTACTATAACTACAGAGAAATGAAGAATTATCCTGGGTTGTAGAAGGATATATAGGATATATAGTCCTATAGTTGTATATTTGGATAAACCATTTAATCCTCCAGGGCCTTAATTTCATCGGTAAAATTAAAAGTTTTGGACTAGGTGACTTCTATAAGGTAATGCCTGATCTATGAGCCTATGAAATTCCAAGTCTCTTCCAATTGTGCTAATATGTAGTATTAGGGTGAGCAGTCTGGTAATAGTTATTGCCTAAACTCTCTGCAGAATCTGTTTATCACCAAGAACATTTAAGGTAAAATCTGCTATTTTAGTTCTTTATGATCTGAAAAGTACCTATGAAACTTTAGGGCTCCAACAGATATTTATTTATGTGAAAGAGAATGGTTCCCCCCACAAATGACAGCCGAAATAATTTTATAATGCAATAGTATATTAAAAACAAAACAACACTACATTTTCCCAGTTGAATGTTTTCCTTTCTTCCCAATAAAATGTCATTTTATAATTCCATTTTATAGGTAAAAGTCATATTGAATTGCTTTCCCAATAGCATTAGGCTAGTGTTTGATTTGTTGAATGTAACACTGACGTCTATGAAGTCATTGTTTAGGGTTCTACTTCCATGGGAATTGCCAACGATCTATACTCTCACATCCTATTTGTTCTTGCCCGTGCAATTCATATCTTTTCTTCAGTTTTCTGTTCCATCATTTCAGTTGTGACTCCTGATCCCATTTGGAATTTTCTTGGCAAAAATACTGGAGTGGTTTGCCATTTCCTTCTCCAGTTCATTTTACAGATGAGGTAACTGAAGCAAACAGGGTTAAGTGACTTGCCCGAGGTCACACATCTAATAAGTGTCTGAGACTGGATTTGAACTTAAGTCTTCTTTACTCAAGGCCTGGTTCTCTATGCACTATGTCAACTAGCTGCCCTAAAGGTCTCTAAAGATGTTCTATCCAAAGATCTCTAGGTTTTCTGATTCTTTTAATATCTTGGAAATAACATTATAATTCTTGGGCTATCCAACTACTGATATACATCATTCTCATTACATCACTGGTCCTACTCATTTTGTAGTCATGATATCCTTGAAGAACTGCTCTTAGAAGATAAATTTAGCAGGGCAAAATTGGCACTTGTAGATCTGAGGAAATCTATCCTTCCAGAATGTTGAACTGAGTTTAATGAAAGAGGTTACATGTTATGTCCAAAGGATCAAAGAAAAAGGAAAAAGATCTACATATACAAAAACATTTATAGCAGTTCTTTTTGTGATGACAAAGAATTGGAAATTTAGGGGATGATGATCAATCAGGGAATGATTGAACAAGCTGTGATATATGATTGTGATGGAATATGATTGTGTTATAAGAATGACACACTTCAGAAAAACCTGGGAAGACTTATATGAGCTGATGCAATGTAAAGTGAGCAGGACCAGGAAAACATTGTATATAACAATATTTTATGATGTTGTTGTGTGACACAGTTGTGTGAATCGTTAAGTAAATCTCTTAACTTTTCTGATCAATACAATCATCCAAGACAATTCCAAAGCACTTATGGTGAAGAATGCTATCTCTATCCAGAGAAAGAACTGATCAGCAGATTGAAGAATAGTTTTTACACAGTCTTCATTTTTCTTGCTATATGGCTAATGTGGAAATAAGCTTTGCATGACTTCATATTTATAATTGATATCACCTTTCTTGCTTTCTCAGTGGATGTGGGAAGGGGGAAGGAAGGAATACAATTTGGAACTCAAAAAATGAAATTAAAGTTAAAAATAAATAATACCATTTTTAAAATAAAGGGAAAAAGGAAATAGATTTCATGCTAGGACATTCTGACAATAAAAATCTAAAGTGGATAAAATAGTTGTTTTTAAAATGTAATCATCATAATTTTAACCAATAAATCATACATTTGCAGTGTTTACTTTGGCACAACTAGGTGGTAAAGTGGATAGCTTGTTGGATCTTGAGGAAGCAAGACTATGGTTCAAATTTTGCTACAGACGTTACTGACTATGTGACCTTGGGTAAGTCACTTAAATTTTGCCTGCCTCATTTTTTTCACCTGTAAAATGGAGATAATAATAACTTTTATCTCAAAGGGTTGTAGTGAAGATCACACAAGATAATATTTGCAAAATACTTAGCACAGTACCTGCCATGTAGGTACTTAAATAAAAGCTTCTTCTTTTTCTTCCACCTTCATTTTTTCAGCTCCCTTTTATATGTTTCCTTCTTCCATTAGAAGGTAAGCTTCTTGAAGACTGAGTATCATTTTTGCTTGTTTTTGTACCTTCAGCGCTTAGCACATTAATTACCAAAAACTTGTTACCTACCTTTCGGTTTTGACCCAGAAATACAAGACAATCTTCTATTGATGTGGCAATTCATTGTTATCATAATGGTTTCTTTTCATGTCATTTATTTTCCTGGTAGTGCTCAGGCAAGTTCCTGTTATCAATAATTCTATTATTTTATTGTTATCATTGCTCTATTCTTTGGCCCTTGATTGCATTCCAGGGCCTATTAACATTTTAGGCATGGCTTACGTTGGCTTTGAAATTAGATAGTCAGAGTGACATCATTTACTATATTGAGGATGCCAGCTGTAGATGGAAATTCTCCTGAGATGGATATGCATTTGGCCTGAAACAAGGTAATTGGCAATGGGTGTGTGTTTTCAGTGGCATGGCTATTGTAATGTATATCATTAGTTGTAAAACATAGTCTGGTTTGGGATGTCTGCCAGAGTCCTGTCTCATATTCAGTTGGCAATCCCTTCTGGGACAATAGCAAGGGCCACAGCTGGTTTGCTCAGCAGAAATGGCTTTTGCAAACTACCATGCAGGATGAGATAGTGGGGAGAAGAGAGGGAGAGCCTTTGAGTTGTTTAAAAAAATCACTGCTGTGATATTTTTCTATGTGGCAGAGCACTGAGGAACTTGAAATTAATCTGGATACTAAAAACTTTGTGATGGCATAAGGTCAATATTGTTGAATCACTTTATGTTCAGGAGAAGCACAAAGTTCTCTTAGTAATGTTTTACCTTAAGCACCATCTAGGTTCTTCTCCCACCTTTTTATGATTCCTCAGTCTGCTTTACTGGTTCATCATGCATATTCTGCCCCTTTAATGGATGTATATCCTAAGGATCTCAACTGCGTTCACTTCTTTTGGTAATTTTGTCAACTCATATAGGTTTGATTATGCATGTTTATTCATCTCAGTTGTGTGTGTGTATACACACACACGTATACATATATACGTGTGTATACATATGCATGTACACAGAGAGAGAGAGAGAGAGAGAGAGGAGGGAGGAATAGAGAGTAGATGGGAGAGAGAAAGAGAGAGAACTCCCTTATTTCTCTCCTGTTCCAGTCACACTTCCTGAAGTATTAGACATTTTAAACTAGATATCCTGTGGGCATCTCCCCTCTCCTCCAGTTATTCCTCTTTTTGTCAAAGCTCCTGTGGTCTTTCCTGTCACACAGGTTCATAACTTCCTAACCTTGTATCATCCTCAACCCTTCAGTGTCCCTCATCCTGCATATTTAAGCAGTTGCCATATCTTGTCATTTCTGTCTGTATGATAGGCTTTCTCATATCTGTTCACATTTTTCCCACTCACAAACCTACCTCTCTCATTCAGGCTCTCATGGACCTTGAGTCATAATTCTTGTAGTTGCCTCCCCATTGGCATCTGTGCTTTAACTCTCTCCCCATATCAACCCAATTTTCAACTACCTGCCCAAGTGATTTTCCTAAAGTGAAGGTTTGATAGGCCCTCTGATAGTAAACTCTGGTGGCTCACTTTTTTTCTCTGGGATCAATATAAACAGACTACTCTCTAGCATTTCAAAGCTTTCCCAATGTGTTCCCAATTTGCCTTTGCAAGTCCTATTACATATTACTCCTCCTGACATACAGTCTGGACAAATAGCCTTTTTGTGATTTTATCACATACATTACTTTTGACTTGAAGCCTTTGCACGGACTCTGCCCCATGCCTGTTATGTACTCCTTCTTATCCTCCACCTCAGAGAATCTATAGCTTCCTTCAAGGCTCAGCTCAAGTCTTACCTTCTTCATGAAGACTTTCCTGACACCCAACTGCTGTCGACTTTCCCACAAATATTTTTATTATACTTTTATATGTATATATTGTTCCCTTTACTAGATTTCAAGTTTCTTCAAGGGAGGTGGAATTTTCTTTTGTTCTTCTACACTCAGGACCTAACAATGTCTGGCTCTTAGTAGGCACTTAATAAATGCTTGTTGCTTCATTGAACACTAACCAGTTGCCTAGAATTTGAAATATTAACTGACCCATTCATATTTTCTCCATAAAGTGACTTTTTCACATCCAACAGTTGTGGAGTGAGTGTAGACTTGTGAGTTCAATGTTTAGAAATAATTGAGTACTGTTAAACATAGGACTCTCTTTAAAAAAATTAGGACATTCACTTATTTGGCACAATGTCTTAGATATGAAATATTTCCATTTCTTTGTGGTGGTTAACCTTTTTTTAAATACCTAAAGTAGAATGATTTTTGAAACTAATTTATTCCTAGAAAGGAGTTTTCTTGCACAGAAAAATCTAAATCATATATAGTGAATGCATTCTTGCTTTTTATTTTTTTAATTAGCATTTTATTTTTTCCAAAGCAGTTTTTAGCATTCATTTTTACAAGATTTTGATTTCCAAATTTTTCTCTCTCTCTTTTTCCACTCCCCACTTTTAAAAATGGTGATCAGTTTAATATAGATTATGTATATGCTATCATGTAAAATATATTTCCATATTAGAATTGTAAAAGAAGAAACAGATCAAAAGTTGGAAAAAAGGTGAAACAGAACAAAGTAAGTGAAAAAAAGTATACTTCAAACTGCATCAGAGTCCATCAGTTCTTTATCTGGATATGAGTAACATTTTTGTTCATTAATCTTTTGTACTGTCTTAGATCACTGTGCTGAGAAGAGCTGAGCCATCCATAGTTGATATCACAAATGTTGCTGATAGTGTATACAATATTTTCTTGGTTCTGCTCACTTCATTTTGCATCAGTTTGTATAAATCTTTCTGGGTTTTCCTGAAATTTACCTGTTCATCATTTCTTATTGCACAAGATTATTCCATTACACCCACATACCACAGATTGTTCAGCCATTCCCCAATTGATGGACATCATCTCAATTTCCAATATTTTCCCACCATAAAAAGGGCTTTTATAAATATTTTTGTACATGTAGGGGGTCCTTTTCCTTTTTTATGATCTCTTTGGTGTACAAGGCGAGTAGTGGTATTGCTAGAAGAATGGGTATATGCACAATTTGGTTGCCCTTTGGGCATCATTCCAAATTGCTCTCCAAAATGGTTGAATCTATTCACAACTTCACCAACAGCATTTTTGTGCATCAGTGGTCCAGTTTTCCCACATCCTTTCCAACATTTATTATTTTCCTTTTTCTGTCACATTAGTCAATCTGACAATTGTGAAGTAGTACCTCCAAGTTGTTTTAATTTGCATTACTCTCATTAAAAGTGATTCAGAGCACTTTTCCATATGCCTATAGATAGCTTTAATTTCTTCATCTGAAAACTGCCTCTTCAATATCCTTTCATCATGTATCAATTGTGGAATGGCTTGTATTCTTTTTTTAATGGTATAAATTAACTTTTGTTTATTTTTAGTTTACATCATTCATTTCCACAAGATTTTGCGTTACAAATTTTCTCCCCATCTTTCCCCTACCTACCACCCTAAAACAGCAGTCCCACTGCATACCCAATTTCCCAATCTGCTCTCTTCGATATCTTCCCCCCCATCACCCCTCTGACTTTCTGGTAGGGCAAGATGGATCTCCTTATCCCAGTGCCTATATATCTTATTTCCCAGTGGCATGTAAATAATAATAATAAATACTTTTAAACATTTGATTTTAAAACCTTAAATTCCAGATTCTTTCCCTTCTTCCCTCATCACCCACCACCACTGGGAAGACAAGAAGTTCAATACAGGCCGTATATGTGTAGTTATGCAAAGCATCTCCATAATGGGCATTTTGTGAAAGATTGGCTATATTTCCCTCCATCCCATCCCACACCCCCCACTATTCTCTACTTTGTCCCTGTCCCTTTACAAAAGTGTGTGCTTCTAACAACCCTCCCCACCAACCTTCCCTCCCCTCCATCATGCCCTTGTCATTCCCTTCCCCCCTACTCTCCTGCAGGGCAAGATACCCAGTTTAGAGTGTATGTCATTCCCTTTCTAAGCCAAATTCAATGAGAGTAAGATTGACCCATTCCCTTTTGTCTTCCTGTTCTTCCCCTCCATTATAACAATCATCCCTTGCCTCTTCTATATGAGATAATTAACACCGGAATGGCTTGTATTCTTATAAATTTGTCTCAGTTATGTATATATTTGAGACATGAGGCCTTTCTCAAAGATAATTACTCTAAAGATTCTTTTCCAGATTAATGCTTTCCTTCTAATCTTGGTCTCATTGGTTTTGTTTGAGCAAAACCATTTTAATTTAATATAATCAGAACTTCTCTTTTAAGAAGTGGAATGCTATACCACATGGTGCATATATGTTTAATATTGATATTACTTCATAGTCTATGGTATGTTTTAGCAAGATGTAGTTTCCTTCCTTGTCTCTTTTAATTAGGTCTATTTTTGTTTTCACTTTGCCTGAGATCAGGATTGGTACCCCTGCTTTTTTTTTTTTCAACTGAAACATTGTATATTCTGCTCCAGCTTCTTACCTTTACTCTGTGTGTGTCTCTCTGCTTCAAGTGTATTTCTTGTAAACTACATATTTAGGAGTCTAGGTTTTTATCTACTCTGCTGTCTGCTTCTGTTTTATGGAGAGTTCATCCCATTTACATTCACAGTTTTGATTACTAACTGTGCCTTTCCCTCCGTTCTATTTTTCCTTCTGTTTGTCTTCTCTCTCCTTTCACCCTTTCCCTCCTCAACAGTGTTTTGTTTCTGTCTATCACCTCCCCTAGCTTGCCCTCTCTTCTGTCAGTCTCCCCCACAACTTTTACTTAATTTCTTTCCCTACTACTTTCCTGTAGTGTAAGATAGATTTCTATATTCACCTGATTGTGTATAGTCCTTCTTTGAGTCAGTACTAAAGAGCAAGGTTCAAATGATGTCCATTACCCACATTCCCAGCTCTCCCTTCACTATAATAGGTTTTTTTCCATACCTCTTCATGTGAAATAGTATACCCCATTCTACCTCTTCCTTCCTTCTGTAGCAAGTATACTCTTTCTCATCTCTTAGGTTTTTTTTTTTTTATATCATTGCCTCATATTTATTTTATATAGGTGCCCTCTGTCTATGTATAATCCTTCTGGCTGTACTATTTGTGGTACAAGTTTTTACAATTATAATTATCACCTTCCCATGTAGGAATGTCAACAGTTCAGCTCCACTGAATCCTTTATGTTTTCTTTTCTCTTTTTCCTTTTTTTCCCTTGTTTGGTTTATCTTGGGTCTTGATATTAGAGATCAAATTTTTTTGTTCAATTCTGGTCTTCTCTTTAGGAAAGCTTGAAATCTTTATATTTCTTTAAATGACTTTTTTCCCCTTAAAGTATTATGTTTAATTTTGCAAGCTAGGTGATTCTTGGTCATAGTCTTAGCTTATTTGCCTCCTGGATTATTGTGTTCCATGACCTCTGATTCTTTAGTGATGCATCTGCTAATTCTTGTGTAGCCCCTGGTTGTAGCTCCCTGATATTTAAATTGTTTTTGTCAGGCCACTTGCACTTGCAGTATTTTTCCTTGACCTGATAGTTCTGAAATTTGCCCGTAATATTCCTTGGAGTTTTTATTTTGGAATCTCTTTCCTGAGGTGATTGGTGGATTCTTTCAGTGCCTATTTTTATTCTCTGGTGCCATGATATCAGGACAGTATTCCTTAATAATTTCTTGAAAAATACTTCCTAAGTTGTCCTTTTGCTTATGGTTTTCAGATAGTGCAGTGATTCTGACATTGTCTGTCTTGGATCTGTTTTCCAGGTCAGTTGTCTTTCTGGTGAGATATTTTACATTTTCTTCTATTTTTTTTTTCATTCTTTTGAATTTGTTTTATTTTTAATGTCTCAGAGTCATTAGCTTGCATTTGCCCAATTCTTGCTTTTAAGGAGTTGTTTTCCCTGGTTAATTTTTGTATTTCCTTTTCCATTTGGTCAATTGTACTTTTAAGGGAGTTGTTTTCTTCAGTGGGTTTTTGTATCTCCTTTTCCATTTGACCAATTCTACTTTTTAAGCATTTATTTTCTTTTTCCAACTGGTGACTCTTTTTCATATAGCTCTCAGTTCTTTTCCCATTTTTTTTTCTATCTCATGATTTGTCTTCTCCTTTTTGAGCTCCTCCTTGAGTTCTTTCTGGACTTGAAACCAGGTTCTGTTTTGGTTTGTGTTATGCCCAAAGGTGTTTTGAGATTGTTGTCCTCTTCTGAGTTTGTGTCTTGATCTTCCTTGTTGCCATAATAACCTTCTGTGGTCCAATTCTTTTTTGGTTGTTTTTTTGCTCATTTTTTTGGGCTTTTTGTCTTTCTTTTTAATTTATCTTTGCCCTCAGGATGTAAGGGGATCTCTCTCAGCTCTCTTGTGCCAGTGGCTACAGGTCCTGACTGGTTACCTGGTGTTTCACTGACGTTGCTCTAAGACCCTGGTGCTGCACTGAGGGAGTTGGGTGGGGGAGGACTACCATTGTTGGAGGCCATAGGGGTTTGGCAGTTTAACTGGTGCTGAGTTGCAATCTAGCGCTGGTGTCTGTCATGTGCAAGACCAGTCTTTCTGTGCTTCCCTGAAACAGCACTGAGACACATGTAGGTATGGCTCCTGGAGGTTGTCTTTTTGCCTAGGGCTACATCAAAGCATGCAGTAGTTCTTGGAGCTGGAGTCTACCCATTCTCCTGGCTATGACAATGCACATGGGGCCCCCTGGTGTTGGTATTTGCATTCTCTACCTCATTGGGTCTCAGGATTTCCTGCTGGTTTGCTAAGGTGGGCCTTGCTGTTGACCTGCTGGGACAATTCCTGTCCTGGACTGTGCTCCCCTTTAACCTGAGTGAGACAGACCTTTCCTGCTGACCTTTAAAGTTTCTTGGGCTAAAAGATTGTTTCACTCCATCTTTTTGCTGTCTCTGCTCGGCCTTGGTTTGGGGTTGAATATGGGAGTTGTGATGATTTACTGATTACTCCACTGTCTTGACTCCTGGAAGTCCTCCTTCATTCTTACTTAAAAAAAAAAAAAATTAATAAATAAGCAAATGTTCATTTAGTACTTAATGTGTGCAGTAGTGTTTCACTGAATCTTCACAATAACCCCAAAGTGCAGGTGTTATTATTTCTTGCCCTTTACAGCTGAGAAAACTGAGGCAGACAAAGTTAAGTGACTGGATTTGAACTCAGGTCTACCTGCCTCCAGACCCAACACGCTATCCACTGTTGAAGCATAACCAGAACAACCCTTTGTAGTACTGGTTTTGTGTTTATATACTCCATTAAATATATTTCTAACCAAATATTACAAATAGTATTGAAAACATAATGTTAAAATATTAATCAAATACATCATAAAATTGTGTAAACAAGGGGTACAGTGGAGAGAAAGGGGGAAAGATTGAATATGTTGAGAATTGCTTTTATGATGACTATATAATATTGTCTTTTGCTGTTGCGCTTTCCTCAAAGGCAAGGACCAACTCCTAATGCAAATTTAATTCAGTGTAACAAGGAAATGTTAAGCCCACTTATTTGTAATACAATGCATTAGGTTTTTGAAATGCAAAAATAAAGAACTCACCTCAGGGAGCTTAAATTCTATAGAAAGGTGTCTCGTGTACAGGAATAAATCATATGCCCCTCCGTGTGCTTATTCACTTTACTTATAGGCTTATTTTTATATTTACTTATTCACTGTATATGTTCTGAACATGTTGCAAAAAGTGATTAGAGGAGGGGGATAGTATTATAATTGAGCAAAAGTAAAATTAGGAGGACAGCCTGATTTTAGGGGAAAAGAAGATGAGTTCCATTTAAGAAATGTTGAATTTGAGAAGTTGATGAGAAATATAGGTCCATATGTCCATTAAGGAGGTGGAAGTGTAGGACTTGAGTTCTGGGAGATTGACTGGATATCTTTAGTGTTCAAGAAAGAGAAGAGGACCCAGCATAGTTGTGATTAATGGTTAGAGCACCGGTTCTTAACCTGTGGGTTTTCAACCTGTGGGTGGCGACCCCTTTGGAGGTTGAACGGGATTGCCTAAGACCATGGGAAAACACTTATTTCTGATGGTCTTAGGAACCGAGACACCACTCCTCTATCTGTCTCCAGGTGGGTCCGCCCACATGCAGATACACCCACATACAAGTATTAAAGGGTCTTGGCATTAGGAAGGTTGAGAACCACTGACTTAGAGGATAACAGATCAATGATGATCCAACAAATGTTACTATGATATGGTAATATATATAGGTGCGAAACCATATGAAAGGTGCATCACAGAACATAAAGAATAAGTGAGTATACAGGAAGAGGTGGCAATCAACTCTATCAAATGCAAACTTAAAATTCAGTGCAGTACTTAGGATTTTGAAGACTTTGGGGAAGGGTGAACTAAGTAAATGTAGAGCTCACTAAACTAGATTGTATTTAGTGTAGACAGAACCCTGGGAAAATGTAATTTAGATTTAAAAAATTTATAGATTTGTCCCTTAATCTTCTCTAATATCTGTAACCTCAACTTTCTTAATGACAGAATGAAAATTTTGAACTATGATTTTTAGGCTACTTTTCAGTCTTTACATTCTACGATTGTAATAAATATGAAGCAGTCTTTCTCATGAGCCTGAGAAAATAGGAAATGGGAGATTGTGTGTAAAGATATAACTTTCCCAGCTTCCTCTAACCCCGTCATTCATGGTCCTTTATAGTCTAATTTACTCTGCAGGGAAGAAATTGCCAATAAATAAAATGCAATAACAAATCATAATAAAGATTGTTTTTTCTCCCCCCACCCAAATAGCTTTAAAGTTTTGGTTTAGCAAAATCTTTGTCTAAGATGTTCATGAAATATTTTAGTATAAAGGAGAAAAAAAATTAAGCATGGAACTTCATTTTCAAGGAAAGCTAGGTATTCTGTTCACTAAATTTTCCATTTTGGAACATTTTAACTTTATGGTTAACTGGAGATTTCTTGGCCTTACCCATACATAATAACTTCAAAGTTAAATAGCCTCAGGGAAGTAGCAGTAAAACCTTACAAGGTTATAGAGAGGAAACACTAAGCATGCCTACTTTAGGTTATAAAAATCATATAATAAAAATTTATTTCTCAGATCCATCAAATTTGTCAGATATAGAACTATTAGATGTAGTAAACATACAATGCGCTAACAGTTAATATATTTTTTTTCAGTGAATCAAAAATTAAAGTAAACAAGTACCATAGTTCGTTGGAAATCTTAATGTTGTTCTTTATATTTACCTGCTTATAAGTGTATGTCACTGTCAATATCTTTTGGAATTCTTTAAAATATTACACCACTTTCCATTGTGATAACAAATGTGAATTAGGGAAATTCTCAAATACTATGTTACATGTGAAAAATATTACAGTATCACAGTTACTTTTTAGGTGTACATTTTTTTCCTAACTGTCCTTGCCTTTGTATTTTTTGAGAAGAAAATTTTTTTCTTCCACATTATTTCATCCAGTTATGTCTCTCTCTCCCAAACACCTTCCCCCATATATTTTTTCAGTAATTATTTTAATTTTAAATCAGTTTTTTCATTTAACATTTTTTTCTCTCCATTTTACTTCTCTCCCATGGCAGAAAAAAAACCTTCCAACAAATATGTAGAGCCAATCAGAACAAATTCTCATTTCATTCTACACTTTGCATCAATTACTTCTCTGTAAGGTGTGATGGGTAGCATTCTTCAATATTGGTTTTCTGGAATCATGGTCATTATTTCATTGATCAGAGTACTTAAGGCTTTCAAAGTAGTTCATTTTAAAGTGCTATAGGATAAATCATTTCTTGCTTCTACTCCACTCCAGATTAATTTGCTCTGAAAACCATCCCTTTCATAATTTCTTGTGGTACAAAAGCAAATATTGTTACTACTGCTGGTTTCTCAGAGGAAAATATTCAGATAGAGGGAGTAGACATCTCCTTATCACTGACTAGATTTGGGGGGAAAGGAGAGCATCAATATGGTGAATAATGTCACAGTCCCTTATTTCTCCTGTCTTTTCCTTCTTCTATCTCTGTAGTGAGTCAGTAATGAAATGGACCAACTGCCTGTTTCATCCTCCCATATAGTCAGAGATTCTGAATCAATTCTTTATCTTGAAAAGAACTAAAACCCCAAAGTTAAACCTTACCTTTCAGTAACTTACAAACCAATGCCATTTACTTGCCTACCACTCAGAAACACATGTGTGCAGCTTCAAAGACTGGCCGTTCCCTCTATGTGGTACTTTTCTTAATGGAAGTTTAGATTTCAGTCAACTTTTACACGGTTCCACCCCCTCCCACTTGTGATTTATGAACTAGAACTAAGAATTTCAAAGATTTATGAAGATTTCCAGTGGTGGTAGCTAATCTCTGACTTGGTTTATCTTTGCAGTATTATCCTACCCCCTTTTATACGTCAGCAATGATGGAAACTGGTGGAGATTTAAAGAATATGTTGAGCTTGATTATTGCTACATCTGATAAGTATTATATAGCTTAAACATAAGGAGCTTTTCTATTCCCTCTCTAAAAGAATGTGAAAGTCTAATTTCTTGGGTTTGCATGGGATAGCTAAATTATAAACAAGGATATAATAATGATATGCCCAGATTTTACTCCTTTTTCTCACATGCTGCCTTAAAGCATAATAGAATAATTAAGCTAAAAGTTTATCAATCTATCATTTGATATCCATATATCTGGAAAATCTTTTCATAAATATGGGTAGGTTAGGATTTAGGAATTTAGTCACTTTAATCCATTTAAATAAAAATGGAAATAGGTACTGAATTCTATCTCATTACCTAATCGTTTTCATTAAAGACTGAAATAACTGTGCAATGTTTTGCTAAGTAATGATCGAATATTAACCGTGCACAGGGATGCATTATTTTTATTGGGTTAGTATATCATTTTTTAAAAATTTAACATTTGAAATCTCATTATTTTCTGATACCTCCATAGAAACATATTTTAGGTGGAAGGGAGCAGGCAATTTCATAAAGCTACTCAAAAATAAGAAAAATAGTTTGCAGGTGGAAGGAGGAAGAGGTGTTTCTGACTTTGTTGAATATGTCTTAGAAACTTCTCATTATACCGTGCCATTGATAGATGGGAGATACACATATTTCATTATACTTACTACTCTAAAGAACATTTTGAAATTTAGATCGAAATTTCTGCTTTTAAACAATTCTTTGAACTGCCTCTTAATATTTCAATATCTATAAAAAATAATAATATAAACTCTTAGTCATTGGAAATATTTGGACAAAAATGTGAGTGGTTCTTTCCTGAAGAAAGGAATATTTCTTGGTAGAGTGCTATGTGGAAAAACCTAAATGCATAAAATAGAATTGATTTCTTTTAAAAGTTTTATTATGTGGCACATAGAAAAATTATTTGTCTTAGCTAAAATTGAATTATGTCCCATGTAAAAATTATATTTAAATAGTAATTGTAGAAAGGGAAACTTCTCTGAAGTGTGTCCATCTTTAGAAATTTAAAATAATAGTCATTTTTTTTTCTATATTCTCCAATACCCTGAGTCAATCTAGACACTTTTAAACTTATGTCATCATTTTTATTGATTTTTTGGCTCAGTTTAATGTCTATTAGCAATCAATGTTAGCTTAGCCAAATGGAGAATTCCTCAGTGGTAGAAAGATAAATTGATTAGTGGGTAAAGAACAAGCTTAAAAATATCTAAGATAAGCTCTAATAGTTAGAATATTTACTGTTATTACCAGCAGAAACCTTTGTGAGGCACCTAGATGGCATAGTGGATAGATTATCATTTGTGAAGTAAAGACTCATCTTTCCCAAGTTCATATATGTCCTTAGCTCTGTGACCGTGGGGAAGTCATTCAACCCTGTGAAGAGAAGAAAATGGCAAACCACTCCACTATCTTTGCCAAGAAAATCCCAAATGTTGTCCCAACAAGTGACACACAACTGAAATGACTGAACTACAATGACATAATTTTCTATGGCTATATCTGATTTTGATTGTAGAATCCCCATAAAATACACACAAGAAATTATGTACATCTGTAGGTAAAAAAAAAAAAATGTACATCTCTTCGGAAATACTGATTTCATTTCATTTAACAAAAATATCATTTTCTTTTTGAAACTATTTTCTTTCATCTACCTACATTCAGATACGAGCATAAGTGAGTATAATAGAGTGGAAAAGAAAACTCTAGATTTAGGGTAAAAAGCAGAATGTCCTGATTTTGGAAAATTCTAGACAAATCTCAGACAAGTAACTGACCCTCAGTTTACTCACAATGAAAATACTAAAGACTCCATTGGTTTATTGTGAAGGACAAATGAATTACTTCATAATCAGAAACCGCCACATTAATTCAAGTTATCTCAATTGGTGTAGTATTGATAATATTAATAAGATGTGTGTATATACATATACACATGTATATATACATGTATGTATGAGTATACACAGATTTATCTGTGTAAATGTATATACAGATATATGTGTGTATATATATGTATTTGTGTATGCATATATACTAATTACATATTTAAACATCAGAAATTGATATAATTTGATCATGGAAATGACATTAGAGAAAAGATATTACCATTAGTTTTATCTCTACAAAATTTCCATCTAACTTATAGCTGAAATCTTATATATTTGTTGTCTCTGATGTTGGAATGTAAACTGTTTAAGAGTGGGACTATCTTTTCTATTGTGTCTTAATAAATACTTCATTCAGTAATTCATATCACAGTGGGAACAGTGGCAGTCCTCTATATAGAATCATGAAATCTCATGGAAGAATGGGATCTCAGAGGCCCAACAAAGACCAATCAAGAATTTACTCCTAACAAGTTGTCACAGAGCTCTTGCTTGAAGGCTTCAATCCATGGAGAATTCACTCCTTCCCAAAACAACTCATTCATTTTTTTTTTTGACAGCTCTAATTCTTAGGAAATTATTTTTTAACATTAAGCTGAAATTTGCTTCTCTGAAATGTCTACTCATTGTTCCTTGATCTAATTTCCTCACTAAGGAAAAAAAATACCTCATCCAAGACAGTCATTAAGAGTATTAAAGATAACCATAATGTAACCGCTCCCCCCTTTTATTAAATTAAGGATAAAAAATGTTCCCGAGCTTTCAACTTGCCTTTGTATGTCATGGTTTCAAATAATTTCATCATCTGAGTCTTCTTTTTTTGTGATGGATCCTAGTTGGTTAAATACAATTGTCTACTTGTGCATGGGGGGTACCTTGTTGTACAAATCCTTTAAGGTTTAATTTTGTTCTATCAAATGATCAATAAACAATTTAAAAAGTAAGATCCTGTATCCCCTTTGCATTTCAATCAGATGTGTGACTAAACATATGGTCTGGCATAAAATGATTTGTTTTTTATACTATTTTCATAAAGGATACATGGTAATAGTAATTTAATAAAGGTTTGTAAAAAATAAACATCTCATTTATTAGTTATTGCTTTCTTTAAGAGATAGCATAGTGAGGCAGTTGGAGCACTGGGTCAGGAATGAGGAAAACTTTGAGTTCAAATTTCATGTCAGACTCTTATTAACCAGGAAGCCTTGTTTGCTTCCAGTTCCTCAGCTATGAAACAGTTATAATCATACTCCATTGTAATGAGGATCAAATGAAATAAAATTTTATGGCACTTAACATAGTGGCTGGCATATAATAGTGCTATATATGTTATTATTATTATTATTATTATTATTATTATTAATTTCCACTCACTTTTTTTTAGTTGTAATACCATCTGTGATTCTTTTCTATGGTATCTTGTTCTCATTCAGATCTCATAAGGATCATTTCATTAATACCTCACAGGTTTCTTTGCCTCCCCTACTAATTCCCTCTATGTCTGTTTGATCTAGATGAGCTACTTCTTCCATCTTTTTTTTGTGTTTTTCATTTTCCTTTCATTTTGTTTTCAGTGTCACTTTCACTTCCTCATATATTCAGAACTGAGATGTTAGAATTCTAATTTAGGGATTATGTTGTAATTGATCAAGAAAACGTTTGTTCTTTTGACTGCTTTTTGCAGGGGAAACTAATACAAAGGTGAATAATGGCATGGAGGTGACCTAGGTTCTCAGTGGCTATGACAATAGAGTGTAATATTCTACCATATTGGAAAACTTTTAAGTACTGTCCTGATGATAGTATCTCCTCATATAAACCAGTATCAGTGTACTAATATAAGACTAGTTATGAAGTAATGATTTATTTGGACACAGAAATATGTATCAATAAGTTTGCAGTCACTAAGGTAGGAGCCAATAGAGAGAGAAACGGGATGAAGGATAGATGGAAATAGCAGTAAATAAGGTCCCTGATGAGACAAAAGGGGACAAGATGAAAGATAGAAATGTTAGGGTTAATTTTGGTAAGAAGAGAGTTTATTTTATCTGCTGAGACTGGAACAAATGGGGGAGAATGGGTGAACATATCAAGTTTTGACACATGAAGGTTGCATGATCAGAGTAGTCATAATAAACTTAAAATAGGAAGTAAACAAGCATTTAAGAAACTCTTTACTATTTGCCATTCACAGTGAATTCAACATTTCCTTCCATCAATTACTTTTTCCTTTTAAAATAATATTGATGCTTTTTTTTTACATTAAAGAGATTTTCATATATCACACACTCTCATACTCAGAGAACCCCCTTCTGTCACACACCCAAAGAAAAATCAATTACACAAAACCATCTGCTATAGTGAACTCATTTGAGAGTATGAGCAAAGCTTGTCATCTGCGGTAGAAAAGAGATGTGTTAGCTCCATTGTCCTTTGGAACTAATATTATTTATTCCTTTTAATATAAATGTTGCATTTTGTTTTGTTTTCATTTACCTTTTTGTAATCACTATGATTTTATTATTCTGCAGAAGTTAATGTTTTCCTTTCTCTGACTTGAGTTTCCCAATTTCTTACATTGCAGTAATGATTCTATTACATTCATATTATCTATTTTGTTCAAATACCCTGTTTGTATGTGTCATCCACATATAAGATCCCTTTACCCCAAAACATTTATTTCTTCCCACTTTATTAATAACTATGTTTATCAGAATATATTTTTATAGTATAGAATGAATACTATTTAAAAAAAATAATTTCCATGAGTTTTTTATATTAAATTATTTATTTTTAGTTTTCAACATTCACTCCCATAAGTTTTAGATTTTCTCCTCCTCCTTCCCCTCTCCATTCCCAAGGCATTTTGCAGTCTGGTATGGGTTCTATACATGCATGGATGAATACTATTTTTAAATGACATATAATTAAATAATTGAAATTCTGGTTTATGTTATAAAATTAGTAGTGAGTTTTCAAACAGCTGATCATTTGCTAAGTAAAAATGTAGAAAACTTTCAAAAAAAGGAAAATTACTTACTAAAAAAATCCAGACAAAAATAAGATCACATATTCTCTCTAAAAAATAAAATCTGTTTTACCACCACCAAGAATCCAGACTATTAGTATAAGGAAGAATTTTAGACATATTTTAGGTTAGCCTCCTGTGTGAGGTTCACCTAGGTGGCACAGAAGATAGAATGCCAAACTTGGAGTCAGGAAGACTCATCTGCCGGAGTTCAAATCCATCCTGAGACACTTATTAGGTGTGGGACACTGGGCAAATCACTTAATGCTGTTTGCCCCCATTTCCTTATCTTTAAAATGAATTTGAGAAGGAAATGGTAAACCACTCCAGTAATTCTGCAAAGAAAACCCCAGATGGTGTCATGAAGAGTTAGGCATGATTGAAATACCAGTATAATGGAAGTGAGGTATAAATCCTTTCTATAGCATCTCCTCAAAATGTCTATACAGATTCTCATGAAATGCACAATACCAGTGTAGAATAATGAAAATAATATTAGTTCTTGAGTCTGAAGTCCAGAATTCAAATTCCATCTCTACTATTTAATACCTGTGTCACCTTGGGGAAGTCTCTAAATCTCTATCACCTTTAGTTCAATTGTATAATGAGATGCTCTTTTTTTTTTGGAGAGCAATTAGGGTTAAGTGACTTGCCCAAAGTCGCATGACTAGTAAGTGTGTCAAGTGTCTAAGGCCGGATTTGAATTCAGGTCCTCCTGAGTCCAGGGCTAGTGCTCTATTCACTGCTCCACCTAACCGCCCCTAATGAGATGCTCTTGATAACCTTTGAGGTCTATCCATGTCCATACCTATCATCCAATGCACATCAAATGTTCAATTGCAGTAATACAACCCAATATTGATATACAAATTTATCAAGGCAAAAATCTTTTTTTTTTATGCAATATGAATTCAGTTCTCTATATACTTGGGTTTTTCTAAATACAAAGCTCTTGTATTTGATGATTGAAAAACTGTCACAGACTCGGATTTTTGTACTAGAAACAAGAAGGAAAATAATAACTCACATTTATGTAGTGCTTTATGATTTGTCAAGTCACTTATACATATTCGTACATTTACAAATATCCCATTTAATCCTCACAATACAACTGGAAGGTAGGCATTATTGTCATCTCCATTTTACAGTCTGGCAGGAAATCTGAGGCTGCCAGAGTATCTTGCCCAAAGACAGATTGAGTCAATGTACGGGGTCAGATCTGAACTTGGACCTTCCTGATTTCAGGGCCAGTGTTCTTAATCATTCAGAAAGAGGGCCCAGTCTCTTGTTGGTGACTTATAAGAGGACCTTTTCCCTTTGGTATTGTCAGTGAAATGATCAGTCTACTTTTTTCTTTTGCTTCATTAGGAGAGTTAGAAGCCATAAATTCACTTATAAATTATAAATGATTATAAAGTGTTAAATTATTGGTTTTCTCCGAGGAATTCTTACACAGAATCTCTTTCTTTCTAAATGTCATACTTCTTGAATAAAAGTGTCATGACCCTTAACAAGATCAGCACTTGCCAAACTGATTTATCCAAAGAAAATATGTGAAACAGAGACTAATAGTATGCTCTCAGAGTTTGCTTCCTAAAACATCAATAGTTTAGTTCTGAAATGAGACCAAATCACTAAATATCAGAGAAAATCAAATGTTTAATACAAATCCACCTGACCACAACTCACAGAAATCTTTGATCCTAGAGAGTATTCGCTTAAATAGTTTCCATCCCCTTGCTGCATCCAGTCAGCTCACTCAATATTCTGAGATGTAGCATACATTTTCAAAAATTCAGGGCGGCATGATTTGCCCAGAAGCCCTAAATAATTTAAGGTGACAGTTCTTAACCTTGTATGAGTTACAGATATATTAGGAAATTACAATGCTATTTATTTTTTAAGAAGCTATCACTAAAAATGTAAATTTAATAATAAAAACATGACTAAGAACTATCAAAAGAGTTTAGCTCTTCCCTTGCACTTCCTCCCAAGAAATCATACTAAAGGTTTTCTTTCCATGATCAGATTTTAGTGAGGCAGACTTACTTAAGGTACAATTGGATGTAACTGAATCATACATTATGTACCTACTACATTCAAGTCACTAGAGCTAGAATTCTTAACCTGGGACCCTCAGACTGATGCTGTGGATTGATTTAGGGTGTTCCGTGACCGTGGGTAAGAAATCACCTTGCAATTTTTACCAGTGGCTAACTGAAATTTAGCTTTTCTTTCAATTCCACATCTAGACAACAGATATACAGAGAAGGGGTCCATAGGCTTCACCAGACTGCCAAAGGGCTCCATGATACACACACACACACACACACACACACACACACACACACACACACACACGTCCACACAAGAGTAACAATCCTAGCATCAGAGATTAAAAATGTGAAATTTTCTTTTTCCAAAGAGCTTACAGTCTACTAGGTGGAATGAACACATGCACAAATAGATCTTTTATATATATGCATGCTATGATGAACAAAATGCAAAAAATAAAAGTGAATGGAGAAACATGAAACTGGGCAGGAATAAATCTTCTCTAAAGAAGGGGGAAGGTAGAGAAAGAGGAACTTAGCACTTTGAAGGAAAACTGTTAAGGTAATTCCTTATTCTAGCAATTTTTAAGGATTCACCAGTTGTACAGCACAGTAGGCACTGTCAGCCATATGAAAGGAGAAAAACAGAGTAGCACAAGCAGCTCATTATATTCTTGGAAATATGCTACAAATATGTTGAAAATAGCTACCGAATATAACCAAGTTACAGATCATTAGGTGGTAAGATTTATAATGAGGAGGAACCTTAGAGAGTGGGTAGTCAGTACTGTACATATTATTAGAAAAAGCAAATTTGCAGGAGGTAGATCTTTGATTATACCCCAAAGGCTGTCCATTCAGGACTTGACTGAGTTCAAGTCCTTCCCCTAAGACTCATTGGCTCTGTGACCCTAGACAAGTCATTAAACCTCTGAAATTGCAAAGCAATTTTAAGACTTTAAATTGCCCAGCAGGTGCTCATATGCATTGACAGAAAGAATTTTTCACTTCAAGCTCTACACATCTTTGAGTTCACAAATATAGATTTTTGTTTAAAAAAAAATAGATGACAAGAAAGTTTTCAATAGAAAATACTGCAAGTTGTATGTGGGAACTTGGTCAACGAACATTTATTCAATACCTTTTTTTTTTTTTTTGCCAAGAACTATGCTAAGTGCTTAAGAACTACTTGTTATTATTAATAAGTTAACTGTGCAAAACAATTTAAGTTTTTGCCTTACTAGTAAATCTTACAATGTTTAAGGATACTCACTCTTCTTGTAGGAAATATGGTTTGGTTTTTTTTTTTTTAGCAAATCTAAAAGATTTTACTGGATTAATAATTAAGATTTTTCTCAAATATGTGTGCATATGCATACTTGCCTACATATCTATGAATATTTTTTAATGTTTTTAGAATTTTTTTATTATCTAGTTACTAGAGTTCCCTTGCACCCTGGGAGCACCAGAATGCAGAGTTCTAGTCCCTTTGGAAGCTATTAAAGGGGAATTTCAATTGTATAGTAGAGACTTCTACATTGCTTGAGAATTACCAGGGGTTTTATTGAAGACAAAAACAAATTATTCTCTTGTGCAGTACTGAACAAGCTTCAAGCCCAAGGGTAATGCAGCAAATTTTGCCTTACCTGTGGTAGTGATTACTCTAGATTAACAGAAATAAGCATCATTACCAATCTCCAAATTACTAGTGGTTAGTATCTAATACAATTGTAACACAAAAGTTATAATGGATACGATCAATAATATTTCCTCATATTATTTTATATTAGGGCTATTTCACATGATTTTGTGTGCATGATAGAAAATACTTTATGCATCAGTCTAAAATCATCTCAAAGCTTTAGCTATGTTTTGTATTTTATTATGTCTTTTCCAAGTGTGAGAGGTTGTAATGATCAAAGATTCTACCCCTTACACCATTTATAATTCATATGAGCATGTTGGAAAAATTATTTTAGTTGTCTCAGGAATAAAATCTAGCATTTGCCTACAATGATAACCTTCAAAATAATCCCTTACTTGGTATCATTGTGGTATGAAAAAAGATCCAAGTCAAGAATATTGTTATATGATTTTGCAAACATTGTTTTCAAAAAGCAAGAATTCTTTAATAATTTAGTAAGTTTCATAACATAGATTCAAGAGAATCTATATCCTCTTAAAAGTCCCTAGGGCATACTTTATCACTCTATCAGTAGGAAACCTGTGAACGATATCATATCACGGACAAGATCCCTGTGAATATTTGAGTCTTAAATTATTGGTCCAGCAAATCACATCTTACAGTGATCTTGGGAATTAACTTTTTGAATGTTTCTGAAACATGATCTCTACCTCTTAATTTAACTGACACCCTACTCATATATGTGTCCACACACATATTTTAATGTAACATCCCTTACTTTATACAATAGATGCATTTCTGGATTCAGGGTGAATTTTTTTTTATATAAATTGATATTTCCTCCTTTAATTTACCTAATAATTCTAAAGATTTTGTATATTCTGGATAAGCTTTGGCAATAAGTCCTTTGATTTTTATTTCAGTTATCTCTCTCCTACAGCTTTTCTGTCAAATTATTAATGATTTGTTAAAAAAAAAGATTTAAAGGCACTCTAGGAAATATTGTT
>CM053585.1:433114497-433131366 GCA_028646515.1 Pseudochirops corinnae
TATTGTTATAAATTCTGAATAAAATCTGAATAGTCACCTCTTTTTTTTTCTTATTCACTATGCTCAGAACTTTACCTTATGGCTGCTCTTCAGTAGTACATTCCAAAAGTAGTCATAGCCAAGGACAGTGTCCTTTATATTCTAAACAGAAATAAGGGTCCATGATGAGCCTTTTGTTTTTCCTGTTATTTCATTTTTCAGTTAAAAACAAATCCTTTCCCAATCTCTTTTCTTGCCCTCCATTCTGTAATGACTCTTTGAGCCTTTGATTTTTCTTCTGTATTTTTATTTTCACTTGAACTTACAGTGAGGTAAGAACATTTGATGCTCTCTGTTATCGCAACATTGTATGGACTTGTAGGAAATTGCTGTTGCAAATATATGTTTGAAAAATCCATTTGGAAGAAATAAATTTTCTATTCAATTTTTTAGTTTCTGTTTTAGATTTTTGCCTACTTTCCCTCCCAGTGAGAAGGAAAGAAACATAAAACCCATTCCAGATATAAAGTCATTCAAAAAAGTTTTTATATTAGCCATGCCAATGCTTTACCACTACCACCACCACCACTAGCACTCCCTCCAAAAAAAAAAAAGAAAAAAATATTCTTCAGTCTGCACTGAGTCTATCAGTTTTCTATTTGGATGTTGATAACATTTTTCATCATGAATCTTTTGAAATTGTGGTGGGTCATTTTGTTGATCATTGGGAATTTTTGGTCATTGTTCACTCATTTCAGTAATGTCTGACCCTACATGACCCCATTTGGGGTTTTCTTGGCAAAGATACTGGAGTGGTTCGCCAGTACCTTCTCCAGTTCATTTTACAGATGAGAAACTGAAGCAAACAGGATTAAGTGACCTGCCCAGTATCATATAATAAGTGTCTGAGGTGAGATTTGAACTCCAGAAGATGTCTTCCTTACTTCAGGCCAGTTACTGTATCCACTTTGCCACCTATAGTTAACTAAGTTTTCCAAAGCTGATTATCTTTATATCATTACTGTTATTATGTAAATTATATCTTTGGGGCCATAGTTTGAGGTTGCTTTCCAGAATAGTTTGGTTTAGTTCACAGGTACACCAACAATGCAGTAGTTTATCTATTTTCTTACATCCCCTCCAGAATTCATCATTTTCCCTTTCTGTCTTCTTAGCCAGTCTGAGAGGTATAAAATGGTACCTCAGAATTGTATTAATTTGCATTTCTTTTATTATTGGTGATTAAGGACATTTTTTCATGTGACTGTTGATAGTTTTGATTTTTTCATCTGAAAACTGCCTGTGTATACTCATTGACCATTTATCTACTGGGGTATGACTCATATTCTTATAAACTTGGCTCTTAAAACTTGAGTCTTAAAATGAGTTTCCTGCACATATTTGTCAGATTTTTTTCAATGTTTTACCTGTTTTGCTAGTTTTTTTCTTGTCCTCTCTATTTTTTTTTTTAATTCTTGGTTATTTTGGATGGTTCTCTGAGAGGATACAAAAGAAGGGAGATAGGGAAATGTAGGTAATACAAAAAATTATAGATGAGAACAAAAATCATTTTAAAAACTTAAAAAACCTTATGTATTTCCTATTTATTCCCTATTCCTGTATTCCTTTGAAATTTTTAAGCCCCAGTATCATCCTGGTAATCATAAATTTTGAGCTTTGAATGAAATAATTACTGATATTTAAAAAAAAGTCATCAAAAAAAAACCAAAGTTTTAAGAAGTAGATAAAAGTTTAAATAGATTTAAATCTTCCACATTAATTTTATTAAGTAAATATCTTTTTTTAAAACTACTTCCCTTTCTTTCCATCTTCCATAATGTTAATCCTACACATCTTTCCAGGTTTAAAAAGTCACATGTTGTCTCTTCCACAGAGACATTCCCTGATGGAGGCTCCCAATCTAAAGAAGGCTCTTTTCCATGATCTCTTCTACCACTCTGTAGATTTCATGAGCTCTCATGCTATTATTTTTGAGTTATATTTTATTGTATACAAGTTTGTATTTCACTTTCGTTGATTTTAAATATCTTTAGAGCAAGATCTGTAAATAAATATTCTTAGGGTCTACTAATAATAATACTAAAGGATTAACTTAACAGTTTAGGGTAAACAAAGCAATTTACATATGTTCTTATTTGATGTTCACAACTCTGAGAAGTAGGTATTCCATTATCTTTTTTTTTTTTTTAAACACATTGGGCACCTGAGACTAAGACACATGCATATGCTCACACAGCTAGTAAATCAGCATTTGAGATGGAATTTGAATTGAAGTCTTCATGTTATCCATTTACTGCTGGTCTTGACAGACATTTATTTAACTGCAATTTGGAGATTTGATTTTCCCAAACACAGTATCTTGTGTTTTCTTATCAAAGGCAAAATATCAGGGTTTTTTTTGTATTTGAAAGAAGAATTTTTTGTGGATCAAACTTAAAAAAAAAAAAGCTAGAAATGATCTTATACCAATGACAACCAAAGAGTCATCTTTTTCCTTGCATGTGGTACATTATTAGTTAAAGACCTATGCTGATGGTCCTTGACAAGGGGAGAAGGGCTTGAAACCCAAGAGTCATAAAGTAGGAAAGAATAGTGGAGCTGAAGCTACCCTATGAATTTTTTTTATGTTCTTTTGAGAGAAAAAAAAAAAACTACAGCTGGAGATAAAAGGGCTTTCTGATTTGGAATTAAAACACAAAATTGTAAGTTAACTTTGAAAAAAAAATCTCAAAAGGTCTTGGTGGCATAGCTCTAGAGAGTTACAACTTCTTGTTTTTGAAGAGTTTTCACAGTTCCTTGATGAAAATGATTTTTAAAAAATACCTCATGCTACAAGGTTGCAGAAGTTTCCCTCATTAACTATCTCCTTGCATCTTTATTAACTGTTATAAATGTTACAGGGTTTTAACCTTTACTTCTTTTAAAAATAAATTCCTAAGGATTTAAAACAGTTTTGAACTTAGTAAAATCTGAGTGGAAAATAGATTTTTCTTTTGTGACCAAATGTTCTCCTTGAAATTGACTTGGTCTACATATGACTGTGCAATTAAATTAAACAAAAATTTGATGGCACTGATGGGGTTGAGTATGTTTGTTTATAGGGAACAGATGTGGTATTAAAAAGAATGCTCTCTTTCTGTCTTCTGTAGTAACTGGTTTACTTTTTGTGACAAATCAGATATGAGAGTGGTAATTCATGAGTACTCTTTTGGTGATGGCCACCATCAATGATCTTAAAGCTCTTGGAAAAGCAGTATAGTATAGTAGTATAACTGCTGGCTCTGGAGTCAGAAGATATGGGTTCAAATTCTTTCTTTGATGCTTACTAGATATAACCTTGAGTCACTTTTCAACAACTTCATTTTGACTCCCAAGCCTTCCAGTCAATTGTAACTGTTTTCTCCAGGGTCACCAACTCTCTTTTAACTTCTCTGTTTCAGAGGAGGGCACTGCTACTGTTTCAGTCACCCAGTTGAGAAATTATCACATGTGTTATCTGGCAAATTTACCTATTCATATACTTGTTATTTTTCCATGGTAGAATATATGTACCTTGAGAATGGAGACTTTTTTTTTGTCTTTGTATCAATACCTAGTACAGTGCCTAGCACATAGAAGACCTGAAATAAATGCTTCATGAATTAAAATTTTGACTTTCTCTTGGCTCACTCTGTGGCATCAGTATCCCTGGTAAAATATGGTACCAAAGATTGGACATAACACGCTAGATATGATTTGTTGAGGGCAGAATAGAGTGAGATTTTCACCTACATAATTCTAAACACTGTGGTTCTATTAATGTAGCCCAAGATCACATTAGCTTTTCAGATTTCCATATCAAACTACTGACTTGTATTGATTTTATAGTACAATGAAACCCCTAGGTCTTTTTCACATTGACTGCTTCCTAAGGACATCTTGCTCTTTCATGTCAATTGAATATTTGGATAACACGCAATTTTATGTCACCATCCAATTCATTGATAAAACTTTTGAATTAACTGACCCAAGGAAAGAGTCCTCTGGCAATTTCTTAGAGACCTTTGTGGAATTTAGCATCAGTCCACACTTTTTTGGGTCTGGTCCATTAAGACCTAAGTGTACTATTTTACAGGTCACACTTGGTCCATGGGAGTCTCATGAGAGACTTTGCCAGTGCTGTGATGAAACTCACATATTCTGATCTACTTGTCTTCCAATCTATGTTTAAAAAAAAAAAAGTATAGTCTGTCATGACTTTAATATCATCATCTTTCTAAGTACTCTTACTCCATTGTTTCAGCAGAAGTTTTTTTGTAGTATTCCACAGCAGATTCACTGGTTTATTATTTGAAATATTCGAATTTCCTTTTCCTCCTTTTTCTTTAAAAAAAATTATCAGTCTCTAGTTCTGAACTGACTTTTCTAGTGGCTATGATTCCTTAAGAAACAACTATCAATTTAACTATCACACCCATAAGTTCTGTGTTTCACATTTTCATGCATCATGTATTTGATGCCTTTTGTTTTTACATCACAGTCATTTCAGGATCTATTTATCCCATTAATCTACCTCTCAATCCAGTAAACCTTTACTTAATAATTAATCACTAGAACTTAAATTGTCTTTTAAAGTTTGAAAGTCTTTTAAAAATATCTCATTTTATCCTCCCAAAAACCCTGGGAGGTAAGTACTATTATTATCTGATTTTTCAGATGAGGAAATTTTAGACAGACAAAGATTTTATTTCTGCCTTGTCCAGGGTCACATAGCCATTAAGTATCTGAAGCTGTACTTGAACTCAAGTCTTCCAGACTCCAGATTCATCATTATTATCTTCTGTGCCACTTAGCTGCCTCTGTGTTAAAGAGGAAAGTTAAGCCCAGGATGAGGCGAGGACTTGCTCTTTGAGAATTAATTGAAGGAAATTTTTAGTTTGAAGAAGGACATATCAGGGAGATACTTACTGGCTCTTATGGAAGATTGTCATAGAGAAGAGAGATTAAATTTGTTTTCTACCTGTTCTTGGAAGGCAGACTGGGAAGAGTGTATTTGATTTACAGGACCCCCTTCCCCCAAAAAATGTTGAGTTAATAAAAATGTAAGTTTTTTGCAAAGCTTTGCAAAACTTGCTAAAATCTACTTGTGAAGAAACAGTTTCTCAGATACAATGTGAAGGATGACACACACTCTAAGATAGTGATCCCTCTCTGGGAACAACGGACTGAACTGTGTGAAAGGCAGGTTGGAACAAATGAACTACAGTTTAGAGATAGAGTTGGGACCACATCCAGCCCTACCTAAGAAAAAGAATTAATAACAATTAGAGAGACACAGAAATGGAATGGGCTGCTTGGGGAGAGAACTTGTCCCTTGGAGGTCTTCAAACATTGGTTGAATGACCACTTGTTAAGGCTGTAGTGATCAAGTCATGGCTTTGGAGAAACACTGGAGTAGAAGAAGATGACTTGGTCCCTTTGAGTTCCATAGTTCTGTGATTCCAAGTGAGCATAATACTATAATACATTTCTATTAAACAAATTTAATTCAACTCAAACATTAAGAAAACTGTGTATAAGTCCATTGATTAATTAAGAAAGAATAATATAATTTAAGCAAAATACTAATGAATTTCTTTGATATAATCTAGTTTAAGAAAGAAAGACAGACCAACTATAGTATTTGGAAGCAGGGGATTTTTATTTGAATTTCAAATGACTTTGTCCAAGTCACTTATGTCCTTGAATCTTAGTTTGTTCATCTGTGAAATGAGAGAATTGGATAATTGGTTAATCTCATCACCATTAATTTGTCTTCCGAATGAAAACACTGGTATTTTTTCCCAAACAATTTTGGAATTCATAGTGGACTCTTTATTGTCTAATAAGTTACAGTGAGGGAGATCTATTTTACTAGACCATTGCACTTGATAAAGAAAAAGCCCCCAATTTTTAAAATGTCTGGAATACTTTTATGAAACAAGATAATGACTATGAAATTATACTCTCATTTACCAAGGCAAGGACCTGTGTTCTAATTAGAACCAACAATAAAATAGGGTTAAATGAAGAGTAGGGGGCTAGCATTTAAATGACTAAAAATAACATGAGTGAAGTGTAATGCTGAGATTCTATATGGTTCCTCCCAAATGAAAAGGTCTCTATTGTATCATAATGGTTGTTTTTGAAACATACCTCAAAACATATTGAGCTATGGATGTGGGAAGGAAGAGGAAGGCACAGCCATTTTGGAGAACTCTTTGGGTAAGAGAACTTCTCTCCACATATAAACTTGTACAATGTAACATTATAAAATCTCTTTGAATTATTTTATGATAAAAAGCAATATGTATTAAAAAATCTTCTGATAACTTTTTCATCTCAGCATTGAAGGATATTAGATTATAAACCATCTTTTTAATCTTTAGAATCTTCAAAAATCTTCATAAATATTCAAGTGAAATATCGGATCAGGTATGCACACTATTTTTAGAATGTCAAATCTTTGCCAAATAAGTGACAGTCACATTAGTTATTCATTGACTGTACTTAATGACTAACTTTTTATTATAGTAAGAGGAAGCTGTCATAGTGCATTACATTGCTGCTATGTGGTTTGGGGCTTTTTTAATATAAGGAAACGTGTATATATGTATGTATATTTATGTGTTTCACAGATAAAAAATAGTAAATTGTCACCTTTTTGTTGAGTATTGCATTTATATATCGCCAGAATAATATGTTAACTAATATGAGTAAGAAAAAACGTGTTTTGCCTTCCTGAATTAATAATTATGAGTGATTCTGTTGTGTTCAAATGATGAGTAGCTATTAAAAAAAATCTCAATCTCTGTGTTGAAAAGGCTCTCTATAGGCTGGTAAATCATACTATTTCTTTATTAAATTTAGGCAAGGCATTCTTGTTTCAGTGCCTATTAACCTCATGTCTAATTCTGCTGGTTCACATATTGAAAAAGTGAGTTGCTGTAATAGTCTGTAAATGTTCATTTGATGGTACAATTTTAGGCCTCACTGACTTTCAGTTTTGATTGGATCCATCACTAGATTGGCTGAGATGTTATCTATCTGGGATGAAGTTGAATGGTGGAGAGGTACAGTGAAAAGAGTACTGACTACAGTCAGAGGACCTGGATTCATATCCAGTAACAATGGCAGTGATTATAATAGTTTACGATTGTGTAGCACTTTAGACTTTTTAAAGCACTTGGCACACATTATCTCATTTCATCCTCAGGAAAGCATTATGATTTGCCTAGCAAAAGAATTCTTTTCCCCATGTTACAAATGAAAAATTGTGATTCAAGATTTGAGTGGTGCCCATAAATCACTTTTGAAGTTACAAAGTACTAATGGAATGCTTTTGCTGCTAAGGGGTGGAGCATGTAAGCCAAGAGCTCAAGTAATATGTCAATGGACCTGATAAATGAAGATTGTCTTTGAGCTCTGAAAGATAAGGAAGAGTCAAGTGTGATTCTGACAATACAAACCAGGGTGCCTGCAAGTAGAGTGGTGCCTTCCTAAATCCTCACCTACCAGAAAGAGGCAGTTTGGAGGAAAAACAGGTTTGGAGTAATTTAAAAGGCAATATGAAGGAAAATTGAGGCTCTAATTGATTAGAAAAGCAAAGTGGTATAGGGAGGAGCAGCTAAATGACTCGGTGGATAGAGTGCTGGGCCTGGAGTCAACAAGTTCTCTTCCTGAGTTCAAATCTGGTCTCAGACACTGGCTGTGTGATCCTGGGTAAATCAAATCAGAGGAATTTTTGCCTCAGTTACTCATCTGCAAAATGAGCTGGAAAAGGAAATGGAAAACCACTCCAAAATCTCTGCCAAGAAAACCCCAAATGAGGTCAAGAAGAGTCAAACACAATTGAAAAACAATTGAATGACAAATGGCAGGGGGATAAGATTGATTGCAGTTGCGTGTTCCCAGAGGACATACAAAGGGATGGAATTGTGGATCCAAGTAGAGAGTCAAAAAGTGATGATGGTGAAGGTCTTCTCTCCCTCAGATATTCAAGGAAACAAATCAGGAGAGCCTGAGATTGGGTGAAGATAACGACATGGTTTTGATGTGTTATACTGAGTTGAGAGAGTTCATGGTTTTCATTTTTTTCAGTAAAGTAGTTAAAGTTATCAACTGGGAAAAGGCAGCTAGAAGAAGATATAAGGGCCTAGAGAAGAGAGATTGGGAACAACTCTTAGAATTCAGAACAAGATAAGGAGTCAGTACAAGACGGATTGATTGCCACATTGCAATTAAAGCCCAGTTAAGATTAGAGAGTACCATACATTTCTTCCATCATGGTTTCTTTTTAATCTTAGTTTTTCTGTTCATAGGTTTCCCTATACTGTCAAGATATCTATAGAAATATTCCAATTTAAAGATCAAAATATTAATATGAAACTATAAATTGCTTGTTACTTAGCCTGTAAGTAGTTGACAACAGTGGTTTAAATAATGTTCATAGGAATTTTTTCTCTTTCAGTCTCTGCATCTCTTTTGTGTGTTTGTGTCCAAATATCCTGCAGAATAAAATAGCTTCATTTAAAAAAATTGTCTCCAGAGACATCCAAAAATTTTTTTACATAGACTTTTTTCTTAAGACAAGGGCATATAGAGGGCTTCTATATTTTTTTCTCCCATGCTAACTTGAGTTAGCTTGCGAGCAATGCTGGAGATAAGTTTTGTTTTCTTTTCTGTTTACTTCCTCCACTAAGTCTTGACCTGACCAAGAAGTGGAAAAAATCCTGTGGGAAAGTTTGTTCTTTGAGTTTTATGGATTTGCATCATCTGGGAATGGAGAGAACATTCAACTATAGCTAGTCTTGGGAGCCTTAGAGCTTAATTTAGAAGGCACTTCTCTTAGGTTTGACCACTGAATGACTGTCAAGATATTGTAGTGGTGATTGGATATAAGATTACTTTCTGATTTTGATTAATTATAAGCAGTATGCCAAATCAAGACATTACAACCAAGACAATACAAATGGAGACAATACAATATATCTGTAGGTGACTGATTTTTCCATTGGTATGTAATTAAGCTGAGCCATTAAAATAAGTAGCATTTTATTTAATTCAGGAGTGACTTGAAAGAACTCTTTAGTAATCACTTGTTTTATTGAATGGATTTTTGTTTTTGAGGGAGAATTATTTGCTTGTATAGACATTGCTTCCTCTGCCCCCAAAAAAAGTTAACTGTAGAGCCTCGTCATTGTAATCCATTGTTTCTCAAGGTAGGGGTTAAAAATTAGCTGGAGGGGTACAGATGGATTATGTGGGATTTTCTCCATTTCCTTGTTTCTGGAAGTGGCTGTAAGTTTTAATGAATTATTATATAATTAAACCTGTGATTTCATTAGTATGAAATCTCTTTGGTGAGGAAGCTCCCTTTACCAAGGCAAGTTTACATCTTCTCAAAATTTTACCATCTTTGAGAGTTGCCTGAGGCAAGTCACTTAAGCTCTCAATGTTCTTTCCGGGCAGGGGAGGTTTATTTTATGAAACCTTAAGATGTTGCCCATAATCGAATCAAAGGATAGCAGAGGATTAACTATGATTCAGTAGTTCAATTAAAACATTTAAAAAAAATTATTTTGGGTAAGATAGTGAAATGTTAAAACATTTGACTTTATAGTTTGCTAAATAATTTTCTAATAAACCGGCCATCCAAAGGAATGTCTATTTGCAGAAGTAAAGAATAGTAAGTGAAGACTTCTACTATATATATTTATATACGTATATATGTGTGTGTGTGTATATATATATATATATATATATATATATATATATGCATTTATATTTATGCAGTGTTAGAACCCATGAGTATGTCAATTATGTTCTGTACCTTGACAGTGTGTGTGTGTGTGTGTGTGTGTGTGTGTGTGTGTGTGTGTGTGTGTGATGCACAGGTGGCTCCTATCTCAAGGATACTGGACTTTTTGATACAAGCAGACAATTAAAGCTTTCAGTCTTCTGTGCCACAGTGTTAGTCTCTAAGTTGTAGAGAAGGTAACAGTCTCAAAAATCAGACATCTCTATGTCCATTAGGCCACGTTGCCTCTCTTTTATTTATGGGTTTTTTTTTTCATTTTGTGCCATAAAATAATAGTGATAATAATATCATTTATAAAGTTCTTGAAAGTTTAAAAAATGCTTTATAAATATCTTATTTTATCCTTACAACAATCCTGGTGGGTAGATGCTCTTGTTATCTGCCATTTTACAGATGAGGAAATTAAGGCAAAGTGTGTCAAAGTTCTTAGAAACTTGGCATTAAAGTCTGGAGGGAAGCCTTCTTTTTTGACCACTTGAGCACTGGAATCCTTCTGACCAGAAAAAACAAAAACAAAAACATGGAAGAAGAACAATGCCATGTGATGCTTTGGAATCAAGGATTATATATTGAGAGCCAGAAGGGAGCACAGAGCTATCTAAGCCAAACCCTTTATTTTATAGACAAGGAAACTGAGGCCTGAGGAGTTAAGTTACTTGCCTATGGTCGCACAGGTAGAAAACATTAGAGGAAAGATTTGAACCTAAACTCTCTGACTCTTGGGAGAATGAGGTGGCATAGGAAATAGAGAAACTGGCTTCGAACCAGGAAGACTCATCTCCTTGAGTTGAAATCTGGCCTCCAATGCTGACTAGTTGTATGACCTTGGGCAAGTCACTTAACCCTGTTGCTTCAGTTTCCTTATATGTAAAATGAACTGGAGATGGAAATGGCAAACCACTGAACTATCTTTGTCAAGAAAACCACAAATGGGGTCACCAAGAGTCAAACATGATTGAAAAATGACTGAACAACAACAAAATCTCTGACTCTTGAGCCAGTAATTCAGAGAAAACTATACATGTCCCTGTATGTAATAGTGAGATAAGAAGAAAACTCTTTAAATGAAGAATGACATTCCTTCTGATGTCAGATTTAAATTAATTCTTTGTTTTGACTTATATCAGCAAAGAAAAAAATTTCTCCTGTCTTGCTATATAGCCACTTAATTTTTGCTGAGATGCTATTGGTTAGTGTACATGCCACATTTAATTTAAAGTTAAAGGGGGAAAATGTATCAGCATAAGGAACCTCCTCTTTCGAAAATGTCAGATGTGACTTCTTGGAGGTCCTTTGAAAAGCAGATTTAAAAGATTCCATGTCCAGTCAAAAATGCCTGGAGTATTTGCTAGTTTGGAATGCAAATGCAAACTGCTGCTATTACTATCATGTGCTTTAATACAACTAGAGTTTTGGTATACCAAAGTTTCTACCACCCTCAGAATGCAGGGAAGAAAAGTTCCAGTTGCATCTCTTCATATCCCCTCTAAATGGAATTTGGGTAAAAAAGTGGGGGGGAGAGGGAGATGATATAGTTATTAAATGTCTTTATCTAATAAAAGATTAGTTTGCTAGATCTGGAAGAAACTTTAAAGATAATTTGGTCCAGTGATTTTACGTATCAGTCCATCAGCAAACATTTATCAGTCACTCACTATGTGTTAGGTCCTGTTCTAGATCCTCAGGATACAGATTCAGAAGCAAGACAGTTGCTGCCTTCAAGGAGATTAGAGTCTACTGGCGATAGGAATTGTGAGTTCACAGAGAAGTTATTACAGGATAGAAGCCCAATAAATGTTCAAATACTTAGGGATGGGTACTAATCATGGGAAAAAAAATCAGAAAAGGCTTCTTGAAGGAGAGGGGCATTTGAGCTATGCCTTGAAGGGATCTGGAGGTTACAAGTAGTGATGTTTAGGAGAGGGAGAATTCATATGAGGCAGTCTGAACAAAGGCAAAGAGGCAGCAGATGGAATGTTGTGAAGGAAAAAGAAACGTTAATTAGGGTATATCCTAATAATAGCTACAATAATGATAGCTAGCATTTATATGTCACTTTATGTTTTGCAAAGTGATTTACTATAACCCTAATTATTATCTGATTTGCTCCTCTCAAAAACATTGAGAAGTAGGTGCTATTAATATTCTCATTTTACAGATGAGGAAACCGAGGCAAACAAAAGTCATGTGACTTAACCCAGGGCCACATAGCTGGTATCTGAAACTGGATTTGAAATCAGGTCTTCCAAAGAAAGTTCAGGTGCTTTGTAATATCCAGTACATAACCTCAGTCTTAAAAGGACAAAAACATAGTTTGTATTTTATAGAGGCATTAGGGAACCACTGAAGTTTCTTGAGCAGAAGAACATCATGGTCAGAAACAAGTTTTATGAGAAACTGAGATCCTGAATAATGAAGGGACTCCTGCAAGTCTGGGGGGAAAACTTGATGATGTGATGCCCACCTTTGTGGTCTATAGCAAATTGATATTTCCTTTAGCTGTTTTTTTTTTGTTTTTTTTTTGCTTTATTTTTGGAGGGGGTAAGGTAAGGCAATTCAGGTTAAATGACTTGCCTAAAGTCACATGGCTAGTAAGTGTTAAGTTGTCTGAGGCTGAATTTGAACTCAGGTCCTGCTGACTCCAGGGCCAGTGCTCTATTCACTGAGCCACCTACCTGCCCCTTTTAGCTGTTTTCAATGGAAAATAGAAGAGGTACCTTTCATCTCTCTAAGAAGGACTCATGGCTATAAAAATAGATGAGAATTAAGGTAAATCAAGCCTAATACAGATTATAAAACTTTCACTATGCCAGGGGCATGCAGCTGCCCACTTCAAGTATTATTTCCATATTACCACTGTAAAAATAAGAATTACCCATACGTGTATTTTATGTGTGATGTGTATAGAGAGAAATGGATGTGCATGTGTGTATACATATATGTATAGAGAGACATGTACATACATATACATATGAATGCATATATATACATATACACATACAAATACATACACACACACTCTTCAAATAATCTGATTCATTCTCTGCAGGCATTCCCTCCTTGAATGAAAACCATAACCCTTCTTTGCCTGAATATATAGCTTTGTAGGTTTCTGTGGCCCAAAACATTTATCTCCTTATTTCTCTAGAGGTAAATCTTTCCAAAGTATCTTGGGGCAGGAGATACATGTTCTGTAGATAAACCCATGTGTGGACCCTCTCTCTCTCTCCAGTTTATGCAGACCTGTTGATGCTTGTGCTCCATTGCCTTAGAAAATCCAACTCTTGCCCAGTGCCATGATGGGGCATTGGAACACTCTTAGTTTCTTTTGCATATGACAAGCTGGAGAGGATTGTGATAAGTAAGGTTACATGTAAACCTTAAAGTGTTTTATACACACACACACATACACATACACACACATCCATGAAATATTCTTTTAAAAAAATATATTAATTCATTAGCTAGCATTTTTATCATACTTTGAGATTTGCAAAATGCTTCTTGATTCTTACCTCATTTGATACTTAACAACAACTCTGGGAGGTAGGTGCTGTAATTATTCTGATTTTATAGATGAAGAAATTTAGGTGAACAGAGATTAAGTGACATATAATTTATAAGTATTTGAGCATGCATTTGAACTCGTATCTTCCAGACTCCACATCCAGCATTCTAGCTACTAAACTACATAGTTGCCTCAGTACTGAGAGAAGTGAAAACTTCTCAGACTATACTCTAAAATCTGGTAAGGCTTTTCATGGGAAACAGGCCTAAGTTCCCCTTCACAGGAAATCACATGATTTACAAGGACTCAAAACTCAAAGTGGTAGGGAGTCACCCCTCTCCTCAGTGACACCGCAGCATAAGATGTGCCAAATAAGGACAGAAGTGCTTTCTCAAATTTGCATTAGGTGGTCTACTGTTTCCTTGTTCTGGTACTTGAAGTACATTGCTACGCTTAAATTGTGCAGCATACTTCCTGCCAATGGAAGAAAAGGGTCAGGAGAGGGGTTGGGGAGAATTCTGCATTAGGGCTTTATAACTTCGTCATTTCCTTTTGTAAATTGCTTCTCCTCCCTGACCATTTGTCAGGAGGGGTGCCCTTTCTTGAAATCATAATAAACCATTCCTTTCTGCTTCCTACCTTGAGAAACCTCTGAGTATTATTTGGATAAGGATTTCTGTTGCACACAGTTTTGGAGTGTACACTGCAGTTCAGGACATAGTGAAAATGATAGATTTTATCCCATTCATCACTTTCTGAAGTGGGTCACATTTAGTTTTTCTTCCCCTGTCATACCTTCTCTGAACTAGAAAGAAAAAAAAAAAACCTATATGTAATAAATATAAATTTTCAGTGGGGGGTGGGGGAGTTGGAATTCCACATTTACCATGAGCAAAAATATGTGTCTCATTCTGAGTCTTGAATCTATTGTCTCTCTGTCAAGAGCTGGGTAGGATAATTCATCTGTCTTCTGGAATCATTTTTGGCCATTACGTTGATCAAAGTTCTTAAATCTTTCAAAATTGTTGCTCTTTTCGGGGTTGTTATTATATAAATTTTCCTGCTTCTGTTTACTGCCCATCAGTTCATATATGTCTTCCCAGATTTCTTATAAAAATCCCTTTTATTATCTCTTATAATGAAATAAAATTCTGTTCCATTCATATGTTATAATTTGCTCATCCATTTTCCCAACTGATGGGCTACCTATTAGTTTTTTTTTCCTTTGCCTAGCATAGCTTTTTAGACTGTTAATTGTGGTATAACAGAAAAGGACTTGAAATCAGAATACCTGGGATGAATTTCCACTCTTTACTTACAGATGTGTGAACTTGAACAAGTTTCAAGAGACTTTGATTCTCAGTTTACATAGTTGTTATAGAGGGCGATGATTTTTATATAATTTATGTTATAAGCTTGTTGTGAAGATCAAATAAAATTATGTAAAATTCTTTTAACCAAATTGTTTTAAATAATACAGATTGATGCTGTCATTATTTTAATTAATAGTAATAATTATTATTATTGTTATACAAGTAATGAGTTATTTCATCCAAAGTCAGTGTCATATTTTGGAGAGTAAGAGTCAGAAAGATCTGGGTTCATGTCTCACCTTTGACATATCCCAGCTGTGTGGCCCTAGGCAATCATTTATCCTCTGAGTGCCCCAAACAGTAATATAGTATATCTTGTAAAGAATGTGCCCATCTGCAGTGACAAAAGGAGTTTTCACCAGAGGCTTCCTATGCTCAAGAAAGCAAAGGTCTTTTCTTTTTAAATCCATTTTCAGTCTGTACCTTTTAATTATCTCAATATTTGGACTATTTGTATGAATGACCAAATTTTAAATTTTCATCTACTTTGACACTGGACAACCAGTTTCAATGTCTGTTTAAATCCCATGATTGAATTTTTGAAAATGTTTAAATTAGCTGTGATTCTTTTTTTTTTTTTTCTAAGAGCCAAAGCAACATTTTTGGTGGGTTGATTGTTTCAGATTAAGATCAATAGTTTCAGCAACCAGCTGAATGATTTTAATTGTGGCATTTGAGGCAGACCGAAAAATTAGCAAAATCCAGGAAGTCCTAAATTGTACAAATAATCATTTTTAATCATTATGTGAAATCCTCTTGAAGCCACAATAGCCTGCATAGCATTCTAATTTGTGTGACTATAACAAAAATAATTATCATTTCTAAACATCCCACACTCTCCCTCAATGCTTTCATTTCTAGGCCTATTCTTTCTCCTTAACTAGAGTGCTAATGCATTTTCTACATACAACAGCTTCTAAGTTAATATATTGAGGAGGACTGAATGTTTGTCAGTTGAAAGCCTTTCAGGGTCCTGATGCATTGATCCTGCTAACTCTGCTTTAAAGGTGAGTGATGCCTGCTGAGACTAAATTGCCTTTGACTCACATGTTGAATTTTATGATGTAAATGCTATTAAAAACATGCATCATAGCAAAGTCATAAAAGAGAGCTGGTTTGCTTAATAGTCTCTGTTAACTGCAACTTAGATATCCATTTCTAGAAGAGATAACTACTATACCACATTAATTCCATGAAGAAGAAGATGATTACCCCAAATATATCATAAAGGACGTTTTAGCAGAAAGTTTAGGTGACCTTGTAGTTAATGAGCTGGCCAGGGAGTGAGAAAGACCTAGGTTCAAGTTCTCATGTCTATAGCATACTTACTGCTTGACTCTGGACAAGTCACTTAATCTCTTTCCTCTTACTTCCTAATCTGCACCAATCTATACCAGTAGACATTCCTTCATAGGGCATTCCCTATACCAGGGGAATCACAGATCTAGTCCAAATATATATAGCATTACCATCCATCTGTAAAGTTTTTAGGAGAATATTTTTTCTACTTATATTTAGTGTACATTTACACTAGTAAATCTATTTTAATTACTTTGTTATCAGGTTGCTCTGCCTTGATAAAAGGAGTTTTCCTGCTGAGAGTTCCCTGCATTGGGGAATGGCTAAACAAGTTGTGGTATATGAATGTAATGGAATACTATTGTCCTATGAGAAATAGGGAGATGGACTTCATATTTACCTGGAGAGGCTTATATAAATTGATGCTAAGTGAGAAGAGCAGAACGAGGAGAAATGTGTACACAATCACAGACACATCATACGTGTGATGACTGACCTTGATAAACTGGACTTTCTCAGCAATGCACAGCTATAAGACAACTCTACAAGTCTCAGGATGGAAGGAGATACCTACATGCAGAGAAAGATCTAGAAAGAACAGAGTTTAAATGGAGACTGAAGCAACCTACATGCTATCGCTCTTTTCCATGTTTGGTTTTGTTTCCTTTTTCCCATTGTTCACTCCATTGGTTACAACCCTTCTATACAACCAGACTAATATCCAATGTGAAAGTATTTGCAGATTTTATACTTTACTGCATGCCACCATGGGTGGGAGGGAGAGGGAGGGGAGAAAATTTGAAACTCAAGGGACTCTGGAACCAAATCTTGTAAACTAAAAGTAAATAAAC
>CM053585.1:433131466-433197892 GCA_028646515.1 Pseudochirops corinnae
AAAATAAAAAGAGAGTTCCCTGCATTAGTAAAATCCCAAATACAATTCTCCTCCCCTCTCAATAATTATAAGACTTAGACTAAGTTGGAAAGTAGGTTTGTGATATACAGGAATTTTCTACTCATTTAGAGCAGGAGAGACAATTGTAGGGTAGGAAGTCATGTGTTCCAGCTTGGAGACTTTATCCAGTTAGGACATTCATAGACATCACTTCCTCTACTAGGCTTCTAAGTGTGAAGATGTTAAACACTAATATAATACCCGGTCACTCACTTCAGGGACATCATTACCTACTCCCCAAAGCACCTTATTCTATTTGTTTACTGAAAACTATTGAGAATCTAAAAAGGAAAAAATTTGTTTTCTTCTCTGTGATGCCAAATGTGGGTGTGTATGTCATATATTTTAAAGAAAGAAAGAATTAGGGCAAATATATGTTCTGTATTTGGATTCGTTTAATATGCATGCAGTTTTGACACCTTAACTAGCAATAAGTGATAGTTTTATGCCATCTGTTTAGTTTCAGTAAATTGATTAATTGATTCCATTTACAATTCCGGGTTCTTAATAGTTTAGCTGTTGCTCCAATTCTAGAACTCAAAGAAGTTTATGGCCCTCTTGTGGTCAAATCATGTAACATTATTATAAATTGGTTAAGTGGCTTCAGTGACTACTTTCTAATTCAACATTTGAGACTATAACAAATTCCTAAACCTATGTCTACACAATACCAAATCATTAAAATAATTTTTTTTAAATCTCATTTTGTTTGCATGAGATTAATCATCTAAAAATTTTAAATATCCAGTTATTTAGCCTTATGTAAACAAAACATATATATTATATGTTTTTTCAAATTTCAGTCTAAAATATTAGAATTGTATTTACACAGCCTAAGTATTACTTACATATTGAATTTCAGTGAAATGCATCTAAACTACAACATTACTTAAGAATCTATTAAAAGCAGAATGAGTGAAATTGAATATATTATTGCATTTCCAAGGGGATGAATAGTCAAATGTTTACATATATTTAAGTTATTTTACAGTCTTAGCATTTTCATTTGAATAGAGGCATGTAATGAGTGCCTTATAAAATTGAATAAAGCATTGCCCAAAGGGAAATATCTGGGCTCATTTTCAATAAGAGTAAACATTAACGGAAATATATTTTTGCACTGAAATTTTTTCTGTATTTTTTTATTTTTTGTGGTAAAATAACTTCTGGATTCTAAGTAGGGAATGTCCATTTTTGAGAAATAATCTATTAGCATGTATATTACAGATTTTACAACAATTTGACACATTATCTTACTACCCTAGCATACCAGTTCTCCCTGATTTGGTTTATGGCACTTTGTTGTATATTTTAGTTTCATCTTGATTGTAGGATAGTGAGTCTTAATTAATTGTTCTGGCAACATAGTCATATTACTACAAGCAATTTAAAATCATCTATAATTTACATTCCTCACAATGGAAAAAAAGTCTTTGATTTATATTTAGGAAGATTTAGGATATTCTAAGAATGAAAACGGTGAGTTGAATAATTTCTGCTCTTTAAGATAGCATTTGAAAAGTTATAACAGTGATAATAGGTAGTGCTTTATACATCTTTGTTGTTGTTCTTCAATTGTGTTCAATTTGTGACCCTATTTAGATTTTTCTGGCAAAGACACTGGAGTGGTTTGTCAATTCCTTCTCCAGTCCATTTTTCAGATGAGGAAACTGAGACAAACATAGTTAAGTGACTTGTCTGGGGTCACACAGCTAGTAAGTGTCTGAAGCTGAGATTTGAACTCACAAAGATGAATGGATCTTCCTGAGTCCAGACCTGTCACTGCATCTACTTTGCCATCCCGCTGCCCCATGTTATCTCATGTTATTTAAAATTTAGTAGAATCCTTTCCCCTTAAAATATGAAAACAGATGGTGCTAAACTGAAAAAGGATTAAGTTCTTTTGAGAAAATACGAATATGCTTTTCTGGAGTTGCTTTATCTCAATTTCAATTTTTGGGGCGTGTGGTATGATGCAGGGAATGGATTGTGAAAAGACTCATGATGATGAATGCCAGAGATAGCTATTTGAGCCTTTGTTGTTATGTTCAGTCATTGCAGTCGGGTCCAACTCTTCATGACCCCATTTGGGCTTTTCTTGGCAAAGACACTGGAGTGGTTTGCCATTTCCTTCTCCAGCTTATTTTACAGATGAGGAAACTGAGGCAAACAAGGTTAAGTGATTTGCCCAGGGTCACACAGCTAGTATGTGTTTGAGACCAGATTTGAATTTAAAAAGATGAGTCTTCCTGACTCCAGGCCCAGCACACTGTCCTCTGAACCACCTAGTTAAGTACAACCAATATTGTTCTGATAATATATTTTTATTGAATCAAGAGTATTTGGTCTCATGTAGAGAATCCTACTGCCGCCATCTTAGAGAAAGAAAAGGAAGCACTCATACAAGTTGAATGAATATTGAACATCTTATTAAGGTGAGGCAAATATTACTAGATTGAAAAATGCCTCCATATGTTTCATTTATTTTTTATTAAATTATAATTTATATTAAATAAAATATACTTTTCAAAAACCATGAAAACCTCATTTAAAGAAACATCAACAATTTCCAAGCTTATTTCCACCATTGGGACAGAAGGTATTCTATAAAAAAGGCATCATAGTGGATAGGTGTATTTGTGTAACCTGGGCCAAGTCACTTAACTCCTTAATACCCTCCAGGAAACTCTATAATGCTGTAAGTGGCAGAGAAAATGCTGATCTTTGGTGTAGAAGAAGTTCCTCACTGGGAGCTCACTATACTGATGCAATTACATGCCTGGTAAATAAAATGAAATTATAAATGAATTAATTACCAGAAATTTGATTGCAAGTCTCCTGAGCCGAATGGGTTTTTGAGCCAGGAGTCGGGATTTGTAAATTGCATGGTAAACATTCCCTGGCCTACCTCCTAAAACATACCTGGTTTAGGATATTGAAGATGATAATCATTTACTTTGCAACTTGTTATTGACATGTGCCCTTCTCTTTCCATACTGGAATGGAGAATTCTGTACAATCAGCATTCAAAGGTGGCTTCCAGCAAAGGGACCTCAAGTTAGCAAGGTGGCATGAAAACGGTGATGAGTTTGGAGTCAGAAAACTTGAATTTGAACTCAAGCCCTGCTACAGACTACATTCCCCCTTTTTTGACGAAGGCTTTTAAACTTGAGTAATTCACAGTGTCCATTTCCTCAACTGTAAAATTCAGGAGGGGAGGCATTGCCATGGATTCAATGATGTCTTCTAAATATGATGACTGACAGAAATGCCTACCTGCCTTCCTTCCTTCCTTCCTTCCTTCCTTCCTTTCTTCCTTCCTTCCTCCCTCCCTCCCTCCCTCCCTCCCTCCCTCTCTTCCTCCCTTCCTTTTTCCCTCCCATTAAAATGGCTCCTTCTCAGATTATATTGACTGAGCCAATTTTGAGAGCTTGAATCTTGATTGCCATTCTGACATTTTTTTGGGTCAGGACTCCTCTTCAACTCAGATTTCTTTCTCTATTCCCTGGCTATTCTATGGACTCAAGTCCTTTCTCTACTTCTGGACAGATTTCTATCCATGGCACATCATGCTTCCTGCCCTATGGTTACCAGTATAGCTGCTCAGCATTATAAAATGTGTGAGCTAATCAGCCAATGAATCAATGAAGAAATAATGTCCACCATTATTTCTATTTTTGTTGCTTGTGGGCCAAAAATTATATTGATGAATTTAAACAAGACAGCAGCATCATGTGGTATAGTGGAAGGTATGTTGAATTGGTGGTACGGTGGAAAGAATGCTGGGTCTGAAGTCAGGAAGACTCATCTTTTTAAGTTTAAATATGGTCTCGCCCACTTACTAGCTGTATGACCCTGGGCAAGTCATTAACCCTATTTTCCTCAGTTTCAATCATCTGTAAAGATGAAATAGAGAAGAAAATGACAAACTAGTATATTTGCCATGAAAACTTCAAATGGGGTCACGAAGAATCGGACACAGCTGAAATACCTGAACAACAAATGTTGAATTTTACATCAGAGGACCTGGGTTCAATTTCTGTCTCTACTGCTTTTAACTGAAAGTGTGAAGTTGGTCATGTCATCCCATCTTTCTAAGCTTAGGTTTACTAGTCTATAAAGTTAAAGAGTATGGCATGAGTATGCACATCCCTTCCAACTCTGGGTCTGTCATCTTGTGATTCAAAAAGGCTGTCAGTCATTCATAGAGATGCAGAGAAAATGTCACATCATAAATAGCATGCTAAAATGCAAGCAACTAGAGCCCCCCTCCTCCCCAAAACTCTAAATGAAGAGTCAGTGTCAGTGCTCTCTCCCAGCCTGGGCTTCCCCTTATTTATGGTCATTAGCTCCTTCCAAAAGGGGTTCACAAGTCATGGGGTTCACAAGTTCTGTTTCTTAACAAAGACTTGATATAATTGTGGGCAAGCCTCCAAAGAAACTTAAACTGAAACAAGGTGTTAAATAAGTAAATAGCCGAAACAAGGTGTCAACTATTTCTTTGCTTGCCATTACAGTAATTTACATTTATGTATCATTGACATTAAAAAAAAAATCTTAAAATCTTTTCCTTTGAATTTTATTGAAACTCTTACTTTTTCTTCCCATTTTCAGAGGTATAAAATTAAGTCTCTTAAAAAAAAAGAGAATAAAAACAGGTGTTCACTGTAGGAAGCAAAATAACTAACTGACATTAATGAAATCATAGACTCTACATATGTCCTTTTCCCAGTCTAGCTCCACACTGTGTGCATGATTTTATTGTTTAAATGTAATTGTGAATGAGGATTGACTATGTATCACTTCTCCCTAAATGATCTCTTCCTCCCTCCCTCCCCCCCATGGGTTCAATTGCTTACGTTCCCAAGTCAAGAAGGTTGTGGTATACCCTAGGAGAAAATATGGATGTTAGATAACATTTGTACAGATGTGATTTATTGGCCATGAGTTCAAAGTCTATGAATCCACAATATGGTACATCCAGAAAAAGAAAGAGGAAACCTGCCAGTCCTTAAATGGGAGAGCTGAGTGGCACAGTGGATACAGTACCAGGTCTACAGTTAGGAAGACTCATCTTCCTGAGTTCAAATGTGTCCTTAGAACCTTACTAGCTTTGTGATGCTGTGCAGTCTTGTAATGTGGGAGAGAGTGAGAGGAGAGGGGAGAAGAGTATGGGAGAGGGTAGACAAGAGGAAAGGAAAGAGAATCTGAATGAGTACTCCCATTTCAGTGGGGCAGGAGGTAAACAACAGTCTGGTGAAGGAGAGAGAGGAGGTGAATGTCGCTAAAGCAAAGGGGGAATCCAAAATAACCCAAATGTTGCACAGAGATCCAGAAGGATTCTCCCCTAAGAAAAGGGAGTCTGGGGCAGCTAGGTGACATGATGAATAGAGCACTGGCCCTGGAGTCAGGAGGACTTGAGTTCAAATCCCACCCCAGACAATTGACACTTACTAGCTGTGTGATCTTGGGCAAGTCACTTAGCCCCAGTTGCCCTGCCTTCCCCCCTCTTAAAAAAAAAAAAGACAAAAAGAAGGAAAAAAAGGAAAAGGGGTCTGAATGTGAGCTCCTTGGACAGTGGGACTTTCTTTGTATCCTTGTGGCTTAGCACAGTGCCTAGTAAGTAACAAGTGCTTCATAAATGCTTGTTGACAGACTTACTAAATGATTTAGCAATTATGAGATCATGGGCACTCATGGAGAGCGTGATTTTTTTGATTATGTCAGGGTCAGACCGCAGATCATAAAGGACTGAGAAGTAACTTTTAGCTGAGAAAATCAAGGAACAAATGTGAATGGGTTTCTAGGAATTTGACTATTAGATAGTTATAGGATAATAGGGATATATAAATATAAATAAATATAAATATATATATATATATAAATATATATAAATATATATATAGGATAATAAATTGAAATCATGGAGGGTAAGATAAATTCTTATTTAGGAATAAGGAAGCAGTAATTAAGAAGAACGGGTTGCAAATCATATAACATCCCAACTTTGGAAGAATGAAAATTGTGTATGATGCAAAAGGCAATGGAAAGGCACATGGTAGGCGCAAGTGGTCTGTAGCATCTTACAAACAGTAGCTTAGATGTGGGAAGTAGCATGAGATACACAATCAAGGACAATTATGATAGCCAAAGGAGTTGGGCCAGTTATGTGGTAAGAGGATGACATAATGAATGGCTCATGTCTGCCTGTAGTATCCATGAAATACTCAAGTCAGTAGAAGGGGACTGCCAGTTTATTAGGTAGATTCTTTGTGGTTGAGTTTGAGTAGCTAGATCATACAGCGGTTATAGTGTTGGGTCTAGAATTAGGAAGACTCATCTTCCCAAGTTCAAATCTTACCTCAGACACTTACTAGCTGGATGACCCTGGGAAAATCACTTAACCCAGTTTGCCTTGGTTTCCTCATCTGTAAAATGAGCTGAAGAAGGAAATGGCAAACTACTCCATGGTCTTTACCAAGAAAGGCAAAAAAGAAAGAGGCCTTGATTTCCTTATCTGCACATAGCACCTTTCACATGTTGTTCCCCTGAAAAGCAGTCCAAGATTCGGAAGTTCTGAGAAGCAACATCTGCATTTGATGTCATAGTCCATAGACCACCTTCACCTTTCCCTAGCACCATATTCAATTTTGCCAGTCAGTAAGAAGTCTCACTAGTTTAAAACAAAAGACATTTAATTAAATAGCAGAGGCCAAAAGAAGATTCCTCCCCCTTTCTATGTGCACATTTAGGGTAGATTTTCTTGTGGGTTACTGTACCACTTCTGAGGGAGAGGACACATGAAGAGAACATACATGACAAGGGAACATATGGAGAGGGCATGCAAATAGGAAACACTTGTGCCTAGGAAATATGCATGAAGGGGCACATTTCACTGAGTATTTCCAACAGCGCCAAGTCAAGTATCAAGTGCCTGTGAAATGGTGCAGATTGTGTAACTCAGCATTTCTCAAGGCATCCTGGAACATTCTGTTTTTTGAAAAATGTACCTTATGTTTGTTGATAGGTATTAAAATAATATTTTTAGAGGGTTTTACTTTAAGAGTTCTGCCAAAGTGCTGTCTAAACAGAAGGATTCTGTCATTTTGGTGAGAATGACTGATCTAGCTCAGTGCTATCTGAAAAGAATCCCAGCTGTAATATGCCAAACAAGTGGTCATCCATATTTTGCCTGAAGAGCATTCATGGAGGGAAGCCACAAATATTGTAAGTAGCCCATTCTATTTTGTAGCAACTTTGAATCTTAGTACTTTTTTTTTTCCTCATCCCTGACTTCCAGCCTAAACTGGGCTCTTATCAGCTTCCACCTACTTCTTCTGATGCTGTCCTTGTGACCAAACAGAAGGCTAATCCCTCTTCCCATCATAGCCCTTCAAGTACTTGAAGACAGTTATCATGTTCCTGAGTCTTCTTTTCTCTTGAGCAAACAATTCCATTTTAAAAACTGACTTTCATATGACAGGAACTCAAAGTCTTTCACTATCTTGGTTGCCTTCCAGCAGATCACTGGCCCTTAATTAACAATCCAGAACTTAATGTGGTACTTCGGATGTATTCTGACCAGGTCAGAGAATAGAGGAGTTATTACTTGCCCATTTCTGGAATCTGTCTTTTGGTTGCAGCTCAGGATTGCATTAGCTTTTTTTAAATACCACATTACACTGCTGGCACATAGTGGGCATGCATTACACTAAAAATCCCAGACTTTCTGTTTCCTGAAGTCTTTGTTCCAGGTAACTATCTGAATTAAGGTTAGAAAATTTATTAACCCCCATGCAGATCATGTGTCCAAAACCCATCTGAGGGACTATGAAAACACACATAACACAAAATCTTTTATAAAGTTTGTAGATTTATAGGTTGAAAACTAGATTGGACATCAAGATACATCTAGACCAATGCAGTCATTTTACAGTTTAGGGAAAAGAGATAGCTGCATAGTGACTGACTTTAAGAAGCCCACTTCATTCTCAAGATCCTCCATGATTGGTACTCATGAAATTTAGTAAGAAAAAGAGTGAAGCAAAGAAATAAAGCCACTCTTCAACCCACAGTCTTTCATAACCAGAAGGCTTGTCTTTTCCTACTATATTTCAACCAATGCCAAACCTTAATGTCTCCTCTTATATGAAATACTTGGACCAAATGAGATCAGTGATACCAGCTACCTTTAAATCTGATGATTGTATGGAGAAATTTGGATGAGAAATTTTATAACAGAAGTTTGGCATGTCTAATTTAATATTATATCATTTTATGTGTGGAATTAAAAAATAGAAAATTGTTTTTGAGATAACATACATTTGCAAACATACATAAAATTACTACAAAATTTTCCTGTAATGCTACCTAAAAGTCCAAATTACTATTTGCTATTTACCTAGTGAAGCAGGCAGGTTGGTTTACAGGAAGGAGAAGGAAAAAAGAAAGATGAAAGGAAGCAAAGAAGAAATAAGAAAATAAGGAAGAAACAAACAAATGAAACAACAATGAAATGTGACGTTGATATCGTCGTCAGAAGTTTTTTGTAATTTCTTTTAACTATAATTATAGATGATTTAAACTGCTTTGAATCATTCAACTGTCTCTAAGGTCTCTTGCACTTTTTAAATGTTTTACTGAAAATTAAAAGGTATTTCTTCCTCTTCTAGTTTGTAATTGTATCTAAATGGCCACTAGAGACCTACCTAATCTCACTGCTTCGTTCCTTAGAGAAGGCACAGTGGGTTAAGTGAGGTTGATTTGCAGAATGAATTTCTTAGAAGAAAATGGCATTATATGAACTAACTTGCCTTAGTGCCATCTTTTAACATTAATAGACATGTATTATAAGACATAAATATTGTGTTTCTCCATCAGTGGTGATTAAAAAAAATTAATCTGGCAAAAACAAATCTTTGACTACTTCTGTGTTTAGTTGTGATTTTTTTTTTCCATTTCTTTTCTAAGTTGCATTTGTATTTTGTTTAATTTTTTTTTTCACTTTCCTTTCTGTTTGTTTGTCTGCCAGGACAGTATCTATAGAACTGGAATGAGTAACTAGGAACTGAATGGTTGAGAGAAAGATACTGGTGAAATGTTCTAACTGGACAGGTTACTAACGGCGTTATTCTAGAGGGATTTTCCAAATTATACATTAGTTTCTTGGACTAGAACAGGACCTGTGGGTCACAACCCTTTCATAGGGGTCACCTAAGACCATTGGAAAACACATATTTCTGATGGTCTTAGGAGACACTGCTCCTCTATCTGTCTTCAGGCCAGTTTACCCACATGCAGATACGCCCACATAGGATTATTAAAGGGTTGCGGCATTAGGAAGGTTGAGAACCATTAGACTAGAAATTCTATAATACATATATGTATCCTAATTTTGGTCTTTCTTGGATGATAAGACTCTGAGAGCCTTGGTTCATGCTACCAAAACTAATGTAAGATTTATTATTGTGGGAAGCCAATTTATACATTTATGGAAAGACAATATTCCCAGCTTCAGACCTGGCACTGGCATCATGCGGTAGGAACTCACTTTCTGTTGAGTAGTCTTATTCAAGGAAACATGTGCTATGTGAAAAGACTGTTGGTTAAGAGAAAATGGAATTCTCTATTTAAAAAAAATTTTGACCAAATTTTGCTTGCCTGATGAATTCTCTTTCTCTACTCCACTCTATGAAGAACTAAGACTATGTAGAATAAGAGGGAGCTAAATTCTCACTGTTCAAAACCTTGCCCTTTTTTTTTTAGGCTATTTATTAACTTACACATCCTTTCCATTCCTCTCTACTCCCAGATTCATTTGCATTCCTATGCTGGAGTACCTCTATGTTCTTTCAGAAAGAGCAAAGATCTTATAACCCTTGGATCAGACTAACTCCAGTTATGCTCCACTAGGGCCTTTGTTCTGTGACCTGCCATCCCCCAGCAGGGAAGTAGCAGGGCAGGATCCTCCAGAAAGTTTATGCCTTTTTAAGTGTTGCCTTTTTGTTCAACCAGTTTAGATATAATCTGATGTTCATGTCCTCTTAATTTCAACACAATCTTTTATTTTCTCCTTCATTCTCTTATTTAACATACTCAAACATGTTAGATAAAGAGATATACACACATATGTACGTACGTATGTATGTATGTATATATGTATATATGTGTATAAGCATACATATCTCTGTTCCTAATTCCACATTACCAATCACTGATCTGGCATTTCAAACTGGATGTCCAGAGACATCTTAAATTCAACATCCTCAAAACTGAACTCAGTATCTTTTCTCCCAAAACTTACCCTCCTCCTAATGTCATTATATCTGTGGAAGGTGCTGCAGTAAACCCTCAGCATTAATTTGGACTTCTCATCCTCAATCCACATATCTAATCAGTGGCCAGATTTTGCTATTTCTGCCTTTATAGCTCTCTCATAGAATGCCTTCTTCTCTTTTCACAACTACCACTATAGTTCACAGCTTCATTATTTCTCAAACAGGTGATCAATGACCTCCTAACTGATCTTCCTGCCTCAAGTTTCTCCCCACTCTAGCCCATCATTCACAGTGTTGTAAAATAACTTTTCTTTAATCACAAATGTGGCTGTATAACTTCCATACTCAACCAATTCCAGGGTCTTCTTATTGCCTCTAGGATAAAACAGGAATTCTTCTGTTTACTTTTTAAAGTCATACACATCCTGACCCCACTGGACTTAACAGCCTCATTGGATGTTCCTCTTCCTCATATACTTATCCACCCAAACTGATCTTCTCTCTGTTCCTCACACAGGAAACTCTATCTTGTCTGTCGCTCCTACCTGAAATGAAGTTCCTCCTTGCCTCTACCTAATACAATCCTTTTTTTCTTTCAGGATGCTCAAATACTATCTTCTGTGTGAAGTCTTTCCTCATGACACTAACAGCAATTGTTCTCCCCCCCAAATTACCTTGTATTTGGCTACTTTGTATTCATATGTTCACTTTATTTTTATGTTCTGTATACTTATTAGATATATACATGTCTCCCATGAGATTTATCATTTTTTAATTTATTATTATTTTTGCATTTTGATTTCCAGACCTAGCAGAGTATCTAGCATATAAGTGGCACTTTATAATGCTTGCTGATTAATTGATTTCTAAGGTGTCTAGACCAATGATGCTCAGTCTGACCCATAATCAAGGGAAACATGGAAACCTACAATTCACGTCTGTTATAAATCCTTTCCTCCCTTCCAGAAGGAGGAATGGCCAATAGTTGAGATAGATGACATTCCCAGAAGTCCTGGAGCTTAGGACTCATTATTCTCCAGTACCATAAAAGTTGCTAAAGGATTTCCAAGGATCACAACTCTGAGCAATCAGACACAAAGTACTAGCTGTAAAATTTTAAATGTTTCTAAAGCACTGGAGAAACTTTTTTTTTTTTACATTGAACATTCTCCCAGATCTTATTTATGTTGTATAATTTCTGAGCAAAATGTTCACTGGTACTACAGTGGCAAAATTTAGCCCAGCCTGGTCACATTGTCATGTTTTAAATTGTTCTGGAGTCCAAAGAACTGAGTGGAATACTGCCCCTAATACAAACTACATGGGTGACCTGGGCTGACTCCCCTAACCTTCCTGGACTTTACTCTCACTAACTGAAAAATGAGGATGTTGGACTAGCTGTCCCATGAGGTTATCTGATAGTCTGATGCTGGTTTTGGAGCCCATTCTCAGAATAATGTTTTAAAAAGCATAAAAGAAAATGCACGAGATTAAAAAGGAAACCAATTATAATGAAATACAATGATCACAAGTTAGAAAAAAGAAGTTCAAGGACTCAGGATAAGAACCTCTGCTTTAGAGCTATGGTCTATAGTTTTCACTACAGTAACCTTTGATAGCAAGAAAACTTTTGCTTTGACATAAAAGACAATCCGGATACAAGATTTGCTGAAGCAAATCTTTATTTACCCCTAAGGAAATTCTGAATGTTTTCAGTAAATATACGAAATAATTAGATAACAACAGACTCCACAGTATCTGTTCCTCATAAATATTTCTATTTACTTCCAGTGACCACTGATTTTTTATTTTAATTTTAACGTGTTTACTTGTATCTGTTGAGTTGTAGAATTGGTTGTAATTATGTAAATGGTTAACAAACAACATACAGTGTATGCATATGGGGCTATGGTTTCGTTGTTCATTATATCCAGAATAACCGTGATCCAATTATAAATTGATCATTTTTTTTCCCTCTTAAAGTTCACCTATTTTCTTTACCTCTTTGTCTTAACCTTTAGGCTGTGTTTATGTTAATGTGTGTGTCCACACATGCACATACAAGTACACTAGGAAATACTCATTGATTCAGACACATAGTTAAGTGGGTTAGTTATCTTAATTACTACACTGGATCAAATTTTGGAATTCATTCAAATATTTTCACGATTATCCCTTTGGCTTGTGAATTTGTGATTTTTTTTTTACTAGATTTATCTGATGTTGATGGTTCTGAGAGCAATTATATTGTAAATAATTATAACACATTATATAACACTTTGCTTTTTTCTAAAGCCCCTTTCTGACAGCACTTAAAGATGTGTAGTAACAGTGTGATATTTGGCAAAACCACAGAATAGGAATAAGAGAGTCAGTGCTATGCAATTTATTTATTGCTTTTTGGAGGGCAATTGGGGTTAAGTGACTTGTCTTAGGTCACACAGCTAGTTTTTGTGTTAAGTGTCTGAGGCCGGATTTGAACTCAGGTCCTCCTGACTCCAGGGCTGGTGCTCTATTCACTGAGCCACCCAGCTGCCCCTAGTGCTATGTAATTTAATGTCCTTTAAGCTTTTTCTTTTTCACACTGCATCTTTTACTGATACAAAAGATTATAAATATGTATTAAATGTATTTCACATTTTGACTGAGAGAAAATTTGGAATATGTTTTATTTCTGAGAGTGAACTAAAGTCCTTTTGCAATTAAGGATAATACAATACAAGGATTTTAAGGGAACATGGTATAGAGTCAGCCCTGTAGTAAGGAAGACATTGGTTAAGTCCTGTTTCTGACACCTACTGGCTCTATGATCCTGGTTTTCACTTCATTTCTTAGTACCTCCAAACAGCTCTTCTAGACTAGAAACTGCCGAGCGTTTGTTAATCTGCATTGGTAGAGAGAGATTCTTACATCTCTTACAATCTAAGATTTCCTACACTGGTGAAATCACAGGTTAAAACTCGCTTCCCCAGGGACAATAAAAAAAAAAAAAAAAGCTCTGCATCCTAATAAACGTTAATCTCTTAAAAAACAAACAAATCTATAGCCATTAACATATGAACAACCTATATGAATCAATAAGATGAAGAAAGATGCTATCTGCATCCAGAGAAGGATCTGATAAATAGAAGTATGTATGTACACACACACACACACACACACACACACACACACACACACACACACACACATATACACACTCCTCTGTTTGTGACTTATGGCAGCCATCTCTAGGGGAAAGAAGAAAAAAGGAAAAAAAGAAATTTACATGATAATTTTATTGTCTATTTCAAAGGAATAGCAAGTGGTATATAGTAGATTTGCAGTTTCATGAGCAAGCATCTTTTTTTTTTAATTGTACTATGCTATGGAAATGCTTATTTTATTCCGTAAATTAAAAATAAAATAGGTTTTTAAAAAAAATAATTAAAAAGATGATTCCGTGTTTAGAAAACAGGAAATGTCAAGCTCAGTATAAATTATTTTTTTTTTAAGTGTTTGCTTATGATACATTAACAGTACTATTGCAAAATGTCCCTGGTTGGGGCAGGTTGATGTAGAGTAAACCTGAGTTAAATGTTTCTCTTTACAGAATACGGATAGTAAAGAACAGACTAAGGCTCCTAATGTTTTTTTTTTTGTCAGGACTGGTTAGGAGGGAGCAAGCCCTGGCGGTACTGTCTATTTATTCCATTTCTCCCCATTCTGCAGGGAGCCTACCGTGGAGCAATCTCCCTAGTGTCAAACTAGTCTTCCCTTCCTCACAGTCAAGTGCTGGAAAAAAGATGACCTTTTGTGGAAGTTGGAGCCCGAAGTTTCCTTCTTGGAATTCACAAAATCGAATTGTATTGATGTAAACTGAAAGCTGGGGATACTTGACAAACAATTTTTTTTTTAATCAGTCCATAAACTGGTAGAGTATATATATACCTGACTCTGGTTAGGAACGAGAAACATCGGCTTTGCAATGGATGAGAAATGAACTCCAGAGCCTCTAACTTTCATTTCCTATTAATCTCCTAGAATCTGAGCATATTGATCTATGCTGCCTGGTGTTCATCCTTGCCCTTGAATTTATTTAGATAGGTACTCAAGTAAATGAGGAATTTCCTTAGTTTAAGATTTAGTAAAAATTGTTGTCCAGGTAACTTGTGGGACATTTCCCAAAGGAATTTAATGACAGGACAGTAGAACTATGAATCTATTACATACAATGGTGGGGAACCTGCTGCTTCAAGGCCACACATGGGCTTCTAGGCCCTTGGGTACAGCCTTTTGGCTGAGTTCAAGTTTTACAGAACAAATCCTTTTATTAAGTTTTGTTATTAAGATTTGTTCTATGAAGTTTAGATTCAGTCAAAGGGCCACACATGAGAACCTAGAGGGCCATATGTGGCCTAAAAGCCTGAGACAGCATAATTTTAATTCTTTGTATCCTGTGTTCATATACATCAGTGCTATAGCAAGATTTGTTGTTTTCTAACATATAATCTGTATATATACATATATATATAAAGAAACACACAAATATATATATATATATATATATATATATATGTATGCTTATACATCCATTTGCAGATATAGAATCAACAAACTCTCCTACTTTGAGTGGCTGAGTTGAACATTTGTTAGTCAATAAGCACATATTTTACCACTTACTTTGTGCTAGTAGGCACTGTGCTTAGAGCTTGAGATTGCAAAGGCAAAAGGAAAAAAAAGCTCTTAACCCTTAAACTGTATAGTGTAATAGGAATGAGGCAATGCCCAAAGACTAGATCTATGTAAGATGTATGTAGAATGAATGTAGGTAGTTGAAAAGAGGCTGGTATTAGAAGCTGGGAGGAACAGGAAAGGGCTTTGGTAGAAGGTTGAATTTGAGCTAGGAAGCTAGGGAGTTCTTGTAAAGTACAGGTTTTCGTTATCGTATAGTTCTAATGAATGTAAGCCTTCTGTTTGACATGGTCAAGAGAGCTTTGAACTGACACTTAAAAGAAAGATAACCCTAGATCTTAAAGCTTACTCTCATGGAGCACAAACTTTGGCAAGTCTTTGTTGTGGTGGTTGAGTTGTTTCCATTGTGTGCAGCTCTTCAAGAACACATTTGGGGTTTTCTTGGCAAAGATACTAGAGGGGATTGCCATTTCCTTCTCCAGCTCATTCTATAGATGAGAAAACTGAGGCAAATAGTGCTAAGTGATTTGCCCAGGGTCATGCACCTGGTAAGTGTGTGAGACTATTTTTGAATCCAGGTTTTTCTAACTCTAGGCCAATGTTGAATGCACTGTGCCAACTAGATGCCAAAAGTGTAACCACCAACTGATACATATATACACACGCAAAAATGTGTATCTGTCTGTATCCATCCATCCATCCATCCATCCATCCATCCATCCATCCATCCATCTATCCATCCATCCATCTATCATGTCTGTCTGTCTGTCTGCCTATGTTTTGTATCAGCAGGTCATGAAATTCTTTGTGCAGGGGCCAGAGATCTGACTCAGTGGAAAGAGTATCAACTCATATGAAATCAGAGCCCTTTCAAATCACTGAAATCCAACTTTTTCCTTTATATTTTTCATTTGATGACTATTTTCTTTTTTTCCCTCTGAGTTTATTTCAATTCAGCCTTAGTTTCATAAAATGCTTGGTGGAAATAAAGAAATTAGTAATACATTTATTAAGCTGATTGATGTCAATTAATTTTAAAAGGATTGAGATATTTAGGCAAAAAGTTTGCTACTAAAGAAAGAAAAGTAAAGCCCATTGATCTGTATTGGAGTCAAGTAGCTACATGTTATAGCACATCTAACCTGGAGCGAAAAACATTTTCAATTTTAAAAAGTTGCAAAATGGAAATTTTCACAATATTTTTCATACTAAATAGAATAAAGGGATAAATTGAGGACGGGGGTAAATTATTTTTCATGAGTAAAAACTGTTGCACCTGCCTTCAACTCAATGAATTTGGAAAGATTTATGTATGTTCATTCTCCATATACAGTAATAAGTAGATTAAGCCACAGTTCTATAGTGCTTCGAGGTCTGCAAAGTTTTATAAAATCAAGGCAGTCCTTTGAAGTAGGTCAAGATAATTTCTATCATCTATCTTTGGTACTGAATAGACATTCCATAGTGATAATAATATTTTATAGTAATTTATTAGCCTTAAAGTCTCTGTATAAGGTCATCAAAAACAGCTTTTTTACTTGTTACTTTAATTAGCTGATTATAATTATGCTCATTAGTTGGTTAAGTTGGTTGGATACTGGAGTTCATTGGGACAATGCCATATGTTTCATCACTGCGGCTGCTTCATTTCATTAGAACCAATGACAAATGATCCTGATGGTAGTCGTGGTCTGGAGCCATTACTGATGGGTATTGACTGCAGAGAGAAGAAGTGGTGACACTTATTTACTCTGCTTATTATGATTTCTATGTCAACTTTTGTTACTCCCCTTGCACTGTCTCTTAAGTTTGTGATCATCTTATGCATAACATCTCAGTCTCCAAAATGAAGTCCCCAGAAAATGTGGATGCTAATTATTCAAAGATTATGTTTGCTTATAGTCTTGAAGCTCATTCTAGAAAGAAAAAAATCCCAAATATTTTAATCCGACTTCGTTGAGGTTCTGAGGAGCTTATGAAATACATTCTTCTTCTTCTTCATCATCATCATCATTTTATTATTATTATCATTTTGGAAGGGTAACAAGGTGGCACAGCGGATAGAGTGCTAGGCCTAGAATCAGGAAGACTCATCTTCCTGAGTTCTAATCTCAGGTCTCAGACACTTACTAACTGTGTGCCATTGGGTAAGTCACTCAACTCTGTTTGCCTCAGTTCCTCATCTGTAAAATGGCAAAGCACTCTAGTATCTCTGCCAAGAAAACTCTAAAATGGGGTCACAGAGAACTGAACGCAACTGAAATAACTGAACAGTGACAACAGTATTTTGGAAAGAGTTGCGTCTCTCCCATGCATACACACATAAATCAAGCAATAAAGATGAAAACTTGATTATTTTAAAAATTCACTCTTTAAGGCTTTTTATAAAACAATGAAATATGATTCTAAAAATCTATGGAAGGTTGAAATCTTCAGATGTCAGCCAATGAATTAATACTCTTATAACTCATTACAGGTTAATTGATTTCTGCTCTAAGTTCAGAAACAAGTAACAGTGACTTTGGGAATTAAGGGAGGGGGAGAGGAATCAATTAACTGTAAATAGGATCAGTAAGTAATCAATACAGAATCAACTTAATCTTCTCAATATGACAAATTCATCACCCTCAGTCCATTTCTAGGGCGTGTGGATGACTCTTTTTGTATTGAAGTGACTTGGCCTTTAGACAATAGACCATCACTGGCCCTGTACTCAGTCTCTCCAGCTATGTAGGCCCTGCCAGACCTTCTGTACTGCTAGTATAGTTTTCAAGAAATCAGGGTCATCTCATGCAGCACTGGATTACCATTTTGCTGGAGAAGAGAGAAAATACAGGAAAAAAATAGCAATTTATTGTTTTGGGATGTTAATTTTATCATGTTAAATGTTAGTGGAAGCTAACATTCTGACATCGGAAAATTTCAGATTATTCCTAAGCCTTCCATCTCTCTCAAAATTAAATTTGATTTTTTTTAATGATAATATTCTTTCAGGGTATATTTTTAAAATATGCAAGTTATTTCATATTATATTACTTTTATAGCATTTAAAATTTTTTTATGTGATTGGGGGGGCATGAGAAGAAGTACAAAAAAGGCAACTTGCAAGTTATTTTTTGTTGTTTTTCTGAGAAATAATCTGGAATGTAGAGCTGGTAAATTGAGGAGAGAGAGCTTCTTGTAGAGGCAGGAAGATCTGATCAGGTCCTGTGTCTGTCACATATTGGTTGTGTTGTACTAGACAAGCCACTTAACCTCTCACTGACCCAGGCAGAACAAGTCCCAATACATGTTGGTAGAGAATTTCCTCATTGGTAAGTACATATAATAAGGAAACCACAGGTCCAGTCTAAAAAGAAGAAGTGATCATAACCTTTTCTAGTATAAAGGACATATTGGCAGCCTTGATAATTGGTTTGGTTATTGTACATATGCCTTTTAATGAATTGCTCTGTAGCATCTTGGGTATGGATTATAATTTATTCACCCTGCCATGCCACAGGAAAATGTTATGAGCCTTCCAAGATCAATTACTTTGTTTTAACTGAACATTCAAAAAGTTGAAAACCTTTCTTCCATTTTCTTAGATTGTATTGTAATCAATTCAAGCATGGCATTAGACATCATATGCAAAAGAAACTAAGATTCTTTTTTTTTTTTGCAATTTGGAGGGCAATTGGGGTTAAGTGACTTTCCCAAGGTCACACGGCTAGTTTTTGTGTTAAGCGTCTGAGGCCACATTTGAACTGAGGTCCTCCTGACTTCAGGGCCAGTGCTCTATTCACTGAGCCACCTAGCCACCAAAAATTAAGATTCTTAATTAAAAAAAAAAACTCTTTAAAACATAAACCAGTCAGAGGGTATGGGAAAAAAAAGGTATATCAACTACCCTGGAGATGGAGTGTTGTTTTTTTTTTTCTTGACTTGAACTCATCTAGAGTTCAAAATTTTGCTCTTAAATGTGCCTTTTAAAAAAGTTATTTTAGCCATATCCTTAATAAAATCAACTGTGAAATGTCTTTGAAGAGTTGAATTTTTAGAAATCAAATTTTCTTTAAAGGAATAAAATTACTGCCCCAAATGTGTGCCACTTTTGAACTTTTCTATAGCTGTTGAACTGGTCATAATTATAGCATATGAACTTTGAATGTTCTTATTGATTGTTATTAGCATAATTGAATAAATTTATATAAGTATCCTTAGTTTTACCATTGCTATACAGCTCTTACCAAACCAATTTAAATATTTCCTCAGGAAGTATTGTACTCGTGACTGTACTTTGTTACTCTGAATGATTTGTGAGTTCTTCAGGTGCTTGTTACCTACATTCATCCAACACTTAACAACACAGTGCATGGCACAGAGTAGGTACTTAATAAATGCTTGCTGAATGAATGACATAGATTTCCATCCCTCCATACTTTTTCTTCTTTTTAGGTTCTTGTCCAAGTTTTCTCACAATTACTTCATTAGAAGACCAGTTTTGTTAATGTTCTTTTGCTATCTCAGGTTTATTGGAGCAAGTGGTTCCACTCTTTCTTTTCTTCTTAGGTAACCATCAAATTTCCTTTCTGATCATAGACTCATAAAACTAGAACTGGTCAAGACCTCAGAGATCATAGGATCATAGATATAGAGTTGTAAGGTTATTTAGAAGCCCTCTATTTCTACCTTATCATTTCACAGATGATGAAATTTTGGTGAAGGAGCATTAAGTGACTTGACCAACATAACTGAGTTTGTAAGCATGAGGTGGTGGCATTTGAATCCAGGTCCTCTGACTTCATTACCATTACCCTTTTGTCTGTAACATGATGCATCCACAATGCAATCATGCTTCTTCTTGGGCTGAAATTATGTATTCTTCTCTACTTTTATCCCATTTAGCTTCCCATTGCCCTTTAAGTCGTTTCTGATTTGAATTCTCTTGCTATCTCCTGATTGTCTTTTAATTCACAGATATATGACATTATTAGGAACTTAGGGCTGTTAAAAGGATGGACTTTTGTGACGACTGAAAGCATCTTCCCAAAAGCTTTCCCATTAGTTTGTTCCTCCAGTCATCTTGTCCAACTAAGATAGACATATTGCTATATATTTAACAGACTCCCCATGTAGCTGCATAACATAATTTGCACAATCTGTACTTTTGATCTGTCTTGTTTTTCATGGTTAGACCAATCTCATCTGCATTGCTATGACTTTAGTATTTTGGAGCTCAGTTCAATTGTTTCATTGCTATTTATGAATGAGAACTTTGCCATTAATAGGCTATCCTTCTTTAGGTTAGACTCTATACAGAATTTTTCCCATTAAAATTTTGCCATAATAATAGCAATTTTTATTTCATCCTCATGACCACCCTGTAGGAGTAGGTATTACAAATATTATTATCATTTTTCAGATGAGAAAACCGAGTCTTAAGGTATGATTTGACTATTGTCATTCATCAGGTACATTCCAGAAGCAGAATTTGAAACAAGGTCTCTCGTGAATCAAAGTCCAGCACACCATTATACCACATCAATTTTGAGATGACTACATCTCAACTTTATAGCAGGTGATTTTCATCCTTAGAAGATCATTGAATAAAGTTATCTCCATAGACATACTTTTCACAGATTGTTTTATGATTTTATTATGTTCTTAGAGACACATTATGTAAGGAGACTCTGCAAAACTGCATGTTGTTATATCAAGTCAAAGGCTTTTTGAAAAACGTTTTCTGCATTTCTCTTAGTCAAATGTTTGACCATAAAGATGTAGTTTGCTAGTCTGCTAGAAAATTATCTGTGAAAGACTGTTTGTTGCCTTCTCATGTTTTCAGCAAAGATCCCCTTGAGGCCTGCATAGACCAGTAATAGAACTGTTTTATAGAGATGAGAAAGCAAGCATGTGGGTTGATAGTTACTATTCTTTTTGTGTGTGTGTCAGAGCAAGTCTGTGTTTTTTTTATTCTTTCAGAATTTTAACTTATTTGAGATATATTGACAACTGATCATCACTTATCTTTAAATTTTTTTACTTCTAGTGCAGTTTTCTTATAGATGTGTTTGGTCAGGTGCGTCTTTTTTCCTGATTTCCACTTGTCCCATAATACAAGGGTCCCAGAGTAGTAGTACACAAATTCCTAGCTTAATTTTAACCATTGCTGAGAATAGAACAATAAAATCATACCATCTGATATGTACTGTAACACGTTTGCTGTCCTTTGCTTGTGTTAAAACAGCTTCAAAGCAAAATGTCTTTGGATTAAATTAGTGAGTAAAGTAGAAATACTTTTAAAAAGCTACAAGCAGTATAAGAAGTCATTATTTCTCTTTACATGTTATTACAGCACATAGCATATATGTTTTTGTTGTATAGTTTCGGCTAGGTCACATATCTCACATCCTCTTGGAAGTAATATTTTATTTCATTTGGGAAATCTATAGTTTAGTTTTTACTTCACATCAAATTAAATTGGAGCTCTGCTCACATGTGTGGGGAGAGGAGAAGAGAGAGGGTGGGAGGAGAGAAGAGAAAAGAGGAAGGAGAGAGAGAAAGAAATGGGAAGGGAGAGGGAGAGGAAACACAGATAAATGCTGGGGAATCAAATATAAGAAAGAAAGATCATTGCTACTGTCACTAAGTTTACATCTCATAGGAGAAGATAACATGAAGAGTATTGGCGTGAAGCATGATATGGAGATGTGTAGGATTATGTAGAATTGGACTGGAAAGTGGCCTAATTATGAAAACTCACGTATCAGAGCCTACCATCCCAAGGGCAGAATACAAGTTCCCAAAGGGAAGGAGATGAGGATAACAGAGAAGAGGCAGCATGGTGCAGAGATGGCTGGGAAGTGTCATGGATCCCTGGTTCTAGGCAAGGGAAGAGCATTGGACTTAGAGGTTGGAAGACCTGATTTCATATTCCAACTTGCCTAGGGACCCACAGCTAATGGAATGGGAAATCATGTCCTCCAGACTCCAGGTCCAATGCCTTTATTACCTTTCCCAGAAGCAGGTATCCATGCATTGCTGTGGTAAAGATGCATAAGTGAAAAGATTGGGGCATAGAAACAGACCCTGGGCAAGTTTTTACCTCAGTTTCCTGATCTGTAAAATGAGCCGGGGAAGGAAATGGCAAACCACTCTAATATCTTTGCCAAGAAAACCCCAAATGGGGTCATGAAGAGTCGGACGTGACTAAAAAGACAGAACAATGACAACAACACATAAATTCAGCCAGACTTGGCGGCTCCGTACCTTGGTTAGCAATTTTCATAGGAACATTTTCTAATTTGTAGTTCTGATAAACTCTGAGAGACCCCTATAAAATTACAGTGAAAATTAAATTAATGTTCATTCTGGAAGCATAATATTTATATGTTATTTCTGCAAGGGCATCCCTGTTTTGGAAACAATCTTTTCAAATCTGTTGTCAGAGCTTTCTTGCAAAATCGTCCACGACTTAGAGAAGTTCAATGACTTTAAACAAAACACCAGGAAGATAATGTTGAATGTAGACAGATGTTTTTTGTTTTTGTTTTTGGGTTTTTTTGTTTGTTTTTTTTTTTTTTTGTAAAGAAAAAAGCTTTCCTAATTGGAATTTGAATACAAAAGCTGCAGGCTGGTGATTTCTCTTTTTTCATAATCACCCTTATTCTATTGATTTCAATCAGAGGAGAATAATGAAGTTGTCTCAAGTATTTACTTGCAGCCCCTCCTAATTATTGATCAGACAGCAAATCCCTGGAATTTTTCCCAGGTGCTAAAAGCTATTGACAAGATTTAGGTTTGCTGGCTATCCCCTTTTGTATAGTGGGAATCAAGTATTATTCCCCATTATGTCATACAGATTTCTTATTAATGTCTCTGAGTCCAGCTGTTCCCAATGGGCTTTATTTTTCACTTTAGAAAAGCTTCAGTAATCACAGTAACTAGAAAAGTTTAAAAGTATGTAATGGCTTTGGGAGGATTTTACAGTCTATGAGAGATGACATAAGACAGTGGAACAAGGCTTTGAGGGCAAAGGACATAAAAATCAGATTCCAGCTCTACCCCTTATTATGTGTGAAGCTGGCAAAAGCATCGAACATCTCTGGACAGTGATTTTTCTCACCTGTCAAATGAAAAGGTTCGAAAAGGTGACTTTCAGGATCTAATCTAGCTCTGCTCTTCTTAGGCTCATTACACTTATTCTATAGAGAGTTTATTTATATGAATGGACTTCCACGAATCTGCCCTTTGTGTCAGAAATTTGTATTGGCAGACTTGTATCATGACTGTCTCCCCTTTTTCTATCTTAATAAAGTATAAGAATTATCTCTAGATATTTTTATAAATAAAATGGAGATGCAGTGTAAGGACTTAAATTATAGCTTTCTTGTTTCACTATTGTGACACTGCCATAATCCACTATCATGGACTGTTGCCATTTTGCATCCCTCTTATGTAGCAGAGTCCCTGACACACATTGTTGTTCAGTTGTTTTTCAGTTGTGTCTTATTCTTGGAGACCCCACTTGAGCTTTGTTTTTTTTAGAGATACTGGAGTGATTTCCCATTTCCTTTTCTGACACATAGCAAATGCTTAATAAATATTTGTTCATGTATCATTTGATTCCCTTGGTATATATTTTGGGTAAATTGATGAAATTATGCATATAAGCTTTATTTCCCCCTAGTGTGTATGCTGAAAGGGATGTTGCAAAGATTATCGAGTCCAAACCCTTCATTTTACAGATGGAGAGACTGAGTTTGATCATTCTTTAATGATTTACCCGAGGCCACGTAGCTCTGTTTGTGGCAGAACTAGAACCAGACCCTTAGTCTCCTAATATCTAATCCATTACATTTATTATAAACCCTACATACATACTCCACATAAACTCTACATACCATGTCCTAAAATACATTGGATTGATAGAAGTATTTTAGGCCTAACAGTAACTACATTTTGAAAGTCATATTGAGAGGTCAGTTTTGATCCATAACTTTTTCAAGCGAGACTTGACTTGGATGCCCACTTTTCAAGGGTTCTGTAGAGAGGATTCTTGGTTAACTATAGGTTGGCCTTCATGTACCATTTTAGAGACTGAAGAAACTTTTTAGGCCACTGAGTCCAACTCTTTTATTTTATAGGAAAAAGCTAAGAGAAAGGTGAATTGACTTGCTAACTCCCACAAGTAGCCAAGACAGGATTTGAAATCAGATCCTTTGGCTTTTATTCCTATGTTCTTTCCATTATTAGATGGCCATTAAGGTTCCATCCACCTCTGAGATTCCATGAACCATTTATTTAGAAACAGTGCTATTCTATCCAAGCTTTCTCAGTTAGAACTTAGATTATATGGCACTCGGATGTTTGCATCACTCCTGTTTTGGAAATGGGGAAGTTGTTGGTTTTGTTTTGTTTTTAATAGGCATTTGGGGATGTCTTCGTTACATATTCAGAAACACACATGGGCACAACTATGCTATTTAGGTTGACAAAATGAGAAGAAGTTGAAGCTCTAACTTTTAAGGATGCCAAGAAGAATTTTCTTAAGGAAACTAGGATACTGAGGCTTCATCCCTTCTCCTTGCAGCTAGAATCTTTAATTTTGTTGTTATGTAAAACTAATAGCCACCAAAAAAGGGAGGAGAAAATAGAAGTTTGTCATAGACACACTAAAGATAGAACATAGACGGACTTCCAGTGCCAAAAATAAATTATGCTACAAGGTGGTGTTTGCATAGGTAATGAGAGACCAGAGAGCAAAATTTGAAAAACGTTATCCGTAACTACCAGCTGCTAGCCAATGCCTGATTTGTCAATGAGTAGGCAGAGCCCCAAAATATGGACATTATTGTAAGCTTTACATAAGGTACATTTTTAATGAAGTGTAATACTTCTAGATAAGGAAGCAGAGTAGCAAGATACTTTTGTGTTTATTTGTAGGCCATTTAAGGGTAACAGGTTCTATGATTTGATTTATAAAGTGTTGTAGCCATCAAGTTAAATTAATTTAATGATTTTTCTGTAACCAGAAGGTGTTGCTGTCTATTAAGGTTTAGAAATTTATAAGAAAAGCAAAAGTCATGGGTAATCAGTCCTTTGTCTCCTTCCCCTCCCCCCACCTTTGGAATTTGGTGGGCATTGCTGGTCTTCCCAGACAACTCTTTTTATTCCATTGGCCAGAGATAATGTTCAGCCTCCTCTGTCTAGGTCTCTGTCTCTCCCTTCTTCACTCCCTCCTGAGGTACTCATCTGTCCCCCTCGCTAGATCACATTGGGTGCTTGGTTTAGGATTTTACCTTGAAAGGCAGAAGGACTATCTCAAATCTGATTTTAATTCTGCCTTTGAGAAATTTGTCAAAAGTTACTAACAAGCAAAATACTTCAGTTAAGAACCTCCTGGCTCAGATTTGAAAAGTAAAACTACCTATTCTAGATGGAGGAAGCATCCTTCTGTCTTCTCTCTACACCAAATCACAGTCATGTATTATTCTCCTATGTTGCAATCCCCTGTTCACCATTAAGAATAAACACAGACTACATAACTTTTATGTGTACTTATAATCGTATTAAATCATATAATCATATAAAAATTAGGAATTAAAAACAGTTTCATGCAATAGAGAAAACATGTTGACTGCAAGCAGGATTGGTTGGGAGAATATATCTTTACTATCCTTTTGTTGATCTCAAGTTCAGTCCAGTCTGACTGTACCCATCCTTTGGGGTAAGTAGGAGAGACAAGGTGAGAGAGGAGAAAAGGAAGAGGAGGGAGAGGTAATGATGAATTGGGAAAAGGAGGAGGGAGAGAGATAGGGAGGACAGGAGGAAGACAGGAGGTGGAGGGGGAAAGGGAAAGGGAGAACCATCTCCTTATCCATACCTAATTTTGAATACCAATTCAGCATGCTACTGGGCATCTCTCTATATACTGAAGATCAGAGCACAGGCCACCAAGAGTCTGCTACTGCTGTGTGATGCCTCACTATAATCACTTCATGGTTTCTCAGCTCTATTCACCATTCCCCACTTTCCCCCATCCCATACCTATACCCATCCCTTTCCCACATTTGCCCTCATTCCTTCACAAGACTTGTCTTCCTCCTCCTCCTACAAATTTCAGAGAGCCATTATAACTTTTGGAACTTTGATGCCCATCATGCATTTTTCCATATCCTTGAGGTACTTGGGTTACATTAATGATCTATAGACTTGCATTTTTTTTTTTTTTTTGTAGACTAAGGTCACTTTAAATCAGTTTTGGTAGTTGCATTTATTTAAAAAACAAACATCAGCCCTTTATGACATGTTTTTCTTTCTTTTGTGGACTTGGACTGTTTCAAAGTAGACAAATTTAGAAATAATTTTGCATAAAAATCAAAACACATGATGTTCTTTTATAGTTACTAGTGTGAATTTTTTATAAATAGCTACCAACTAGCCAGCTCCAAGATAGTTGCTAAAAGCTCAATAAAATACCAGCAGAGATTTGTAATAATGCAAAAATGAACAATTTCATTTTTCGTTAGACCAAAATTCACTTTCAGGAATTTCTTTTAGATTACAGTCTGACTATAGATGACATTAGAAAGCATATGTGAAATCTAAAATAGTCATTATAATTTTTCTATGATGCTAAAAAAAAAATCACCTTAATTCCTTCATATTTACCAGCATTCAATTTTTAAAAATAGGGAAAAGTAAGCACAGTTAGATGACTTTAAAAAAAATAATCTTCTTATTGTGAACTAAGAACCTGATGTTTGCTTCCATCAATATATCTTTAGCTTAAATTGGTATTGCAAGTGAACAGCTATTATCTGTGATTACAAGTGATGAGTGAAATGCTGATTCACAGTAGGCTCACATTAAATATTGGAGTTTGGATGTGTTTTATATAAATTCCTTAAAACAACTATTGTGATGGTAACCAAATAACAAATATCAGCTATACAAGATCCAAGAAGAATTAGTACATACTTGTTAAACTTTAAATCGATAGTTTCTTAAGCATTTCTTTGGGTCTTGGATCTTGTTGATATGGGCATTGCTTCCACCATTGCAGGCTGCCATGCAGCCATACCTTCTCATCTGTAATTCTTGTCCATGTTATCCCATTGATCCATCATGGAAGATCTACCCAGCAAGTTAGAGGTCTTCCTCTAGGTCTTTAAATATTGCATGAGTCCTAGTGCATATCACACTCTGGCTTGTGTTTGTTTTCATGAGTAGGCAAAGAGGCCACCTTTAGAACAGGTTCTGCATTACTCTTTTAAGTGCTCAAAGTCCCTACTACACTATTCTTCATAAGCCTATTCTATTGTTGCTTGAATAATGCATCATTTAAACCAATTGGCTCCTGTAGGGACAATGTGAATGAATGAATGTTTTTGGTTCTGTATCTATATTATTTTGTATTTCAGAATTGAAATGCAAAGGTTCAGTCTCAGGTTCAGTTGTTCAAGTAGATCGCTTTGTTTTTTGTTTTGTTTTGTGCTCGATCAGGGTTAGTTCTTGACCTTAGCTTTGCTTCTTTCTTTTTTTTAAAGAATGGAATGGCACATTTTTCTACCTAATGTCTGGATCATTTGAGAGGCTCAGGTAGTATTGGAAAGTGAGAGAAGGGAGAGGAAATGTGATGGAAGAGATATGAGAAAAAAGAAAATGGCAAAGTAGCTGCCATCTAGAATGAGTCTATCAGAAGAAATCAAAGCTATTCAAGTTTTTTTGTCTTTTTATGTTTTAAAGCACCTTGTCCTTAATCAGACAACATATTGAGAGCAATTGATTCTTTTTAACATCACTTTTAATTCTGAGCACCAACCCCAGCAAAACAGAGCCTTGTTTTACAACAAAGAAGTAAGATTAAACAGAACAAACACATTATCTTATCTAACAATGTATGTATCATTCTGCCTCCCTATCAAGAGGAACAAAGCACATTTCCTCATTAGCTCTGAGTCAAGATTACTTATTGTCTGTAATCTCAATTTTAATATATTTTGGTGCTGTTTTCCTTTGTATTATTGTAGTCATTGTGTGTATTATTCTCTTTGGTTTTTCTCAGTTCAAACAAAACTTCCCAAATTTTTCTCAGTAATATTCTATTGCATTCATATACCACAATTTGTTAAACGATTCCTCAGTAAATGGGTACTATTTTGTTTTCTTTTTTTTTTTTTTTACAAAGACAAATGCTACTGTAAATATTTTAGTTTATATGGACCTAAGATTATCTTTTCTTCATGACTTTCAACATGATCTTTCAGCATAGGCACTTTCACTCATGGGCATTACTTAATATTCGCTGAACCTCTCCATTTTCAACTACTCACTTCCTTTCTTTCTGTTCAGTCTTTGAACTCAGGTCTTCCTAGCTCAGGTCCAGCACTCAATCCATTGTACCTCCTAACTGCCCCTACTCATTTCATTAGCCTTCTATTAAAGTGAGTAACCTTTTAATTTAATTTACCAGTAGTTAAACCGGTTTAGGGTGAGATAATGGAATGCACTTGGCCTTTGAGTCCCCAGGCACAAGGAGAATACTTAAAGACACTCCTGAAGTCATTAGTTAAGTAAAATTCACTTCCCCTTCAGTTATTCTTTCAGCTTGTATATTCCTCCCAATAACCTCTACTAAGTATTTGAATGCCTGTTACCTGAGGGTTTAGGATATTTCCAGGTAGTCAACTGGTTAGGAACTCTTTGGTCATATCATTAGTCTTTTCTTTCAATTAAAAAAAAAAGGTAAGTATAAATGTCAGCTTTTATTGCTTTTGGCCAAAGGTCATTGAAAGGTTAAAGATAAGCATGCCATAACGTCTCATTTTTTCAGGTTTCACTTCAGGCTGAAGAAAATAAGGAAAATGGACAACAGAATAGCATAGTTATTTCTGGACAAGTTGGTGTTTTTTTATTCAGATCTGATGTTTAATTATTTGAATACTCAAATATTCAATTTTTGTAAAGTGCAAAGTGTGAATTTTTGTTATCCAAGTATGGTGGTGTTAATAGTAGTAGTGGGGGTAGTAACAGCAGTAGTAATAGTAATCATAGTAGTAGTCATATACTAGTGGTATGCTAGCCTTATATAGAAACATACAATAAACTTTGTGTTAATCTGCCTCAGTTCCTCTTCTCTAACCCAACTAAATCCTCTTTCTCAGATTTTGTTCCTAGCTGCCACAAATTGGATGTTAGACCATGTTCATTCCTAGATGATGTGGATTTAGTTTGGAAAGGCCGTTAGGTATCTCATCCCTTCCAGAATCTCACTTCTCCAATTTTTTTTTCCAGGAGTATGAACCCCAGACCTATGATAGTTCTTTTTCTTAACTTTGCTTGCAGGAGAGAGCAAGCAACATCCTGCCCTAGACTTGAGAATTAGGAGGTTTTGGACATATCTCTCACCCCCATTTTTTATACTCATGGAGTAGTTGAGATTCTCTCATTTCCTTTGTCTCCTAGAATGAGAAAGAGCCTTCCTTAACTGGACTCTAAACATTTCTGCTCTGGGCTTCAGGCTTTCAAGGAAATCATAAGCATCTCTGTCACTTCTTGGAGATCTAAGTGGCTCTTGACTAGAAAACTCTTACCATGACTTGATGAGCCATCTCCTTTGTCCTGATTGTAAATTTGCTGGCAGTAAATTCAGTAATTGGCTGTCCTCTTCTTTAAGTGATATTCTAACTTGTCTCTTTCTTCCTTTAGAGTAGTGTCTTGCCCTTCTCTTGGAAAACCACGTGACATAGTACCAAGTAGATGAAGCTATCATGATCACGTTCACGGATTTTGAATCTACGTACTGCTTCTTTACTCAGGATTCCCAGAGTTTTACCTGTTAACAAACTGGCACTCTGGTGGACCTACTAGGTTATTATTTTGCCCCTCACTCCTCATCCTATAGTCCCAGGTCAGTGAAAATATATGTCCTGAAGGTAGTAAGCAATAGACGCCTTTCCTTGTCTTAATTACATGTTCTTCTAGTATCTTTTTGCTCAGATTGATCTATTTTGTTAAGCTGACATCATCATCATATCCCATGCCCCTGTCAAGTAGGCTGAAAACAGAAAATGAACTATTAACATTGAATTTGTAACTTGGGCAGTAAATTAACTTATGAGATTAAACTTAAAAGTTTAATTTTTACTATAAGTTAATAAATGATATACACTTTAGCAAAAGGGCAGTATCATAGCACCAAATAAGAACTCCTTATGTAATCTTTATAGAACTAGCCCCAGAATTTGGGTCAGAGTGTGGGTGAAATTTCACCCATTGATTTTTCACCCAGGTACCCAACTAAGATGGGTAAAATAGTTTTTGACAGCCTCTCAGGAAGCATAACATTAATGATTTTCTGTAAAATTATTGTTTGAATCAAAGAGATGAAGCAATCATTCCCAAGTGATTTGTTTGATCTTAAGAAAGCTCTCTTCGTGATTCTATATTCTATAACTTGTCATCAACCTTCAAAATGTTATTATTTTTATATTAGTAATTCAGTGGACTTCAGGCACTAATTTGTTCAAAGCCCTCTTTTATCTTGTAGGAAGTTTGTTGTTGAGGCAAAAAGAAAGGAATATCTTATTTCTGGATAGTTGTAGAAATGATAGCCAGGTATGGTGTTGAATTTCTATAGCCTGTATTCCTTGGGGAGACAGAAGTTAGTGGATCACATGAGTTTGGGAGTTCTGAACTTCAGTAGGGCTAAAGTTGACTTGGTTTTCTCACTAAGTCAGATACCGATATGTGCCCCCGGAAGTGTGGGACCATTATGCGGCCTAGAAGGGGAAATCAGCCCAGGTCAGAAAAACTGAGCAAGTTAAACTTTTCATACCAATTAATATTGGGATTTAGCCATGAATGGCTATTGCATTTGTAATCTGAGAGAGAGAGGTGAGGGAGAGAGTAGGCTAAATACTTTGGACAGGGCTCCTTTAAAAGCCTAACATTATTTATCATTATCGTAAGAAGATATTCCTTTCCACAGGACACTGAGCTATGATGTTTTTAAAGCCCTCCAGGCCATTTTCTTCTCCAACTCATTTTTTTATAGATGAGAAAACTGAGGCAAACAGGTTTAAGTGATTTGTCCAGGGACACATAACTAGTGTGAGACGCTGGATTTGAACTCAGGTCCTCCTGCTCAATCCGCTGTACTTGCTACCTTCATAATTGGCAGACTGCCAAAATAAACCAACTTCACCAAGGTCATAATGGTTACATTTATTTCTTTTTTTTAATACATTAACTGATGAAGCTATAAAATTGTTTCACAACTTCATGGTTTGCTAATTCTTTTTCCAGTAATATATCAAGGCTTCCAATTTTGTGATCTCACTTTCAGCTGGCAAAGTCACCCATCAGAAATCCAGTGGCAAAATTGCTTGCTTAGCTGCATTGGGTCATAAAAAATCATATGCCTTTAGGATGATTTGCCTTTAGCATTTTACCAAAGATAGGAACTTTTTCTCATCTTTTTAAAAGATATGTTTGAAAACCATAGCATGACTTCTTCCCATGATTATCTCTTTTCTCCTGCCTAGATATATACAAAACTCTACCAGCTGTAATGCCTTTCTAAAGAATGACTTAGCTTGCTAATGAATGCCAGAAAATGATTTCCTCCCTCTAACCCTCCTCCTGTCCCCTGCTTTTTGAAATGTATATAGTGTACATAGCTAGGTGACACAGTGAATAAAGCACTGGGCTTAGAATCAGGAAGACTCAGCCTCCATGAGTTCAAATCCAGCCTCAGACATACTGTATTACCCTTGGCAAGTTAATTAACCCTGTTGATCTCAGTTCATCATCTGTAAAATGACCTGGAAAAGAAAATGGCAAACCACTCCAGTATCTTTGCCAAGAAAACCCCAAACAGGGTCACAAAGAGTTGGACATGAATGAAATGACTTATCATCAACAGCAATGTAGTGTGGTATTATATGAATACTGTAAGAAAACATTTGGTAAGGCCCTTCCAAAATTTTGGTAACTAGAAGTGAATATTGCAATGGATATGTGTTCTGTGCAAGAGTTGTAACTTCCTCATTCTGGACACTATTTACATTCATGCAGCTTAAAAATTACTTTCAAAGGAAAGAAAATGACATTAGTGTTTTTGGCTGCTATTTGTCAGTGTTGACTCAGTGTTGAGCTTGCTGCTCAGCTTTTTAACTGACAAGGGCATCACTTAAAAATGATTAGCTTTTCATTTTGGTTCTGATTCTGATGTTTAAGTTTGCTAGAAAGCTAGTCTTCAGAAAATTGAGGCTTCACCCTGTCTTAAAATGGTACCAGAAAGATTTGGCAAGCATGTGATCATTTCGTGGTTGAAGCAGCCACATCCACGCAAATTTTCATGTACCAGAACCCTGCATGGAAGAGAGAAAAAATCAGCATGTGTCATTTTTTGGGGAAAAAAGTTCAGAATATTTCCAATAAAACATCTTATGAATATGTAGCAAAGCAAATTGATTTTGATAAACTGTTTCATCTGTTTCATATTCCACTGTGATTATTCTGCTCAGAAAAAAATATATACTTTGTGTGGTGAGAATTTTAGAAAATTGAAGTAAAGAATGTGATAGCAAAAAGGAACAATGAAAGCAAGAAAAAAAGAAAGGTTTTGTTCTTCTTGAATATTGTGAGAAGACTCATTCAGAATGGTACGTGCAGTTGTATTCTCAAATTTATCTCCCTGACTCCCACTTCCTGTCACCTAAATCTTAAAGTGGGATAATGCAGTTCAAAGTATCACACTATGGCTAGAATCTGATCTCCTTCTGGCCTTTCTGGGGAAGAATTATGTGTGGAAATATTTCTCCTTGTCATTATCCTGAGGATCAGGGGTCTTGCCATTAGGACAATATACCCCTGGGAAAAGGCCTGGGAGAAATGGAAGAGATAATGGAAGAAATTTGGAATTTGGAAATTAGAAAAGAAATGGAAGAAATAATGGAAGAGATCCCAGCTCCTGCCTTGGGTAGGAATATATAAATAAGTCCTTTGGAGAGAAGCAATAACACATAGATAAGTAATTGCAAAATATAGTCAAAATACATACAAAATTTTTTGGAGGGCATTAGCACTTGAGGAATCAGGAACTGCCTCATCATGAGAGCTGTTTGTAAGTTGATCATTTAATGGAACTGGGAAGTTGAAGAAGTAGATAGGAGGCATGGAATTCCAGACCTGGGGACAGCTTAGCCTGTGTAAAGGGACACAGATGAGAAATGGAATGTTACATCTGAGAAACAGTAAATATGGCATTTAGAGAGAAATGTAGTACATATGCAGGGTTGACAATGGGGTAATCAGCCTTGAAATTTGGGCTGGAGACAAATTGTACAGAACTTTAAATGACAGAGGAATTTGTATTTTGTCCTTGAGGCAATAGGGAGCCCCAGGAGTTTTTTGAGCTGGGAAGTGATATGTTATATCTATGATTTAGGAATCAGCAGCTGTGTGGATAATGAATCAGAGAGGGGAGAGACCTGATGCAGGGACACTGATAGAGGTGATTTCATTAGTACAAGTGAGATGTGAAGAGTGCCTGAAGAATGGTAGAGACCATGTGAGAGAAGCAGAGAGACACTACAGTTGTTGTAGACTTAGAATGGCCAAGAATTGACAACTGATTGCATATATGTGGATATATGAAGGACAGTAAAGAACTGAGGATGACTTTTGAAATTGCAAGCATCAATGACTAGAATGATGGTAATGGTCTTGAGAGAAATAGGAACATTAGGGAAAGAGTGGGTTTCAGTCTGGGGGAAAGGGAGGGAATAATACATCTTGTTTTAGAGATTTTAGGTTTGAGATGCCTACACACTGAGCATCCAATGGATGTGGCCAATAATCAGTTGGTGAAGTTAGACTAGATCAGATGAGAGAAACTAGAACATTTCTAGATCTTGGAATTATCTTCATAGAGATCATCACTGAACCCATGAGAACTGGTGAGATCACAGAGTGCAGGAGAGTATAGAGAGAGAAGAGAAAAGGGCCTGGAATAGACTAACATAGTAAGGGGAACAAGACACAGATGAGAATCAAGCAAAAGAGACTGAGAAAGAACAGCTAAATGGGGAGAAAGAAAACCCAAAATAGAGTAGTATTGGAAAAAGTCAAAATGAAACATATATGCAGATACAGAGGGTGGTCAGCAGTAGCAAAAGCAGAAGAGTCAGAAAGCATGAGGACTAAGAAAAGGTCATTGTATTTATCAACTGAGAGAAAGAAATATAGATTGAGAGATGATGTCAGAAGCCAAATTTCAAAACACTGAAAACAATGAAAGAGAGGAAGTCCAGACAATGAGTAGACTATTAAGTCTTTGGTTTTTTTATTTTTAATTTTTTTTTTAATTTAGGTGTTTTTTTTTTTTATTTTAAGTTTTCCCCCACCATGGGAAAGGACTGGTGTATTCGTAACAACTAGCATTTATTCAGTGCTTTAAGGTTTAAAAAGTGCTTTCCATATGTTATTTCATTTGAAACTAATAGCAACTTCATGAGATTGGTGATATTGCCTTCTTCATTTTACAGATGAGGAAACTGAGGCTTAGAGAGTTTAAGTGACTTGCTGAGGGCCTCATCACTATTAAGTGTCTGACTTCCTCACTCTGCATTCTGCGCTGTTTCCATGGTACCACCTTGATGCCAATAGTTGTAGGCAGAAGGGAATAAAACAAACCACTATACAGTGAAAAAATAAAGAGAGGGGTGAAGTAAGGAGGGATGATTCAGGAAGCAGTCTACTTGAATATATGGGAGGTTATGGGTAAAAGCAGAAGAATGACCTTGGAGGCCCAGAAAAAAGACTGAGTTCTTTATCTTGCTTAACAGTTTCATCACCTAATACAATGCCTTGCGTTATCTTAAGATACTTACATTGGGTAAAGTGAAGTGATTTGTATTTTTATTGTTGATAACAAGACAGACTGGAAAAAATATTGCACTTTGTTATGACTTCGCATTAATGTAGCAGTGATTGATCATTTTTAAAATAAAGACTATAACAATTTTTGTGGGGATTGTATTTAAATTAAATGTCCAACTTTTACAAATCTTTCTAGAGGAAAATTTGGAGCTCTAAAGCTAATGTGAAAAATAATAGTTTTATCCAAGCTATCTTGGCAGCAAGAAGGAAAATCATAGTTTGGAGTTGAAAAGATATAATTAGCTAACTGCTTCGCATCTCCTATTAATTAATCAGAATATGTTTTCACCATCTACCTTATTACTCATATAGCTGTTATTAATTTAGCTCACATTAAACAAAAAACATCAACAAGAACTCAAAAACTGTAACCTAAGGGAAATTATGACAAAATACAGAAGAAATAATTACATTTGTGGAAATAGATTATGCATGAATTATTCTAGGACTTAATTATTTGCATAATGAACCATCCATCATTTGTTGCTGATTTCATTTTTTAAGTTCCTTATGAAATGAGTATTTCTTTTCATAGAGCATATAGTAATTCCTTTTAATATCTGCTTGAAGTTTGACAGAGTCCTTGAAGTAAAAGGAAAGTCCAACACACTCAACTTTCTGCTTCTTTGTAGAGGTCAGGGACAAAGAGTGTGAAATATTGCACATACTATCAGACTCAGATAACTTGGTAATTAGTTTTGTTGAAGTATTATTTTCCCTTTCTCTCTTTTATTTCTTTATCACAAGTGATGACTTTCTAGATAGAGGGAGGAGGAAAGGGATAGATCAATGAATGAGTGGAAGTGATATAAAAACAAAAAATCTGAATTCTTTTAAAAAAAATGAAATTGCTGAGATAATATGCAGTTGTGATTCATCATCTACCAGCATATTGGGAAGAGAGTAACTGGTCTTTAAATATTTGTTGAATTTATTTAACTTGTTTATGATGCTATTATAACCTAAAAATTCCCAGTGCAATTGCAGCAATTACACTATTAAATGCAGGGAGAATAGAGACTTTTATGTAAGATATGTATAGATGATGTCAGTCTTAGATCAACGTCCTTTCTTATCAGGCCCCTCCAGCAAAGGCTAAAGACTTTGGCAGTAGTTGGCCTACTCTGTTTTTTTCTTTCTTGTATGGTACTCACTGGGCAGCTAGGTGGTGAACTGGATAGAGTCCCAGGCCTGGCATCAGAAGGACTCGTCTTCCAGAGTTCACATCTGGTTTCAGACATGTAATGGCTCTGTGACCCTGGACAAGTCACATGGCCCTATTTGCCTCAATTTCCTCATGTGTAAAATGAGCTGGAGAAGAAAATGGCAAACCATTCCAGTATCTTTGGCAAGAAAAACCCCAAAAGGGGTCACAAAGTTGGACATGACTAAAAAACAGCTGTACAACAAAATGTTGCTTGCTGAGAAGTTAGATATTTGGGGAGGCTGTTCAACTGTGAGTTACCTATAGTACTATGTGATTATTACTGCTGCCTAAAAGAGTTAGGACATATGTTTTACACTTTAAGAAAGTCACATAAGTACGGTAGAAAATGGAACCCATCTTTGTATAGAAACACTTTATCGCTGTTATTTGGACTGTTTCATTTTAAATGGTGTCAACAAAATTCCCCTCGTGATTATAGATAACTAAATTAGATAGTTTGTTGGCTCCTCACTAAAAGATAACATATTCCAATTTCATTTCCTATTTCAGCCAGTTAAGATATTGAATTTGAATGCTACAAGAATCTGGGTGACTGGATTGCATGGGGGCAATGGAAAAATTGACCAGCTCTCGGATCCTAGTTTTGTCTTTTATTTCCCATGTAACCTTGGACGATGTATTTCAACGCATTGGGCTAATTCCTCGGTTTTAAAATGAAGCATTCAGATTAGATGAACTTAAGGTTACTTCCAACTCTTAACTCTTATGGGTTCTCTGGTTCTTTTTGTTTTTATTTGCTTGTTTTTCAAACCTGTCTTTTTATTGGTGTAAGATCCTCTTGGTTAGGAACCTCCCCCTGCTGATGCAGGTTAGCAGCTTGTCTTGAAAACTTGCCCAGGACACTGAGGAGTTGTTATTTACTTGCCCAATATCCCACAAGTTCTTGCTGACTTCATGAAGTCAGCTTTTCTCTCCAGCTCTTATACTGGTATGGAGTAAAGTTAGGGTGAGGGGCAGGCACAAAGAAACTCCAGGATGGGTTCAAGATAGTTCATTTATACTCACCCAGCCAGGCATAGCAGTGGAAGGTAACAGGAGTTTAGTCAGGGATAGAGATACACAAAGTTTCCCTTGGCATCATTGTCAATGGGAATATCTTTTCCCTCAATTCTTACCTAGCCTTTAATCACTATATGGGTGTTACCTCAGACAAACTGAGACCTGGGAAAGATTTTAGCTTACAAAGGCCAAGGTCGCCCACTGAATCTAGGGCCATCCCCAGTTGTCCTGACCTATGTCTTGCACCTGGACTCAGATGACCCTGGAGGAGAGAGTGAGGTTGATGACTTTCCACAGCCCGACCTTACTTAAATCCAGTTCACTTGCAAGTCAAGACATTACCTTCCTCATGTCACTGGTCATCTTCAAGGGACAAATAACAGACAACAGCAACAGTGGGGCAGCAATAGTATAGAATGTGCATCCTAATCAAAGTCCTGGAGTAGCTTGGCAGCTTGAATTTATTGGGTTTTTCAGAAAAGTTCTGATGGAGTAGCCAACCCCTCCTGGTAAAGTGATGGGGTCAAGGAACATGGGCTAATAAAATACTAAAGAGTGCCTAGTAAGAAACGAGTTAGGCCTTTTAAAAATATTCCAATATATTGGAATTTTTGGAATAAAAAATATTCCAAAAATATTCGGCTGCAAAAGAAGTGGAATGGAAACTCTGAGGATGAGGTTGATATTATAACTTTGTCACAGCAGCAAGATTATAGAAGACTAAAAACTGCTGGCTCTCGTTGGAACTGGCTGCAGTAAAACTTTAAATGCACTAGTTTTGTATGATAGAATCAGGCCTGGGAGAGTGGAGCCATAAAATACTCTGGTTATTCATCGGGGATATAGCAAAAGATAGTTTGAGAACATTCATAGTTCTAAAAATGTTAGTTATTAGTACAGTTGACCTGTTATAAAGAGTATGCGGGTCAAATCGAGGTTTTCTCAATTATTCGCCATTTTTAATAACTATTTTTTATTTGTGTCCAACTCTTTGTGACCCCATTTGGGGTTTTCTTGACAAAGCTGAAGTAATTTTCCATTTCCTTCTCCAGTTTCTTTTTACAGATGAGGAACTGAGGCAAACAGGGTTAAGTGACTTGTCTAGGGTCACACAATGAGGAAGTGTTTGTGGTCAGCTTTAAACTCAGGAAGATGAGTCTGTCACTCCATCCACATTGACACCCAGCTGCCCTTATAATAGCTATAGTAACTTAGCATTTTAAAGTTTGCAAACCACATACAACTAGTATCTCGTTTTATCCTCGCAACAATTCCAGGAAGTAGGTGCTATTATAACACTCACTTGACAGATGTTGTTTTCTTGAAGAACCATGTTGTGAACAATGCATTGCAGAGTAAGAAATCTGCCTACAATCTTTTGTTTCATAGAAACTACACTGTAACAATAATGATCTTCAAACTGCATTTACTTACTTTAATATTACCACATAATAGATGCTTAATATAAATATTGGTAGAATTTAATTAATAGGATCCATAATTTCATCAGTGTAAGTGCCTCCACCAATGCAGATTATGTGCCCTTGACAACTGTGTGGGTTATTTCCAAGACTACAAAAAATATTTCTTGTCTGGAAGTAAATCTCCTGATGGGCGTCTGTGACCTAGCAAGAGTAATATTTAGGTGATTAGTAATAATAATAGTAGTACTAATTATGATAATAATAGCTAATATTTATATAGTGCTTATTATGTGCTGAGCATTTTACAATTATCTCATTTGAAAAAGTAACCCTGAAAGTTAATTATTATTATTATCCCCAATTTATTTTTAGAGAAACTGTTGCAAGCAGAGGCAAAGTAACTTGCCTATGATCACATAGGTGCTAAGTGTCTGACCGCAGATTTGAACTCAGGTCTCCCTGTCTCCAGAATTGGTGCACTATCCACTCTGCCACCCAGCTGCCATGCTGTGACAAACACATTAGGTTTGCTGGACCTGTGAGTGACGTGTGTCCAGCTTGCAAGAGGGGCATCTGTCATAGAGTTTGCTCTTCTGGAATTGACTTTTGAGACCCCAGACTACTCTTATACCAGGATGAAGCATCATTAAACTGCGACTTTGGGGAATGGGGAAGGGGAGGGAGAAGATTATTTATGGTGACAATGTGGCAAAGAATGCAGAAAATAATAATATAATGCTTTGAAATTTTTACTGGAAAGTGTCAGGAAATCAAGAAAGAATTGTTCTTTGTTTACAATTCTAACTCAAGTCTGGAATTGCAAAACTACTAAAGACAAAGTCAGCAACAAGCATTTATTAGGTATTTACCATGTGCATGGAATGAATTTTGTTCTGATGATACACAATCCTTGCCTTTAAGGAACTTGCTGGAGCTAGTTAGATGGTGTAAAGGATAGAGTACTGACCCTGGGGTCAAGAAGACCTGAGTTTAAATCCAGCTTCAGACATTTGACCCTTACTAACTGTGTGACTGTGGGCAAGTCACTTAACCACAGTTGCCTTACAAATTTAAAAAAAGAAAAAAGAGCTTCCAGTATTGATAAACTTTTTAAAATTTGGCCTCTCTTATCTCCTTTTGCTAAGTAAGCATTTTTTTTTTAATGTGAAGGGAATTCTGGTCCAGTGAGAAATATTTTTTCTGATTGTACTATACAATTTCCCCCACCCTCCAAAAATTAAATGTTCTTAATCTCAAGTCTGTCATTCATAGAATTCCAGGCACAGATGAAATTAAAAGTTTAATGTCTCAAAGAGTTTTGCAGTAAAGCTTACAAAGGTTCATATAATTCAATAAAAAAAATTCCTTCTGTTATTTATTCTCTGACAGCTTTGAAGAAACAGTGGGGGCAATTTCAACATGTTTTCACACCATCTCTTTTCTAATAGCCCAATTAGGGTGTTGTGTCTTGGCAAAAAGCCATTGGTTAGAGATACCTATAAATATCAGTCAGTAGATAATCATAAAGGAATAGGCATCAGCAGTATGTACAACAGGAGAAATTGTACTGAAATTTGGCATGTCATAGGCTGTATTAATGATTTCCATTAATTGTATGATTGTTGAGGATTATTGCTTAGAAGTAGCAAGAGGAACAAATCAGCAACTGTGGAAATACAACCTAGATCAATCATAGCTCTTTCTTAAGTTTTGACTCTGTGCCAGACACTGGCTAGACACCAACTCAGGAAGAAAATGATGATTGTGCAAATGAGAAAAGAAACAAAGATAGAACTAACGATGATACTTACTTTTTTTCATTCTTTTATCTCAAGCAACCTGTTCACTAATTCCTTTCATCAGGTCTCCCATATTTTATAATATTCCTTACATGGACATCAAAAAGATCAGAAAGCAGTAATTTATGAAGAAAAAGTAGGTTGCATTTTGACAACCTGACCAGCTATGATTTTTTTTCGTGTGTTTTAAAATGCAACAAAGGAATCTTCTATGAGATTTTTGACCCCAAAGGGCAAAGGACTAGGAATAATTGGAGGCAGTTGTAAAGGTTTTATAGAAGGAAAAAAAAAATTCTTAACAATTGGGGTTAACTAAAAGTAGAATGAGCTACCTAAGCATGTGACTTCTGAGTTGAGAACAAAAAAAGACACTGTGGCCACAATTGTATCATTGTCTATCCATAGTCCACTGGCTTTCTGCTGGTAGTAAGAACGTAAAAATCACTAAACATCTTCAAGCAAACCATGGATGACTATTTGCTAAGTGTGTCATAGAAGTCATTATTCTTCATGTAAGAGATGGAAAAGATGGTCTTTGTTCCTTCCACTTCTGGGTTCCTATTTACCTGTTTGTCTCCCTCCATGGAATGTAAACTGTTACAGGGCAGGCTCCATGTCCTATTTTTCTTGATATCTCTGGTGCCTACTATGATGTTTGGCACAGAATAAATGCTTACTAAACTCTTGCTTCATTAATTAATTGATACATCCAAGGTCTGTCTTTTGAACTTGCCACATCTGCCTTATAACATTTAATCATGCATGTGCCTTATCCTCCCTCTCAGATTGTCAACTCCTTGAAGATCAAGATTTTATACTTGTCACTTCTTTTACACCTAGTACCTAGCATGGTGCTTTGCATATTCTCCCATATATTTACAATTTCATTAGCATGTAAGCTTTTGAGTTATAGTGCAGCTGCGATCTACGGAAGTGGAAGGGATTCTCACACTAATCAAAGAGTTATAGAGGCTTCGTACAAAGAGGAGACTTAATTTAAAAAATGTACTGAATTGAATTAATGTAATCCTCCCATGGCCAGATGTAGCTAGCTGAATCTGGAAAACATCTGTGATGGGTTTATTTACTTACTGTTCACCTAGCCATCCATTACTATGCAGGCCTATGGTGCAGATGGTGGTGGATTTCAAAGAAGTATAAGAATGCTCCTGACTCCCCCAAGGATCTCCTAGTCTATAAGAGAAGAAGAAACCCATAGCTACAAAACTACTGAATAAAATTACAAACTGGTACACGATCAAATACCTTAAAGATTACCTTGGTCAATAAGTGTAACAGGAATGAGTGTAAGTAATAATAATTTTTGTTATGTCCAGAAACTTTGAGGGTCTTACCCCCCCACCCCCAGATTGATATTTTTGTGATGGTAGATTAGAACATCTTTTGTCTCAATTCTTATTTAGCCCTTAGTCATTGACTGGGCATTGCTTCAGACAAAGTGAGGCCTGGGAAAGACCGTAATTTAGAAAGGCCAAGGTAGCCGCTGCAGCCCAGGCCATCTCCCATCCTCTTGACTTTTGCCTGGCTATTGAACTTTTATGACTGTGGAATAGAGACTGAGGCTGATGACTTTGCATAGCTTTGCCTCACTTAAATCCAATTCACACACAAGACAAAACATCACCCTTAATGGTCCTCTTGGAGAAGGACAAATAACAAACAAAATAGGAGGTCGAAAAAGAGGGAGATTGCTGTGACTTGGAGTCACTTTTAAAGGCCTTTGGAAGAATGTTGGCACAGTTCTTCAAAATCAAGCTGAAGTCAACACACTTAAAGAGGACTATCTTTCCCTAAATTTAATAAACAAAACCCAACTAATTAAAGAGTACTTATAAGATATTCTGCCTTAGAGTGTGTTGTTTTCAATGTTCTGGCCAGCATTTGGGCAGACTTCCCATATGGTACTAAGCTGTACAGGCTTCCCATATGGGACCAAGCCATATGTTTATTAAATTTATTTATTTACAACTCTGTTCTGCCAATGAGACACCTTCCAGCTGAAGTGTCTAAGAAAACATTTACACTTTTCACCCATACCCGTCCATCATTCAAATCCTTTTTTTCTTTATATATGATGATACTGATTAATGGAAGATTAATGACAAGCGCTTTCCTACAACCACAAACACCTTAGGTTATCCTTCTCGATACCTATTCCTGGAGTGTTCAGTGAGTTATTTTAGCCATTCTCACCCCTACTGCTACCTACCCTCCCATTCCCCACCAGCACTTTTTTGTTTTTGAGGAATAGAGATACTACTATCTGCAACTAACCAATCCTAGAGAAAGCTAACTTGAGACTTTGCGGTCTATTGATTTTCTATCTCACTGATGCTTCTCCAGAAAACTGAGGCAGGTGTTGAATCAGTCCCTTCCATAGGTTTTCAGCTTTACCCTGTTCTCTAATCCCAATTGGAACTTCTTGATTTCTACTTGGTGGACAGGGTCTCTGTACCACTTAGAAAGGGAAAAACCATGTCTTTTTTATGGCATCTCCTTTTAGAAATTCTCAAAATTCCCTCCCCTCAAGTGCAGTTTGTCTAAAGTCTATCTGCATCCCTGTCCTAGGGCTTCTGATCTGTGGAAGAATTTTTACAACTTGAGAATCCCTCAATTATAAAAGCACCTACCATATATTTAAGTATTATTGCTATGTACAGCAAACTTCTCTTTGGAATTCTAGTTTGACAAAGGGAGTCAAAATTCAGACACATGGGGACTTTTCTGCCTTGCTGTTTAGGCTAAAAGTCAGTACCATAACTACCCATTCTCCTATTAATTTTTAGAAAAAAAAAGATAAGCTTTATCTGTTATTCAGCAAGAAAAAATGAAAAACTGTATGTCTATAGTACTATGCCAATACAAAAGCATTTTCACAGCCCTTGTTATTTGAAAAATGGCACATTTTGTACTTTTTTTAAAAAAAGAACTTTCCTGGCCAATAATGCAGAAGTATGTTCATTAGATTGGGAAGCTATTTTCTTATAGCTATTGGAAACAAGGAAACAAAAACCAATTTGTTCTCCTGTTTCATATTCATGAAATTTCTACTTGCTGTAGTTTGATTGACATCCTTGGCATCCATTGTCCTCTGTCTTTAGATCAGGCTTGAGATTTTCGTTCACCTATCATTCACTTCTGCTTTGGCAGTGACATCTATTGTGGCTTGCCTTTCATTCTTTAAATTGTGTTATGATGAATTGCCCACTTGGGAATTTTAGGACATCTTAATCCCAGCCTGACAGAAGTCTTTCCAATAAATAATCTACAAGACCCTATGCCAAATGCAAGTGGTTTGGGGGATGTAGATTTATGACAGCTTTCACTGAAAGAAAAGTGGCAGCAAGGGGTTCAGTATGGCTCTAAGTATCCTTGAACAGCTTCTATTTCCCAGTTTAATTTTCACTGAATATATTTGTTTGCTATGTTCTCTGCAGGATATTTTTTTCAAGCTTCTTTTGTTTATACGTAGTTGCATCTTGGTGAACATGATTGCAAATTACTTTTTAAAACCAGTTATTGGGAGTCTGTTTTCAAATCTGGTCTCCATCCTGCATAAAGCTAAAAAAAATAAATAGAATTTTATAGCCACAAAATGACTAACATGACTATGAAAATTGTTTCAAGAAATAAAAATTCTAGGTTTCTTAGTGGTTTAAAAAAAGTACAGTGGAAAAAATTAGGAGAGTTATCAAATTAATTAGACTTTGAAACAGAATTGGAGAACTAATCTTATATAAGTTGATATCCTCAAGGAGAAATAAAGGGAGACTCTCCGCAAAGAAGTATTATTCTGGCCCAGCCCTCCACCAACAATAACGTATAGATCTTGAAATCGTCAGTGAAGGGTTCACTTCATAATATGATTGATTCTAAGATCAATGTGCACCTTTTAATGAATCCCATTTAGTTTGGGATAAAGGATATGGAATTTGAAATCAAGCTGCCTGTGAACCTGGAATGAGTATCAATTAGCAGAGACCAACTGCTATACTGCATATATTTTTTTATGAATAAACTTAACACATTTAACAAGTAATTTTGGGTAGCTTAGAGCTGAATTGCATAAAGCTGAAATCTAGTCATATTTCAAGGTGTTTTCAATAAGCTCTATTATTACATTTAAACTTTAAATTCTTTTGCAGAAATCAAATTCTTCCCATAAACTGGCAGGCACCACCTTAATTAAGCTATCAAACAGCTCTTTTCCAAATAGCAAAAGTCATTTGGCAGCTTTTCTTGCTTCTTGGATGTGTGGAGCACATTGAAAGCTTAAAGTCAAAATGTCACATGGCATGATCTGCCACAGCAAAACATCTTTCATTTCCAGTAGGGGTGGGGGGAGGGGAATGAATGTCATTGCCATATTTCTCTTCTTTTGCTTTATATTCACCAAGTATTTTACACTGGTATATTTGTGTCTTATTACAGTTATATTATGTGGGACAGTATTAGAAATCCAGTGCAGAGTCAAATCAAGTGGTAGGTTTTTTCCCTAATCATTCCTTCTGCTTAATTAGAACTTTTACTATGATAGTTATATGATATATATAGGGTCAGAGTGTCAGAGGACATTTCTTTAGAAAGAATTTTTAAGTCTTTTTGTGTCATGGAACTATTTGACATTATGGTGATGTCTTTGAATCCCCTCTCAGAAGAATGATTTTAAATGCATTAAATAAAATACTTAGGAATATAAGGGGAAACGATTATATTGAAATATAGTTGTCTGTCTGTCTATCTATCTGTATGTATGTATGTATACTGAAAAAAAAATAGTTCAGGAACTCCAGAATAAGAATACTTGGCCTAGAGAGATTATTGAATTTCTTACATTCTTTGAATTTATCAATGTACAGTAGGCATAGTATATTGGTTTCAGGCATAAACAGTTAAAACACAAGTGATAGTCAAGTTCACATTCACCCCCTATTTTTAATAAAAATTATTATGAAATGAAAACTATGCTATATGAATATATAGCGGGCTTTGACCAGCCCCTGTGGCAAGAGTCACTAAGTGTCAATGGCTTTACATGGATATAGCATGAAGTAACCCAAGGATTTTGACCAGAGTAAGAGTTTATCTAGGTGATTGCAGGAAAACAACATTCTAAGGAGAATGGATATGGGATGGATGGGAGGAGGGATGAATCTAGAAAAGCAAAAATGTAAAATAGAAGGAAAGAGCTGATTCTAGAGGCATAAAGTTTCAAGTTATGTAGGGCCTGTCTGGATAATCACCCTGTCAATCCCCAGGTTGATATAGCATTCAGAAGTGTGGAATAAAAGTAACCACAAGACAACCCTTGACTTTTTCCAGATATAACAATGTGCTGGCTACACTGACCACTGTTTTCGTCATGTTTCCATGGGAGGTAAGGGGACCAAAGGAGATTGTAGTTCAACAGAACAGAACTAGAAACAATCCTATGAATATGTCTCCTTGCCAAATGTTTGACAGCTGTCTCCTTAGAAGTTCAATTTTCATTTAGCCCTTGCTTATGTCAGAGCAGTTATTTAGACTATTTTGAAACCTGTGTTTAGGATGGTACCAGTTGTTCTCCAAAAACAGAATGCAATGCAACATGATAGTTCAGTCAGAAATAACAAATATGAGGACTTTAGAGAAGAGTGGGCAGCTTTTTATGAAATGAGAATTAAGAGAATTATTCTTTATATATGAATGTACATGTGTAAGTGTGCACATATGTAGATATGTATGCCTGTATACATATATATATACACACACACAATTATAATGGTGTAAATGCAAAGTTCAAATGGAATTTAAATTCTAAGTAGTTGCTTGTCCTTCATTCTCAAAAAGGATCAACATGCCCTTACTATTTTAGAGTCAAGTTACAGTGTGTTCGACTGTAGCTAATCAGACCAATATGAACTCAGAATACTCTACCACAGGTAGGACACAAATAGTCCATGTGAACATTTGGAGTAGATTCTCTAAAATTGTGCATCTTGTGTTTATTTTGAGCTACTTCAGTTCTGCTTTGTTCATAGAGCACAGTGCCTTCTTTGATGCAGGTATGCCATGCTGGGTGCTCCTACGCCAGCATCTTCCATGTCACACAATCAATGCCAAACTTTCTTTAGAGAGAGCTTCAAAAGTGTCCTTGTATTGCTACTTCTAACTACCATGTAAGCATGTGTCCTTGTGTGAGTTCTCCATAAGGTAGTTTTTGAACTCTGAGAAAGAGAAGAACCAGTGAAGGACCTGAAGTAAAGATAATAAAGTGCACTTCCTCCCTCTTGGTTGAGAGGTAGGGGAGTACTGGTATAAGTATTTTTGCTCAAGTTTTATTGATACCTCAAATTTTTATACAATGATAATATTCTGATATGTCTTCCTCTATAGAATCCTTGCTTATAAAACTTTAAAATTGATGTTTACTAACATATACAAAATTCCACCCCCTCCATGTGTCCGACTTCTTTTTTTCTTTTCTCAATTAATAAATTAATTAAATGTATTATTTTAATTAATTTATTTTTAGTTTTCAACATTCACTTTCACAAGGTTTTAAGTTCCATATTTTCTCCCTTTCTCTACCTTATCCCCCACCCCAAGACAGAATGCATCCTGATCATCCCTTCCTTTATCACTACCACCCCCTTCTCTTATTTCCTTCCCTTCTACTTTCCTATAGGGCAAGATAGATTTCTATACCCCATTGCCTGTATATTTTATTTCCCAGTTGCATGTAAAAACAATTTTTAACATTCATTTTTAAAATTTTGAGTTCTACATTTTCTCCCTCCCTCCCTGGTAACTCCCCTCAATGAGAAGGCAAGCAATTTGATATAGGTTATTCATATATAGTCTTGCAAAACACTTACATAATAGTCATATGAAAAATTAACTATATTTTCCTCCATCCTACCCCGCTCCCAATTTATTCTGTTTCCTCCTTTGACCCTATCCCTCCTCAAAAGTGCTTGCTCTGATTACCCCCTCCTCCCATTTGCCCTTCTTTCTATCATCCCCCCATTTTATGCCCTCCCCCCCCCTTTCCTGTAGGGAAAGATAGATTTCCATACTCAATTGAGTGTATATGTTATTCCCTCAATCCAAATCCGTTGAGAGTAAGGTTCATTTGTTCCCTCTCACTTCCCTCCTCTTTCCCTCCATTTTAAAAGCTTTTTCTTGCCTCTTTTATGTGAGATAATTTACCTCATTCTACCTCTCCCTTTCTCCTTCACCCAGTACTTTCCTCTCTTACCTCTTAATTTTACTTTTTTAGCTATTTTTCCTTCATATTCAACTCACCCTGTGCCCTCTGTTTTTATGAGTGTGAGCGCGCTCGTGTGTGTGTGTGTGTGTGTGTGTGTGTGTGTGTATTCCTTCAAACTAGCCTGCCAAGAAAGATCTTATGAGTTGCAAATATCATATTTCTATGTGGGAACATAAACAGTTCAACTTTAATAAGTCCCTTATGATTTTTCTTTTTTGTTTACCTTTTTATGCTTCTCTTGATTCTTGTATTTTAATGTTAAATTTTCTATTCAGCTCTTGTCTTTTCATCAAGAATACTTGAAAGTCCTCCATTTCCTTGAATGTCCATTTCCTCCCTGAAGTATTATACTTGGTTTTGCTAGGTAGGTGACTCTTGGTTTTAATTTTCACTCCTTTGACTTTCAGAATATCAAATTCCAAACCCTCCCCTCCCTTAATGTAGAAGGTACTAAATTTTTTTTTATCTTGGTTGTGTTTCCACAATTCTTTAATTGTTTCTTTCTAGCTGCTTGCAATATTTTCTCCTTGACCTGGGAACTCTGGGATTTGGCTACAATATTCCTAGGAATTTTCCTTTTAGGATCTCAGGAAATGATTGGTGGAATCTTTCAATTTCTATTTTCCCCTCTGGTTCTAGAATATTGGGGCAATTTTTTCTCCTGGATCTATTTTCCAGATCAGTTGTTTTTCCAGTGAAGTATTTCACATAGTTTTCTATTTTTTCATTCTTTTGATTTTGTTTTGTAATTTCTTGATTTCTCATAAAGTCAGTAGCTTCCATTTGTTCCATTCTAATTTTTAAGGAATTATTTTCTTCAGTGAGCTTTTGGATTTTCTTTTCCATTTGGCCAATTCTACTTTTTAAGGCATTCTTCTCCTCATTGGTTTTTTGCACCTCCTTTCCCATTTGGGTTAGTCTATTTTTAAGCTGCTATTTTCTTCAGCATTTTTGGGGTCTCCTTTAGCAAGCTGTTGATGAGCTTTTCATTATTTTTTTGTATCCTTCTCATTTCTCTTCCTAATTTTTCCTTTATTTCTCCTACTTGATTTTCAAAATCCTTTTTGAGCTCTTCCATGGCCTGATACCAAATTTATATTTTTCTTGGAGATTTTGGATATAGGAGCTTTGACTTTGTTGATTTCTTGTGGTTGTATGTTTTGATCTTCCTTGTCAACAAAGTAAGACTCTATAGTTTGAATTTTTTCCCCATCATTTGCTCATTTTCCCAGCCAATTGCTTGACGTTTTAGCTCTTTGTTAAGGTTGGATTCTGCTTCCAGTGTGGAGGGTGTACTGTCTCAAACTTCAGCGGTTTTGTACAGTTGTTTTCAGAGATACTTCTATGGACCTGTAAATTTTCAGTTCTTCAAAGTTTGTATGATCAAAGGAGAGATATTTACTCCTCTCCTGGCCTGTGTTCTGGTCTATGAGTGACCACAAGTACTCTTTTCTTCCTTGGAACTGTAAGGAGGATTCTCTCTTCACCATCACCACAAGTTCCACCACTCCAACGTTCCTCCTCACCCTAGGACTGCCACCCAGGACTGTGAACCAGATCCAGCCAAGATAATCCTACCTCAGCATCATCAAAGAGATCCCAGAAATCCCCTTCTGATCTGTCACTCCATCCCTCGATTGTCTGTGGGCTGAGAGCTCCAGAAGCAGCCACTATCACTGCTAACACAGCCCTGGAGCTGACACCAAACTGCAATCCTCTTTCACCCAGGTCTGACACACCTTTCCTACTGACCTTCTAAATTGTCTTTGGTTTTTGTGGGTTGAGAAGTCTGGAGACCACCATAAATGCCAGTGATTCAGTACTGTGAGTCCTACTCTGGGTTTGCTAGGCCCCGTCTTTGCCAGTGCTGCCTATGGTGAACTGTGCTCTTCTCTCAGACTGGTGCAACGGTCCTTTCCTGTCAACCTTATAGGTTATCTTGGGCTGGAAATTTGTTTCATTCTGTCATTTTGCGGGTTTTGCTGCTCTAGAATTTGTCTAGTCATTTTTATGGGTATTTGAAAGGATTTGGGGGGAGAGCTCAAGCAAATCCCTGCTTTTACTTCACCATCTTGGCTCTGCTCCCCTCCCACTTCTCTACCAAAAGGAGAGGAGTGTGTTGCCTCATCTCTTCTCAAGGACCAAAGTTGATAATTGCATTTGCTCTGCCTTTTGGTGTTGTTTTATAGTTATTAATATAGTTATTAAATATGCTGTTCTTCTTGGTTTTCATTTCTTTGTTCTATATCAGTTCATTGAGTTCTTAGGATAGTTCTCTGGATTCTAATTTGTTGTTTCTTAAGGCACAGTAATATTCCACTTTATTTGCATGGTATATATTCAGCTAATCTATAATTGATGGACACTCACTTCCCCTCTCCCCCCAGATTTTTACTATCACAAAATGGATACAAGTGTTATTATATCCCATTTTATAGATGTAGAAAAAGCCTCTTAGTACTTAAATGATTCACCTAGGATCACAAAACTAGGAAGTACCACAGCCTGCAATCAAAACATCAGTAATATACAACCTAATGTGTTACATATACTTTTAAAAAATAGTCTATTAAGGGAATGATTTTATAAGTTAATTGGATCTCCACCTTATGATTAATGAAATTTACTACATGAAACAAGTATTAAGTGAAACAAAACCTCTAGATAACTTACTCTGTATGTCTTATAACTACCATTTGGGTTTTCCTTTTAAATTTACAAACCAATATTTTTTCCATGCTAGAATGGGCTGAAGATTTCCTTTGAACATCTAACACCATCTCTGCTCTTCAGATTTTGATTAGTTTCAGTCATAGCACTTAGTACTTGCTGAGCTGGTCTCCTGTCCTTTTCTCAATGCTTGTTTCAGCCATCTCTTGCTTTATATGAGCATAGTAAGACGTTAGGACCTATAATGTTCCTTCACCTCTGGAGTAAAGAGTATATTTGAATTTAATTTTAAGTTTTGCAAGTCTAATTTAGTCATGATTTTCCCGTATTAGCACTTTTAATCCAGCATAAACATCCTTTAAGGTAATATATAATGGTCCTGTATGTAGAATTATAAGCAAGGGTCTAATAAATATACTAAAGCTATTTCCTGGCTTTTGAACATTACACTATTGTTCTTTTGCTATGATACACACATGAAAACTAGTTTTCTTATATCCAATTAAGTTGCCATGTTTTTGACTCATCAACAAGAAGTTTGAACAGATTTCATTTTATATTAGTTAAATTCAGTGTCTTGTTCTCTTGCTATCTCACTAAACTCATTTGTTGCCACATTATTCTGAGACATAAGGGGGAGAGATAACAAGCTTGAAGCATGTATATTAATGTCTTTGCCTGAGGAAACATTTCGGGAAAAGGTCTAGTTCTATCAAAACTTTGGGGACAATCAAATGTGTTTCTTTTGATTGTACATATTTTTCTCATGTGATTTATTAAGAGGTCCTCATTTTCTTATTGCCTCTATATCCAACACTGTACTGCATATGCTTTCATAATTGTTTTACTATTACCATCTTGTGGGTTGGAATAAAATCAAATCATAGCTGGAAATTGAGGAAGAATTTGAAAATTGATGGTAAAACTGATATTAAATTTCACAACTATTCAATCTTCTGTATTTTTGTCACCCAATTAGGGTTCTGCCTTTCTCATTCCTGTAAAAGGGATTAAAGATGGGTAAGATTCCATTGCTCTGTGTTTAAAAAATGTGTTTGGATGGAAATAATTATTTAATGCTGACCTGTATGGCCTGAGTACAATTATTAATTGATTGAATTTTTAGCTTGTTAATGCCTCCAGAAATAAAGTGATCAGAGCCTAGTTTCTTAGATTGAAAAGAAAAAGTTCATGTCATATTTCATTAAGTATATGTATTGAAATCATAATTAAGAGGTAGCCCATATCCCTGAGAAACAAATTGGTCCTTCAGCCTTTAAAAGAAACCTTACCAAAAAAGAATCCTAGTTTGCGTGTTTGCTTTTTTTTTGCTTTAAACTTTTAATTAGCTGCCTTTTTTTTCACAGTGAATTATTCACTAGAATTTTTAATGTTTCACATCTATCAAAATGGAGAGCATTAAGTAAAGCATATATAATAGGGTTGAAATAAGTGAAGAAAATCAATTTAACTTGGTTTGTTTTCTTATGTAAGATGTGCTTTTGGACATATGCAAAGTGTGAGAGTCAAGGATTTTAATAACTTGGAGGTTGGGAGAAGGTCTGTTTTACCCTGTATTCTCCAATTCAAGATATAAGCAAGGTATCAGCAGTTAATTATGCTTTCTACTCAATTTAATAACTGAGTACACTTGATATATTATTCTCAGACTGGCATTCATGGCCCTTCATAATCTGATTCTAACATACTTTTCCAGCCTTAATGCACATAACTCATTTTATTCTTTCTGTTTCAGTCACATTAAACTATTAGCTATTCACAAACTGGCATTCTCTTCCCCATTTCTCTCTTCAAGTAGGCCACCCTTCACCCAACTCTAGAATCCATACTTCCTTTATCCCCCAAATCCTGAGAATTGTTATCTCCTTTCTAAAAAGTGATGGGGTACAACTTCCTATTCAATTAATTGTGAATTCCTTGAGGATAGGAACCATCTTTTGCCTCCAGGATTTAGTACAGTGACTGACACATATTATTATTCATTCATTATTCATTTTTCCATTGTATCCGACTCTTCGTTACCATGTTTGTGGTTTTCTTGGCAAAGATACTGAAGTGGTTTGCCATTTCCTTCTCCAGCTCATTGCAAAATTCCTCATCTGTAAAGATGAGAAAACTGAAGCAGACAGGGATAAGTGTCTTGCCCAGGGTCATACAGCTCGTAAGTGTCTGTGACCAGATTTGAACTTCTGTTCCTGACTCCAGACCCACCACTCTATCTACTGTGCCACCTAGCTAACTTAGTTAGTATTGCACATAGTAGGCATTTAATAATTGTTGCCTGATCCCCCCAGTGCTCTCTTCGTCTTCATATTACTTGTTTTTGTTTATCTCTGGACTTGTTGACCTACCCACCCACTCATCTTCCTTTGAGGGCAAAGGCTCACTGTTTTTGCCTTTGTAACCCCATCCCTTTCCATACTGTAGCTACTTAATAAGTCTTAAGTCTTTTACTTAAGTCTTTTAGATTGAATTGTAGAGACGATTGCAATGGGCAAAGGTGAAAAATGCTATCCATCTCCAGAGGGAGACCTAATGAACTCGGTGTGCAGTTTGAAGCATACTTTTTTTTTTTTAACTTACTATTATTTTTCTTGTATTTTTTTCCTGTGTGTTTTCTTTTTCAATGGAAATATGGAAGTGGGTTTTGCATAACCTCACATGTATAATCGATATAGTTTGCCTTCTCAATGGGTAAGGGAGTGGCTGGAGGGAGAGAGAAAATTTGGAACTCAGCCTCTTGAAAAATAAATGTTAAAATTTTTTTTACATGTACTTGGGAAATAGTCAATGAAATAAATGAAAGTATATGTAAAGTATGTAAAAAATAAATTGATTTTTAGGCATTACTCCTTACTCATGAAGTAAAACAATTTCCTTTTGTCATAGTTTTATGGTGGCCAAGAGAGGGGGATCCTGCATTTTCATTTTCTTTACATGAGTAATTCCCTTTTAAAATGAGTCTCCATTCCATTATTAACAGACAATCACATCTACCCCTATGATTTTGTTTTTTTCTACTCCAGTTCTTGGGCAAAACCAGTAGCAATATAGAACCCTCTTTCCTTCAAACTGGGAGACCAATGACAGACTAGTACATTAGGAAGTCTCTCAGTGCTAGTGGCAGACCATTTGTGCACTCACATTGACTACATGCTTTGTGAATATTCTAAATATTTCTGGTAAATGAATCATCCTTAGACATCTTCTTGTCTGAGAGAAATTTCTCTTGTCTATGATCAATGTTTCTCCAAGCCCTGGCTTGCAACTCTGGATATAGTAATGATTTTTACTTAATCTGTGTTCTAAATGGCAAGCCTCATCTTTTTTCCATAATGGTTTATTCAAAGTTTCTTCTCAATTTAATTCTTTTCCAGTTGTTAAATATGATATTTCTTTCTTCACATCACTCTCTTTGGGCCCCATGGCTCAGTTAGACTAAGTTTCTTTCCCTTTCCTTTCTATCATACCACAGCCCTCCATTCTTTTAAAATGTTTAAGACTCAAAACCTCTCTTCTTCTATTTGTCATCATTGCATCTAGCATCAGTATACTTTGCTCTATGTTAATTTATGCCTTATATATTTCTCTTTAAACATTGTATTTAATCCTTCCTTATACCTAATTGGACTTCCTAAATAGACTACAAGTTATTCTAAGGTCAGGAGAACTATACTATATATATATATATATATATATATATAGAGAGAGAGAGAGAGAGAGAGAGAGAGAGAGAGAGAGTGTGTGTGTGTGTGTGTGTGTGTGTGTATACATATATATATATATATATATATATATGTATACACACACACATAGTCCTGTACTTGGACTAAAAGAATCTAGCTCTAACTAGGACTCTGACTTACGACTCTCTAGCTCTGTGATCTTTGGGCAATGACTTACCTCTCTAAATCTCAGTTTATACACATACACACATATACATATATGTATGTGTATATATGTATCTATGTGTATACACACACATATGTATATATACTTCCGTTACCTACCACAAAAAGTTATGAGGAAAATACTTGACAAACACTAAATATTGTAAATTTGCACAATTTTTTTCAGCACAGAATAATATTCAGCTTAATGAAAAATCTTAAATGATGTGTACTGATTGATCAGATGTATGCTCAGAAGAATTTATTTCTAATGATTAGAGAGAAGCTAAAGTAAGGACTGGATGTGACATTTCATTTCTATAAGGAATTCAGAGGTGAGGAAAATCCCTCTATAGATTCAGATTGCCACCTTCTATGTAACTTACAGTTTTAGAAAATTCCTCAAGTCACTGAGAAAATGCCTTGATGAGAGTGACACAGCCAGTATGTATCAAGTCAGAACTTGAACACAAGTTTTCCTGGCTTTGAGAATGAGATTCCATCCATTCCATATGTGAATTAAGAGAAGATAATAGAATATGAAATGATGTCAGGAATTGCTAGATTTTTCAAGTTGTTTTCTATCCTAAATAGGAATACATATATGTGTGTGTGTGTGTGTGTGTATGTACTTGGATGTATTTTGTTCTTTTTTAGGTTCTTTTGACATTAGTGAGGAGTCTTGAAATATTTATTGTTTGCAGGGAAATAAGAGCATATTTAAGAATGAAAATTCCATACAGATTGTCTCGTTAATGATGGCATGATGTTTAATCAATAATATAATAACTTGTAAAACTGGTAAATCTCACATCACACAATTTCAAAGTTAGAAAGGATTTCAGAGACCATCTAGTCCCATTTATACACAATAGAATCCACAGTATATTATATTCACTCAGTCTGTGCTTAAAGATTTGCAGGAGGGAGGCAGCTGCGAAGACTCACCGCTTTTAAAGGCAAGGCATTCCACTTTTAGATATCACTGATTTTTAGCAGGTTTTGCGTGACATAAGCCTAAATTTCCTTCTTTGCAACTTCTACCCATTCCTACTTATTCTGCCATGTTGTGCCAAAGAGAACAATCTGACCTCTCCTCCAAATGATAATCCTTAAAACACTTGAAAAAAGATATTATGTTCCTGTCCCCCTCCCACCCTTATATCCCAGAAACTTCCTTTCTCCTGGCTAAACATGATTAATTCCTTTAATGCATTCTCACATCATGAACTCAGAGCCCTTCATCATCCTGGTTCCCCACCTCTGGACATTTTATAGTTTATCAATGTTCCTCTTAAACAAAACATGGTAACACAAACAGTACAGTAGGCTTATTCCTGGAAGCTATGCCTGCCCTCACAATGTCCAAGATTGTATAAGCCTTGTTGGCTGCCTTCATCATATTCAGCTGGCAGTTTACTAAAATTTACTCCAGTTCCTTCTCAGAACAAATGCTGTCTATCCTTTCTTCTCTCATATCTGTTGAGTTTATTTTTTTTGTATACTAATAGAAATATTTACATTTATCTCTTTGAAATTTCATCTCGTTAAATTCAACCCAATCTTCTTGCATCTTTTCTCTGTCATCTAGTGTGTGAGCTGTTTCTTACTATTTCCTGTCATCAGCAAATTAGATGAACCTAATATTGATGTAGTTAATGACTCAGTATATAGAGCACTGGACCTCAAGTCAGGAAGAACTGAGTTCAAATCCAGTCTCAGACACTTACTAGCTGTGTGACCCTGGGCAAGTCACTTAACTTCTGTTTGCTTCAACCACTGGAAACAAAAAGGGCAAACAACTCCAGCATCTCTGCCTATGCACAGTATTGATGTGCTGTAGTCTGTGGAATCATAAAGCGTTGGACATTCCTGAATAAGAAATAGCAACAACAATATTGATGCATTATTCCAGTTATTGATAATTTTACATTGCACATGGCTGAGAAGAGATCTTCACAGACTCCCCTGGAGAACTTCTGTCATTATGATGCTGAGATATTAATAATTACTCTTGGAATCCAGACATCCAACCAGTTCTGAATTTATCAAATTACATTTATTCTCATCTTTTCAAAAAGAATAATTTATTTGTATTGGAATATATATCTTACCAATAGACTATTTTCTATGGGGGAAATGAAAGTAAGAAATTAAAATAAAACAAATATTGGAGCCTAGTATATTTGGTTAAGAACTCAATGGCAAATAAAAAAAACAATATTGATAGTCATTAAGTAATGCAAGGTAACAGTGCTAGATAAAAGATCTACATATTATGACCCTGAGAGAAAACAGAATTATGGTCAATGATTCAATATAGTCCTCTGAGGAAAGAAGGTGAAGGCTAAAACAGCAGTGATTTCCTCTCACAGTTTTGATGCATAGCCCCTTTTTGAAATGCAGGCCTATTTTAGAAGGCCTTCTGACTTTCTTTGTGAAAGGATTAGGCTTGTGGTTAATCCACATAACTAAATGGATAGCTAATGTGTTCCACTGGGACTATGGTTTAGAAGAAAGTAGACATCCCTTCACCTATTTGGCTAAGGCATCAATAAAAGAATGTGCCCCAAATATTGTATTTTGCCCCGGCATTTTTTTCTTTGTTATTACATGCTTAAGTAGAATTCCTATAATATACTCCATTGCGTGGCTTCCCCCATCTCCATATTAAAATAATCTGATTATATTAACATTAGAATTTTGTTTACATAGTGGTTCTAATTATTGGATGCTGCCTAATTAATAACATTGCTTGTAAAATTTAGCCTGGCTTACCAGAATAACAGATGTTTCTCTTCCCTCTTGGTAACATTAGCAGATGGTACCATAGACCATTTTAATTCCCCAAATTTTTCCTGCAAGCTATTAATGATTCTGACCAAAATCACCTCATCTTTTCTGGAGAATTTCCTATTAGAAGAGCCTTGTTTCCCAGATTTATAGAGAAGCTCCATTCATTCTGTATAATCATCAAAATAAGAGAAAGCGACTTCATTTCTCAATTCCTCTAATTTACATATAGATTGGTAATGGTGGAAGGATGTTCATGAGCTCCTACCAATCCTTGCCCTTAAGTACTGATTCCTCACATACACAAAAGTCTCTCTCTTCCACAAAAAGGGAAACTGAAGGTACTTTAATTCATGTAATGATAATTTGATAGTTCACACCAACAATCAATAAATGGGAAGATTAACTTTCTCTCCTTTTTACTATAGTTACATTAGATTAAAAGAACAGGGAGAAAGAAAAGCTTTTATTAGCTTTTTAAATCTTATTTATTAAACACTTAGATGACAGACTATTAGATTTCTTTCTTTCTGGTATAATTTTTAAACTTAATTTTAAATTGCCCAGTCGTACAGATATCCTTTCAAGAAGGAAGAGCCATACAGAAGCCTGAATTGTCTCCTCCATACCCTTTATTGACTTTCTGTATCTTTACCTGGGTCTATCACGAGAGCTTGAGTTCTCAAAAATAACACTAAAGGTTTATATATTTAGAGCTGAAAGGGACTATAACAGACATCAGATCTAACCCATTAATTTTTCAGATAAGGAAACTGAGACATAGAGATCACAGGTTATGTGCTTTGCCCAGAGTCTCACTGTTATTATTTGAAGCAAGAGATCCTTGGTTTTGCCCCTGGGGACCTCCTGCCATGGTGATGCTAAACCATTACCAATTACTCTTTGAATCCAGACTTCCAACTAGTTTTGAATCTATCAGATTGTATTTATTATCATTTTTTTTCCAAAAAGAATAATTTATTTTTATTGAAACATGTGTGTCTGTGTCTGTCTTTCTGACTAGAGGCCAAGCAAAGAGGCCAAGCAAAGAGACCAGTGATGGGGTGAATGGCTTTCACTTGTTGAAGAATCACTGGTTTTACAGGGGACTGATCTTTGGCAAATTTTTAAAAGAAGTAGTTTCCTGCATCTAGCCCTTTCCATAACCCATCCCTTCTCAGGTATTCCCACTTCCAGGTCCCCATTATGATCAGTTCCCTAACTGCTATGGGTCTCAGAATGTAATCACAATGTTAATAAACTACAACATAGAAATCTTTGAAAACCCAAGACTTTTGTTTCATGAGGTACAGTTAAAAGTATAGCTCATTTAATGACATTATAATGTGCCTGTCTGCATATCCACATTGCATGACTTAAATTTTAGGTCATTTTAATATGCACAAGAATTTCTCATATGAGATATGTTTCATGTTAATGATTTTCTTACTATCCAAGTAACTCCCTAATTACCACTGCCTGAATGCTAGGTGTATTATATTTAATTCTGCCCTGAATCTTTGGTACTCTTAGAATCTGGAGGGGATGACTTGTCCCTGCCATTTTCTCAAACTCCCACTGTAATTGTATTCTCTCTAATTTTATGGCTCCAAGTACCTCAGGTCCTGCATTTAGCATCCAAACATCTCCTTTAAACCCTTATAGTCATGTTAGTTTTTTCCAAAGGAACATTTTTTTTTTATTACCAGTATACTAAGAACAAACAGATAAATATTTTCCCCAATACCTCAGGGACATATCAAGGGAGAAAGATGAGTTTTAAAGCTTAATTCAGTTTCTACATAGTCCCACAACAGTTCCAAATACAAAGCACACCCTGACCTTGCATCTTGGGTGTCTGAATTCTCAGGACTTCCCTGATAGGCTTGTTATAACATCTGACCTGAAATCCTGGGCTCCATGATGTCCATGACTCAAGCTCCCAGGTCCAGGTACTCTATTTCCCACATCTAGATCTAGAAAGGACAAATGAAATAAGACCAAAACTGCAAGCCCATTTCTCAGGACCACAGGACCTAAGAGGAGGGGAAGGTGATCCTCAGGCCTTCCTTTCCAGTCACTTAACTGTATTGTCTTCTTTCTATGAACAAAGAATACTTTACCCCCTAAATAATGCAGGAAATATAGTGACCATGCCTCCTCTTAGGTGGATTTAGACACAGACATTTCTGGCTATGCAGCAGTGAAGAGGATACTCCTATCCATGTGGTAGGCTGACACAGAACGTCCACACTTGTGTCAGGTCTCCTGGCTCATAGAAGCAGATCCCTGGTATATCCAAAGTGGAAATCTTCATTTTATCTGATCTGAGTATTTGATCGACCTGTTCCCTCTATATCTCAAGACTTAGTAAACTACAGTAATGAAATCATTGTTAATTCCAAAGACTGCTGAGATATCTCCAATATTTATCAAATTTGTGCAAGATTATTTTGGATACACAATGGCAGACAGAGATTAATTTTCTGATGTCTAAGTAATCAGTATATGTAAACATCATATATGTTTACATGTAGATGTAACATATAATAGAAATGTGTGTGCATACATATATTTTATATCTATACATACTATATATTATAAACATCCTTATGAATCACATATTGATCTTGTGTTGATCATAGCTCTTGTAGTTTTCAGAATTGTTTTTATAATGTCTTCATATAGCTTGTTCAACTGGTTTTGACCATTTCAGTCTTCATCAGTTTATAAAAGTTCTTCAAAATTATTCGTTTTTGTAATATTGATGGTAGATTAACATTTTTTTGGGCACAGAATCAGAAAAAAATGTCTCCATATCTAGGTTCTTTTCATTACATTGTATTTGAAAGGATAACTCAGTCTTGAACATCTCTCATTCAGCTGCCCAAGAGTCATCAGGATAATTCTCTAGAAAGTATAATTATAAATCTGTACTGTCTCGGTAGTGTATCAATGAATGAACACTGTACTAGACATCTGGGGAAGTGGGTTCTAGTTGTAAAACAAATGAGTTGGATTGGATTTTCTCTAAGCTGTTCAATAATTTCTATGATTTTCAGTCATATACTTCTCCTATCCCTTATCTATCTTAAATTGCTCTATATAATGTTATTGAGGTGTTTCATTCAGGTTTGACTCTCCATTTGGGGTTTTCTTGGCAAAGATATACTGGAGTGATTTGCCATTTCCTTCTCCAACTCATTTTACAAATGAGGCAACCGAGAAACAGAAACAGAAACAGACTTGCCCAGGATCACACAGCCAGTAAGTGTTTGGGGCTGAATTTGAACTGGGGTCTTCTAGACGCCAAGCCTGGTACTCCACTGTACCATCCAACTGCCCTCTATATTTAATCATATTCTCCATCTCTACTGACCATTTAATTTCCTTCATATAGTGACTTCTGATTGATAAGAAATGCTTTAAAATGCATGGAAAATATGTGAAACAATTTTAGGATTATATTCAAAATTTAATAAACTTCTATTTAGTTAGACATCCCATCCATGAACTGATATCTGTTTTACTAGGGTGACTTCTTCTGCCTTATTGAAAAACAGAAAACGGTAATTTGGGTCCTTGCTTAGTACTTACATAGGCCATCTCCGCAGTCTATAGAGAATGTCTGACTAGGACCACAGCATTTACTTAGCATCTGTCAGGTTTGAATGCTACAATTAATTAGACCTGTAATCTAACTGATTAAAGTACATAAGTAATTTTTTCCCTCAATTTAATGAATCAAGAACATTCCTGTATCTCCAGGGTTTAGTTTGATCTTATATGTCAGAACCTCTAAAAGCTATCCAAACCAATCTGAATTCCACACCAACTCTTCTACTACCAGTAAAAAAGCCAAACTTACTTCAGTTTTGAAACTGCACTAAGAGTTTTGGGACACCCTGTATATTCATCTGTAACTCACAATTATATGGTTTTTCCATGAAGACATTAATAAAATTTTATGATTCTTTCCTTTTTTCTCCCTTCCCTACTCTTCCTCATACTTTTAAATTGCTTTCTCCTTTTTCTTTCTTTTTATTTTTACTTATAGGAAATTCTTTCAAAAAATGGAAAAAGAAATGTTCATTGGGATTATTCATCTTGTGTATTTATTTTAGTTTTTCTTTTATGTAGAAAAAAAAATCGCTCTTCAAGGAAAAGTATTTCCAGCTGCAAGGTGGTGAAGAGAGGAGGGAAAAACCAAAGGTTTTAGGAGATAATATAGTGCTACTTGATTGGATTCTTTGAGTTAGAAGGTGGTGATTAGATTTTCAGATTTCGGGAAGTGTGAGACATCCTAATTAAACACCTCTTTGCTAAAAAGCAGTTTTGATAAAGCCAGATTGCTTTGGTGGCTCTCAGACTCTTCATCCTAAGGCTGATATTATCAAAGGCTCTTAAATATAATGGCTTTGGCAAAATTATTTTTCATGCCGGGAGTAAATTACAATGTAATATTGAAGCAGACGTATATGTTAAGCTCTTTACCCTAAACAATAGAAGTTCTGGTATTTTAAGGCAATAGAATATGTGTATTCATTTAGTATTTGGCAATTATTCATTTTCCAAACATAGCAAAGGGCAGATATTACAGGAATTATGTTGTGCTTTCTTTCATGTTCTTTCTAGGCTTGGTTTTTACTAGTCTATAGTAAGCATTTATGTGACTGGGGGATGTGGAGGATGACAAAGTATAACTGTTGCATTTTCCTTTGACTTATTTGGAATTCAAAATGTCATCAAAATTGGCAGTCAAGATTTGATCTTCTGTATCACAACTATTATTAATGTGGTACTTTATTTACTGAAGTTTTGAAGTTGTTTTTAAAGACACTTTAGTGCTAACTAAGCATATCTTGTATATGAGAGGAGTCAGATTTTAAAGGTGTTTGGTTTTGAGATGAGTTTGTACAAAATCATCTCTACGAACTGTATAGCTCTAAAGTTGTGTTATCTGTCTTACATGCTCTAATAGGATGATGGCTGTCTTGGAGCAAGGGCAGGGAGAGGGGGAAGGCTTAACTAGGAGTGGGGAAGTTCTGTTATCTATGTCTTACATGCCCTAATAGGTTGACAATTGTCTTGGGGGAAGGGGAGGAGTGAGGAAGGTTTAACAAGGGGTGGATTTGTTCTGTGAAGTTTGGATTCAGTCAAAGGGCTGCATTTGAGGAACTAGAGGACCACATGTGGCCTCCAAGCCACAGGTTCTCCCCTGGACACCCTTTCTGTGATTCCATAGTGAACAAATAGTGGCATGAGACTTTAGTAAGTTCCTTCATTTCAATCATGTCTGATTCTTTGTGGCTCTATTTCGGATTTTCTTGGCAAAGATACTGGAGTATTCATTTTACAGATGAGGAAACTGAGGCAAACAGATTTAAGTGACTTTTACAGATTTACACATCTAATAAATTCCTAAGATCAATTCAAACTCAAGTCTTCCTGATTTCAAGCCCTGTACCCTAACCATTATGTTGCCCTTTAATAAAGGTGGGAAGAACCAAAGCTTGAAGATACCCAGAGATTCTACCTAAGGAATACAGGTACTATAAACACACTCACAAACAACTGGGTGGATTAAATTCATCTTTCAGGGAATTGAATATAATGGTGGTATTTGGTATTACAAATGAGATTTGGTAAAGTTAATGAAGTTTAATCCTCATTAGATAGCTACGATTTTATGCATGTGTGATTGATAGCCAAAAATTACTATTGTCTTTTTAGTAATTAATCTCCTTTGTGTCACGGAATAGATTTTTTTTTGAAGTAAAGCAATTTATTCATCGTTAATACAATTACAGATATGAAGCAATTACACACTGACTCACATTCAGTGTAAAAAATGCATACCACCTAATTAATAAACGGATCTCTTTCTGCCTCGAACAAGAGCATGGAAATCATGTTGTAGAAATGGGTCCCTAGCTATTATTTATTTTCTTCTTATAAATTTGTGCTTCACTAATTCTTCAGCAGTCTTCACAAAAGAGTTTAGGATTTACAATTTCTCATAATTAGATTACTACATGCTTAATCTGAATACCACAGCAAGACATTTTTTAAGGCTAAGAGATAAAATGTTTTGAGGGAAAGAACTTTGGACTTAAAGAAAAAAAACATCCTGGATTTGAATCCCTGTTTCAATACTTATTAGGTTTGTGACTTTGGATAAATCATATAACCCCTGTGTGCCAGTTTCCTCAATGAAACAGTATGATATTATTTGTGCTTCCTGCATCCCAGGGTTCTTGGTAAAATCAGCTCAGACAATGTATATAAAATACTTTTAATCATAAAGTACCATATACTATTATTTCTCTAAATTATACATAAAGTACATTTTTCCTTTTGTGTAATGCAAAACTTTTTCAGGATAAAATCTTTTATGTTTGTCTTTGTACTTTGCTTATTTAATATTTGTTTTTTATTTGTTTGTATTTAATAAATACTTGTTCATTGATAGTTGATTATTATGATACCTTTAATGATGTCTTAAGTTGCACCTTCTTTGTGTAGTTAGCTTCCAATTTTTCCTCTTTGCCCTATCTGATTGCTTTTTTCCTGGCTCATTCTTCTCACCTCCTAAGGACAAAGAGGGAATACAAACCCATCTGTTAAATATGAATATCCTCCAAGGCTTTGTCCTCTGTCTTCTTTTCTTTTTTTCAACTTACTTTCCTTTGCTGATCTCATCCACTACAGTGGCTTCTGTTATCCCTCCAAAATCCCTCCCCAATTTCTCCCCAGACCTTCAGTTCTGTGTTTCCCAACTGCCTGCTGTACACATCCTCAAGAATACTAACACTTCAGGCTTACTGTGTCGGAAGGTGAGTTTATCTTTTCCCTCTTCCTCCGCTCCCTGGAACCTGCCCCAACCCTGCCTGCCTAATTCCCCATTCTCTTTGTGGTATGCCCATCACTTATTGTTGTTGGTTAGTTGTTTTCAGTTGAGTCTGACTCTGTGATTAGGTTGGGGGTTTTCTTGGCAGAGATACTAGAGTGGTTCACCATTTCCTTCTCTAGCTCATTTTATAGAAGAGGAAATTGAGGCAAACAGGGTTAAGTGTCTTGACATTTTAAGGTTTTTTACTATATGGCCCAACCTTCAATTTCTTGCCTCATGTTTACTATCAGCACTTTTAGAATTCTGTTCTGTCCTCTGTAACCTCTCTATATAGACACACTGTTGAGATTTAGGGCTGCTGGGACCCCAAAATACCAACTGGGTCCTGCCTGAATGAGTTTGATCCCACCTTTCTTTCAGCCAAAGATAACATATATTAGAACATTGATAGAAGGTGGGTGTGACTCTAAAAATCTACCATGTTGACCAGACTCTTAAGGAATCTTAGCATTGGTGATGCTTGTATTGACAAGCAGGCTAGATTGAATCTGACCACCTTAATGGAGGCCAAGATGGATCTTATGTACAGAAGGATTGTGCAAGGGACCTAGGAGTGGTCAAGTAGTCTGGGATGACTGGGAGAAGGGGTCTAGGGAGAATCTGGATGGGAGTGACCAGTAGACCAGAGTGACTGGGAGGTAACAGAGATGTGACCAATGGAGAATGAAGGCTAGAAAGGATGAAGGGTGGGAAGTAGCTGGGGCAATCTGGAGGTAACAGAGCATAGAGGGCTGAGCAACAGAGAATTGGGAGATTTGGGCCTAGGCCACAGTGAAAGGCCAGTTGAAGAATTACTGGGATGCCTCAGGTGAACACCAGAGATGTGGCTATATGGGAAAGTTCAAACAGAGTGGGGTGGGGGGGCGAGTTTCCAGAGCCTGTATCCCATCAACAGCACTGATCCCCATATCTGCTTAGCACTTTCCTACTCATCTCTAGCTCTTAGGGTCCTGTATCTTCAGTCTAATTCAAGTGCTATCTCTTGACTCTCAATTCCAAGGGGAAAGTTAAAGTGAATACTTTCTTACTCAAATTTTTTACAGCATTTCCTCTGGACCTTTTTTTTTTTGTCTTTATTACATTTTGTCTCATGACCCATCTCATTTCCGCCTCCTCAGTTAGATTATAGGATCTTTGAAGGCAAGCACTGTGCTGTTTTTCATCTTTGGTTCCTTGGAAACTTTTTTTTTTGTTGTAGGCACTTAAAGAACATTTGCTGAATTGAATGGAATTCATGCTACAGCTAAATCATTCTTTTAACCAGGGCTAGTCCTAGGCAAAACACTGAAAATTCGATGAACTTTTCAAATTTAAGTATTGATGATTGAGGTAACGATAATGAACTATAATGATTCATTGGATGGGGATGCAGTATTCATATTTTAAATAACTACTTGGAAGGAGCAGTGCCTGAATTCAAAGGAACAAATCCAGAATGGTGGTACTTCACACTCTGGGGCACTAATGGATAAATTAAGAGACTGAGAGGTTCTCTGCACTCTTTCAATCCTGACACTTAGAAGAAACCACCTATCTTGCCTAACCCTACATAAAACACTGCAAAGAAGTACTTACCTCACAATGACACTGATATAAAATTTTAAATGACTTTTAATGATACAAGACTTACTACTACTAGGTGCTATGTTGGATAGAGCATGGGGCTTTCAGTTAGAAAGATAGTTCAAATCCTGATTCAAATATTTACTGACTGTGTAACCTTAGGCAAGTTTCTTAACCTCAATCTGTCTCAGTTTTCTCACCTGAAAAAATCAGATTATAATATCAAATACCTTCCAGTGTTGCTATGAGGATAAAATGGTGGTATTTTTAAAGTATTTTCCAAACTTTAAAACACTATACGTGCTATCAGTATTGTTGCTACAAATTTAAATAGACCTTTGTTCTTATAAATGTGGTGCTGTTTCCATATATTGTAGTATGTACATTCTAAAGTGCCTTTTAAATGTTTCTCTTCTGGATGGAACAAGAATGCTAACATTTTATTCTAGAGACAAAAATAATAGAGACATTATAAAGGTAATTAGGGATTTCTTAGGTGCATTTTACTAGAGTTTTTTCATTTGAGGCAGATATGCTGTTTCATTTGAACTGCCTCATATTAGAAGTTTGAGAATTGGCATCTGGTCTTTATTTCCCCCTACTCCCATACTGGAATCCCATACTTCAGTTAGACTAGAAGATCTTCTTCAAAACACATCTAAATTTTTGCCTCCATTTCTTTGATATTCCAACTATCTAGATATCCTCCATCCTTGATTTTACTTTTGTAATCCTAACTGTCTTTCAGCTCAAGTTCCATTGGTATTAAGGCCAGTTGTGAACTTTTTTTCCTTTACTATGGGTTTACCATTGACTCTCATGCTGTTAGTTACATTCTCCTATTTCACAAGATGTCAAGATACTAGAAGGTAGAAACCGTGTGTTACAGTTTACGTAGCCTCTCTTGCAG
>CM053585.1:433197992-433220756 GCA_028646515.1 Pseudochirops corinnae
TGTTTCTTAATTGGCCCCTAAATATATGAATGAAAATGCTAGTAACTATATTTCTGATGAAAAAGGAGCATAAATGCTTTGTTCCACCTAATGTTGTCAATGTTCTCTCAAATCAATAAAGACCTAAGAGCTGTCTGCTCTGGCCAGTGATTAAATGTCTTCTTGAAAGGAGACATTTAATAGAGAGCTACAGAGAATAGGTATTTGATTCTTTGTTATTTAGTAGTAGGAGTGGTAGTAGTAGTAGAAGTAGTAGTAGTAGTAGTGGTGGTGATGGTAGTAGTTGTAGTAGTAATGATAATAACTAACATGTATACAGTGCTTTAAGTTTCACAAAGTACTTAACACATCTCATTTCACATTTTTATCCATGACTTAGCTCAAGGCTCATCAAATTTGTAGTTTGAAAATTGGGAGGAATATTGAAATTGTTATAGAAAAAAAAAAGGATTGGGGGTGGCTCGATAAACCTCAGGAGGACCTGAGTTCAAATCTGGCCTCAGAGACTTAAGGCAAAAACTAGCAGTGTGACATTGAGCAGGTCACTTGGCCCCAATTGTCCTACCTCCCCCCTTCCCCGAAAGAAAAAGTAAAAAAAGTATCTTGATAAGCAATAACATGAGTCTCAGTATGACAGTGAAATTTAGTAAAGATAAATGTGAAGTCTTAACCTCGGATTGCAAAAGAAAAAAGAAAAGAAAAAAGCTAATGGAAATGTAGGCTTCACTGAAAGGCATAGTATTCAGAACTATGAAAATTTCAGTCATATGGCCTTATCAGACTATACCTGGGATGTCTAGTTTAGGAGACCATGTTTTAAGAAAGACATTGATAGCTAAAGATTACCCAAAGGAGGTAAACCAAAGTGGAGAAAAGACTCAATTTAGGCCTATATGAGGATCACTTGATACAAATAAAGATGTGTAGCCTGGAGGTGAGAAGATTAGGAATAGAGAGTTTTAGAAGTACAACAGCTGGATGAAGGAATAAGTATTGTCATATGGAAGACCAAATGGCCATGTTCTGCTTAGCCCCAGAGGCTACTGCCAAAAGCAATGAATAGATGCGAGCTGAAAAAGTGATCTTTCAATTTGAGAATGATTTAAGGAAAAACTTCCTAATAATTGAAATGATCCAGAGGTGAAATTACATGTATTAGGTAGTGGGTTCATTCCTCTTCAAAGGAGGTATTGAAGAGGCTGCTTGCTGATTTGTTGTAAAGTGGATGTTGGTGGTTTTATGTATGGGTTAGACTGGAGGGCTTCAGAGGTCATGTGAAACACTGAGAGCCTATGATTTTGTGGGTTATTGCAGGACACTATGAGATGTTCTCTTGTTAGTGATTTGATGATACTTGAAAGGAATTAATTCTTAATTTTCCTCTCCCATTTAACAACTTTCAAAGTCTTTGAAGGCTATATTAATCTATTATTAAGGCACCTTCTTACAGCCTTAGGGATTGATTAAGACTAGAAACATGATATGTGTATGTTTATACTTCTTATTGAAATTTTATCACATAAATATGTTTAATTTCAACTTTATTTGTGCTTTATTGGGGAGGGTGATTCCATCCGTCATGATTTAGATTTAAAACATAAAACATATGAAAAATTGTAAGGTAAACATGCTGTATACATGAAATTGTGACTTATTAAGAATAAAAACTTATTTTGGCGTGCAGATATTTAATAATGGCACTTATAGAGAAATGTAATATAAGACTTAAAATCAAGAAGACTGGAGTCCAGATCTCCCTCTGACACTTTTTAATATGCTATAACCTGTCAAGTTTCTGTGTCTCATGCAACCCTCTCACACTTAGCAACTAAGTCCAAGAGCATTTATGACCTACTGTGGTGGAGTCAATTTCCATACCAGTAATTACTTGAGCTGAAGAAATTATCAAGCCTTCATCTATTAACACTTTTTTTGTGAATTTGTGAAATTTTAGGTCCTCAATTTCAATCAGATAATTTGCATTTTCCCACTAGCTGATGTGTAAACAGTTCATCCTATGACATAGTAGATAAAGGGCTACATCTGCCATCAAGAAGTTCTAAGAGCCTGTTCCTCCTCTGATACATGTTGGCCACGGGCCCCTAGGCAAAACTTTTCTTTGACTGGCAGAAAGCTGTCATTAGAGTCCATTTTCACCAGAGAAAGCAAAGGTAGAGGAAAACTCTCCAGATGGATATTGATGTCAATCTAACAAGAAGCATTAAGCCATGAACACACCTTAGGAAAGGCTTGCTTACTCCAAGCAAAAAAATAGAAGCAGCTATATTCTAGTCAAAATTTATATGTAACATTATGTCTGGAATAAATGGATTCAAATTAAGGAGTAGTAATAGCAAGTAAGAGAAATGAGAAGGACATTGTACTGTGATGAATAAAAAACTGACTTTGGAGTCAGGAAAACCTGGATTCAAATCCCACTTCTGACACATATTGGGCGTGTCACCCTGGGAAAATCATTTTATCTCTCAATATTCCAGGGAGTTCTCTAAGACTATATCTTATAGAGAAGGTGCCAGCTAGCATTGATAGAGGGAATTTCATCAGTTCTTGATACTGATTAAATATAAATTGAATATTAAAAAATGTTGCAAGTTGTACTTAAATGTTTATGTCTTTTAAAAGTTTCCTGTGAGGCTTATCTACTTTATTGTTTAAGGCTGTGATCTGTGCATTTAGTTGCTTTAAAAAGATTAACTTTTTTCGTATGATAGGCACATAGCTTACCATCTCAGGGAGAGGGGAAATGAGGGATGGAGGGATAGAATTTGAAACTCAAAACTTAAAAAAAATGAATGTTAAAAATAATATTTGCATGCGATTGAGGAAAAATAAAGCATTATTTTTTAAAAGAATAAATACAAAATAAAAATGTAAAGATTAATTTTTTAGCAATGGATTGTAGGGAATCCTAATAGGTAGCAACACCTCTACTAGAAAACTGTTGTTTTGTTATTATTAAGGTCTTCTTACATGGTCTTTTTACAAAATTTTATCTTGGCAGCTCAGAATTTGCCATGATTGTCTATATCCAGCTCTGTGATTCCTTGAACTGAGAACAAAAGATTATGGTGTTTTAATGGTAGAGTTGTACTTGCAAGCACTTGTAGCACTGTCATGTGGGTATCAACCAGCATTTAAGTAGATTTGGGTCGTGGAGAATAGGGATCAGAATACTAATTTCAGGAGCTCTTATAGGTACTCCTTCCATACAGGTAGATCCCTAATAGTTGCATTAGTTATCTCATGAAGATTTGGAATTAGCTTTAGAAACTAATTAGATAAAGACCAAAGGAATGGTCAGCAGTTTGTGGAGCTTATGCAAGACCATCTTTAAGTAATGGAAATGGAGAGATATTATAATTTTTTTTTTTCATTTCAGTCCTAAGGGATAATGTCAGTGCTATGAAAATTTGCCCATTGTTTATTTTACATTCATATTTGATGGAATGATTTACATATCACAGTGCTTTTTCAATTACTAAGGAGAAAACTTTAAAGAGGAGAAGCATCTGAACAATTACCTACCTTGCAATGTGATACATTTATGCACAAAGTCAGGGGGGAGACTGTTTCTATAGCAACAACAGCAATACATAGAACTTCCCTGGTGCCTAAAATCACACTTTTTTTTTCCTTTGCTGCCCACTCACCAAATTGGCAAGACTGTGTAAGTTAATTAAACCCAATGGATAATTTAAAGGTAAGAAGAAATTAAGACAGTGTGACCTGAATAATAAACAGCTCTCCACCTTTCAGAAAGGAGTCAGGGTAGGTTAAGACTAGTCATCTTTGATTAAAAAGAGAGCAAGAGAAACAAGGGATTGATTGGAAAAGGGGTGAGGAGACTAGTAGATCAGTATTATGAAAAATATGAGGATATAGTCTGACAGTTTCAGAGCTGTGCTTTGTGGATTTGAAAAATAAATGCAAGTCATTTATATCTCCTTTCCTTCATTTGCCACAAAAGAAAAAAAAAAACACTGTCTCCTCTTCTCTTAATCTTGTCCTTATTTTTTCCAACTTTGGTATTTACTCTAAGATGCCACTTAAATAATGTACTTCTAGATTTATTTTAGTGGAACATAAAGAGAGTTGGCAACAGGGTTCAACATATGCAGGCAATTTAGGAAGAAAATTTTCTAAAGGCAATTTCCTGAACTAAAAGTTGCAGGAACTTGGGATGGAATTAATTGGGTCTGGAGAAAATTGAATAATGACTGTATATGTTTCATAGAATATCAGAAGCAAAAGGGAACTCAGAGGTCATCTCAGGAAACCCAAACATGAACAAGAATCTCCAACATACCCTAGAAGTTCTCAGGCACCCAGTTCTTGTCAGTCTGAAGGGAGAAGGCTTCTCCTGCCTCCTGAGGTAGTTTTCATACCAATGATCTACAATAGGATATAGCCCTAGTCAAAGGAATCTCAATATAAGGACACATACTATGTATGTTCCAAGTTCTCTGTTTTTATTTACTTTCAACAATCTCAGTTTCCCTCATAATACTTTTCCTTGACCATGGCGTACCAGTCTTTCAGTGGCTTCTAGAAATCACCCTCCCAGATTTCCATTGCTATGATTTTTGTTTAAAAAGTGATATCCAGCAACATCTCCAAAATGGTAGACCGGAGCTTAGTTCATTCATTTTATGAATCAGAGAGAGAGTCTCAGTAGCTATTTCAGAAGAGGGATGTTAGTAAGATTCTCAATTAAGCACTGACCAAAACTATAAGTTTTTGTGATGCTGAAAACTATGGCTCTCTGAGGCAGGAGAATAGGGAAAGTGTTGAAGTTAATCCTTTCCTCACCTTAACAAGTATCCTTAAGCATCAATTTTATAAAATACTCAGAACAGTGCATCTTTTGCAAGAAGCACTTTTCATAAAGTAATGTAAATATGCATTATTTGCTTTATGCAAATAACTTTCTTAGTTAGTGTTCTGGGTTGAACTAGTTGTTTGGTAGGTTAGGTTTAGTTTTGGAACAAAAGAGACCTATGTAGGTCATTCAACATTTAGCAAAAGGGAATTTACTCAGCCATAGCAGAAGAAAAATACTCAGCAAGGATAGGCATAGTGAATCCATTCAGTTGATTCAGCTGAGTGAAGTTCCCATCATAACCCACTATATTCAGATGAATGAGGAAGTGATGTCAGTAGTCTGAGCCATTATTCCCTGTAGCCAACCAAGTCTTGAGTATCTTAACATCTTTTAAGGAAAAGCTAGCCTAATTTGCTTGGGAGTAGGATTAAGATAAAGCTCCTACCATGGCTAGTACTTTATTCAAATAAAATTTAATTCTTATATAGCAACACAAAACAAATATTAAATTCATTGTAAAATAATGTAAACTATATAAACACTTGATAAATTGACTTACAAACTATAACTTATAAAATATTAACATGATGGTGGCTTGGTTTTCAGCACAAAGTTTCTTAAGATGTGGTGTCATATTGTGAAATTGCTATTCAAAAGTCTTTTTCAATCACTAATCAAGATTGATATTTTGTTTTACCAAATATTTTTTGTTTGTTTTTTGTTTTACCAATTATTAATAGAAATGTTCTGCAATGACAACAGAAAACACAGTTTCAAACACAATAGATTTAATGGATGGTAATAAAACTTGTATTACTCTCACAAAACCAGAGCATTCTTTATTAGCCCAGAGCCAAAATATAAAAAGGTTTTCATAATCAAGTGCTTCTTTCAGTATATTATCACAAGCCAAGTCTGCTAACTATTCTTGTTTAGATGGATTATGAACAATTTTATTATTCTTTGCTAAGTGGTTCTCATTCATTTTTATAAATCTCTAATTCATTTAAATAAAATGAGAATTGTTTCTATTGACTAGGTGTGTGGTTAAAAGGAAATTTTATTTATGTTTTTATTTCATGTTAGATATTTCTTAAAATTCAGAAATATATGAACATTAAAAATATCACTCAGTATTTTTCATAAATGTAGTCATTTTATCTTTCTGTATGACAGTATGACTTTGACCTTACATTGATTTAGAGTATTTAGTTTTTAAGAGCACATATTTTAAGTACTAGAAACAAATTTTCATTACAAAATGAAAATTTCATTAGCAAAAAAAATTAATTTATTATTGAGAAGTGAAAATTGCTCCTTTTGGCACTTAATATCTTTCAAAGTACTATAAGGAAAATCAGAATGTTTTTGAGAGACTATAGAAGTGTTCTGTGTTGTACTCCTAATTGTCACAATATATTGCAAAAACCTGACTTAAAAAAAAATAAAGTTGATTATTCTTGTAACAACTTAAAGAACTATATTAAGCATCCCACTCATATTTTTTCAGTAAGTCGTTGTGATGTATGCAATGTGACCAAATGGTACATGAGGCCACATTTTTAACTAGTAATGGTGGATCTGCATTTCATCTTGATAGTGATCGAGCTCCATTGGTACAAAGTTCAGTGTAGTTCTCTCGCATCATAAGTATTGTCCTTAACAAATCCATCAGTTATCTTGAAAATATCTCTTGATTCATCATTGCTATCAATAGGTATGCAAAGTAAAAAAAAAAATCTTACCTAACATTAGTATCAACAATATATCATCCATTTTGAATTAGATGATCATCTTTAATTTTACTTGTTGCTTTATCTATTTTAAAAGAAAAATGAGAACATTGTTTCTCAGAGGTTTGATTCCAAAGGTCTTTAGACACAGGGGCAGTTTTCCTTCCCACTAAAATAAATGTGTGCAAGTGGAATCATTCAAAATTGCCTTGAACATACATGGGTCATCAAAAGTCATGTTGGCATAGAAATAGCTGGAAGTAGCAATGCTTTTTATCTTATTAAATTAGTTAACTTACCCTTAGCAATTGCTCAAATGATTTTATATAACATTGGTTATCCTTTTGATGTCATAGAAATGAATTTTGAAAGAGTTAGTCTTATTTTCTCTGAAAAATTATCTTGTCTTTATATCTCATAAGCACATTTTGTTTCAGTTTAATAGATTTCATGAGATCTTCGGCTAATTCACTCATGCAAAGCAGATTTGATGCTCTTTCTTCATTAATAATGAATCTATTTTTTAAAATCAGCTTTATATGAAACTCATTACTGATAAGAAGTTATATAAAACAAATTTCTGCATTATCCAAGTGTTAAAAAAAATACAAGAAAAAGAAAGTTAAGAGAGGAAAAAATGCTTCAATCTGTACACTGAATCCATTAGTACTCTATGCAGAAGTAGAAAGAATTTTTTCATCATATGTCTTAGAATAATGGTGGGTCATGGTGTTGATCAGTTACTAAATCTTTTATGGTTGATTGTCTTTATAAGACTGCTATGTATAAATTGTTCTCCTGCTTCTGTTCACTTCACTTTGCATTAGTTCATATACAGCCTTCCCAGATTTTCTTTAAAACATTCTTTTATCAATTCCTACAGCACAATAGCATTTCATCACATTCACATACCATAACTTGTTCAGCCATTCCCCACTTGATGGACATCCCCTCAGTCTCCAACTCTTTACCACTAAAAAAGCTATGATAAATATTTTGCTACTTATGGGTTCTTTTGCTTTCTCTTTGATCTCTATGAGATATAGACCTAGTATTGCTTGGTCAAAGGATGTGCGCAGTTCAATGTCTTTTAGGACAATAGTTCCAGATTACTTTCCAGAATGTTTGGACTATTTCATAACTCCACCAATGGTGTATTAGTATAACTATTTTCTGACATCTCCTCCAACATTGATAGTGCTTGTGAATCTCAGTGGTAAAATAGGGAATAATATTTTTTTGAAGTTGAGGTTTCAATCTATGTTCCTGCATTTTTACTTTTTAAACTGTCTCTGTTGTTTATAATTATATTAACTTTCGCTATTGCAATAGATTTTCTTTTTAAACCACTTAAACATTTATCCAGCATAAAGAGATACTATTTCAATTTTAAATTATTGGAGACAAAAATCAAAAAATTAAATTTAAATTTAATTGATGAAAATTTAAAACACTTTTTTGCTTTTTCAAGTTTTGAAAGTTAAAATTTGGGGATACTGGTTTATCATATTGTACTTAGGAAACTAAGTGGGAAATATAACAGATTCTCCATTTCTTTTAACTTCTACTCAAAGAGTTTTGAGCTTAGAGTTTATATACTTTGATTAAAATGACAAATAATATTATTTTGAAATTTGACAAATGTAGACTTAAATCTTGCCTAATTTGTGTGTACTACATAGCTGCTGACCTATGTTCACTGTCAGTTTTATAAAATTCACTTTTTGCTCACTTTTGATTACTTTAATTTGAATTTTTATTGAAAAAGTATCTATTTATGTGAGAGCTGTACTTGAAAATATCTAGTAATTTTGGCCTTTATTTCACAATACCTCTTTCCCCCAAAGGGTCTCATTTCTTACTTTCCTAGGGCACAGGCCCCCACAATTCTGAAAAATCCCATACCTAGGAAATAGTATATAATGCTTTTAGATCACAACTCCAGGGGCTGATTTAGCCCTTTTGTGCTTCAGACCCAGACATGTAAAATAACATTTAGGCATTAAGCTTGTCTTCTGAACTGTTTCTTTCTGCCTTAGGCTCCTGTTTCTTGCATTTATCTATTCTTTGAAATTTCTAGAGTTACTAGTGCTTATTCTACCCCATTCCTTTCCCTTCTTTTTTTCCTCTCTTACCATTTTTTAATAATAACAGTTTCTGTATTTCTTTCTTCCATTTTAATTTCTCCATTTTTTGTTGAGATGTGCTAGAATATTTCAAAGTCCTCTGAATAAAAGAATGTTCTGTGGGTTTACATTGTGCACCCCCCCCACACACACACACATATTAAATGAACTGGTAATTAATATGTTTTAAGTAAATATTAGATAAAAAGAAATATATTAAGAGTTTTTGTTACCTTGTTATCTGGTATAGAACTCTGGTTTCCTAGGATTCACATTGGCATTATCCTTTGCCTGTTGTCAGATGAAAATGGAAAATTACAGTACGTTTTTAAAGATACTATTAATGGACAATTTTCTTAAACCCTCTTAGTCACATTTATCAGCCTTGCTGAAAAATGTCTAAGTTTACTGAAATTACATGTAGAGGTGGTGTCAATTTCAAATAAAGAGGACTACAAGAGGAGCAAAAAACTGGGGTCTTTAGTCAAGGCAAGGGAATTTCAACATGGGGCAACATGCAGTAGCATAGTATTGAAGTGCCCAAGAAGGGCAGAGATGGGGCAGAAGTGAATTACTTTTCAATAGGAAGGGAGTCTCATGGCACAACCTCACAAGCTGTTACGTAAGTTGTTTTTCATAGCAACCTAAGGTCCATAGACACAGCTGGGGAGTGGTGACATCTGGTCAGAACAGTGGGCCCAGGTGCAGCAATGAGGAGTTTCACAAGACTGGCCTCTTCTGGTTTGGACCTGCTCCAACCATGGAGTCAGGGTCAGATAGCCCCTTTGATGGCTGTATTCAGCAGTCACACAGTGCTTGGTAAGAAAAAAAAAATCTATTAGCAGATAGAGTTAAAGTTGCTTGTCCCTTGTTGTGAGATCTTTTTAAAACAAAGCATAATGCTAATTTCCTTAGAATGTAAAATTCAAGAATGGAAATATGGTAATAAACTTCTGAGGAGGTAGAAAATGCAGAAAATCAGAATGATAAATTGCATTAAAAGGAATAGCCTTTTACGGACCAGATAAAATTCTTAAACTAGATTCTGCTATAGGATGTGGAGCTAGATTTAATAAAATACTTCTTATTCTCTCTTTTTGCTCATTTTTCTTCTCATATTTTATCTTCGGTCTCACTCCTCTGCCCTTGAGTTTTATTTTCTTTTTGGCAGTGAAAACATTTTCTGGAGTTTTAAAGGTAATTCAGCTTCATAGTCTTACTTCCTACCTGGATTTTTTTAAAAAATGTAAGAAAAGATCACCAAAGAAGCAAAGAAAATAAAGGTATAAATTGGTAGCTTGCTTAAGGATGGGGCATATAAACAGTACCAAATAGTGTCAGCACTCCTCTCTTATTATATTACATTTCATTCATCTTTTAAATTATAACCATTTTGTTAGCATCAAACTTGGTGGCTTGGACTGCTTTTATAGCATAAATAAACTGAAAAAGAGGTTGAGAGGTCATCAAGTTTTGACTTCAGGCAGGATAACTTATAACCTATGGGAGACAAATTAGAAAATAACCTTTCACGGTCCTTCTCTTGAAGTAATTATGAAGCTGGCAGGTCAATACCAGATTCAAACTAAAATTTCATTCAATAATTTCCTTTGAGATCACATAAAAATAGCCAATAAAATTCATTTTCTGAGGTTTCTTTTATAATAAATTTAGTGATATCATCTTGAATTCTAAGAGGCAGTTTGGGAGAGGTAAAAAAAAAACTAACCTCTAAATACGTGAATGTCTTCATTCTTAAAATGGGGATAATATTTGTGCTCCTTAAACTTTAAAGCTACATCAATTTTTATCTGTTATCATAATCTAACCACTTGGAATTGGACTTTTCCTTTTCCTGTTCCTATATTACTAGATCCCATAATTTAAAATAGTGGTTTTAGGGAGGAAAGGTAAAAAAATAATACATAACAGAAACCAGATCTAAATCATGATTCCCCCTTCCTAAATTAATATCAATTCAATTAATTTGTACCTTAATAAATATCTCTAGACTTCTTACATAATCAATAAACAATTAAATAAACATTTATTTAGTGTCTTCTAATTGCCAGTACTGTACTTGGCAATGGAGAGACAAAGGCAAAAGTGCCTACCCTCAAGAAGTTGATATTTTAATGGGGAGAAAATATATAAGAAAGCTTTACTCCTTGCTGTCATTTTTTTTTTCTATTGTGGGAAAAAAGTATATCCTCAGGTGTCCTATAATGACTAGGGATGGGTTTTTTAGCTTGCTTGTTCAAGTTCAAACAGATTAGTCCATCAGCTTGACTAAAGGTTCAATGGATCTGACTGCTGCATTCTTCCCAATTTGCCCAAGATACTTTTAGAGAATCTAACTATCTGTCATAGGAGTAAAGAGACTAAATTGGCACAAATTCCAGCCAAGTCCTCTTCTGGCACTTCTGACTACTAGCAGAAATGAAGCTTCATGCCATGCTACCATGCCTATCTTGTGAGGAGACATGTTTTGTTGTCTGGAATGTCAATGGGTATTGCCCTGTCATGGTAATAGTTATTTCCCCAGATAGTAATCGTGGTAACTTCCTTAACATCCATAGAATTAATTCTGTGTAGATTAACTTGATACTTATAGATGTTCAATGAAAGCATGTTATTCCAGAAAGAACACCTACTTTTTTCTTTAGGTATGTTCTTATTAGGCAGCTAGGTGCTGTGGACAGATAGGAGGTGCAGTGGAGAGAGTGCTGGGTCTGGAATCAGGAGGACCTGAGTTCAAATTCGGTCTCAGATTTTCAGTCTCTTACTACCTGTGACCCTGGGCAAGTCACTTAACCCTATTTGCTTTAGTTTTCTTGTCTGTATAATGAACTGTAGAAGGAAATGGCAGACCACTCCAGTATCTTTGACAGGAAAACCCCAAAGGGGTCATAAAGAGTTAGACATGAGTGAACAAATACAGCAATGTTTTTATTACTGTCCTGTCCTCAGCAAGATCCTTTCCCCTCTAAAAGTGAGAATTTCTAGAAGAAATGTGACAGATGTATCCTTTTGACAATCACCCCCTCTCATTTTTTCCAGGAGGCAGAAAAGCATTACTAGTTGTATCTCTTACATACTGTTCACTTCCATTGCTACTGATGGTTTTTCCTGTTTTATTTTTTAAAACAAATAGTTTCTCTGTCACAATCATCTTTTGCCTCACAGAGCTAATTACATCTCTTTAAAGATTAGATTTAAAGCTTTCTGATTCATTTTGAAGTCTTTTCTTGGCTATGGCCGACATTGATGTCTGAACATAAAGTAGTGCAGAAGCCATGTTTCTTGAGTTTTGCTATTTTCCTGGCACCAAATAAAAGACCAATGATTGATACCCAATATGATTTCAGCACCTTGCTTCAAATGAAAAATTCATAAGATAATTAAGTCTCTGGAATAAAAAAGGATCAATTTTCTTGTGAGTTTGTTTTTAATTTCACATCCCTCAGAAAGATAAAACTGTAATTGAGGGAGTGATGGTGAAAGAATTAACATTGCTAATTTTTGGTTAAACGGAACTTTGTGATATTTACAGATGCTCTTGGTTGGATCTTATTGTGAAAGGCAGTTCTAGCATTCATAGGATGAAATAGCTAGAGTTGAACTTTTCCCCAAAAGCCATCTGGTCCAACTCTTTTATTTCAAAGGTTAGGAAACTGAGATCCAGGGAGGTGAAGTGACTTTCTAAATGCCATTTAACCATCAGAGGCAGGGTATGGAATAGAAAGAAAAACACAAAATTTGGCCTCATGATCTGGTTTTTAATCTAACCCTGAAAGTTACTGGTTGTATTATTTTGAGCAAGTTCATGAATTCTCTGTGTATAATCTTAAGGGAGAAGGGCTGGGGTTAGTAGTAATGATGACTGACATTTGTAGAGCACTTTAAGGTTTGCAAAGTCCTTTATAAATATCATCTCATTTCCGCCTTCCCACAACATTGGGAGGTGGGTAGATGCCATTGTTATTTCTGTTTTGCAGATGTGGAGACTCAGGTGGACAGAAGGTAAATGATTTGTCCAGATCACACAGATTTTGAGTGTCTGAGGCTCTATTTGAACTCATATGTTCTTGACTCCTGGTCCAGTGCTCTGTCTACCATCCCACCTAGCTGTCTCTAAGTTTTTACTTTCTTCACTAAGAAGGAATTTTTATACACACACACACACACACACACACACACACACACACACATGCACGTGTGCACGCACACACACACACACACACACACACCAGCTGTATCTCTATATCTTATTATAAAGAGAAAATCATGTCTGAAATCAAAGTTGGAGCCACCTTTTGGGAAAGTGTGATTTTAAAAGATTTCTGGAGAGAACAACCATAATTGTGTGATGGTGTCACTGTCTGTCTCACAGAGATCAGACTTAATTAAAAAGAAGCAAAGAACTTTCTGACAAGCCTGTTTTAGCCAAATATAAATAAAATCAATTGTAGGCATTTTGGTGAGAATGACCTTGTTAACTCATAGTATTACTAGAAAAATTCAATTCTGTTTGACAAAGAATTAAGTGGAATATGCATCATACATAAATACGTGTGTGTGTGTGTGTGTGTGTGTGTGTATTCTATTTAGTTCTTCTGTTGAGTTAGTCCCTCAAATCATGGTATACTACTAAAAAATGCATTGGTTCACATTGCCTACTGCAATTAAATAAGAGATATTAGTAAATTTAATTAAACTCAACAGTCGAAGTTGGAATGTAAAGAGAAAAATGTGATCTTTTATTATTTCTGACAATTCATATAGAGTTGTGATATGATCATAGCTTGTGTTCAGAAGATTATTTGGATTTCAGTGTGGAGGAATGGTCAGAGAAGGGTAGGATGGAGACATTATTAGTAAGCTAGGTAAGATAAAGTGAAAGGGGTTTTACCTTCCTTCATGGAAATAATGGAAAGCTAATCTGTACTTAGAAATGGGGTTTATTCTGTGCTTTTATCACTGCTGACCTGGACCTCTGATTTCACCAAGAGAAAGGACTTCCAATAGATATGCTCCCTCAGTTTCTAGTCTTAGAGAGTTACTTGAGGGGGAGAGGTGGAATGATTTGCCTCTGATCACATAGCCAAAACATATCATGGTTGGATTGGAACCCAGAGCTCCTTGACTGTGAGGACATCTCTTTATCTAGTAACTCACCCTGCCTCTGATTATTCATACAATATATTTAATATAGTGCCATTAATATATAATATAATATTCATACTATATATGTAATATAGTGCCTTTAAAATGATGTTTAAACCAAAGAATGAGAGATCCTTGTTAAATTAATCTTCTACTCCACTAAAAATGTCATATTAACTCTCACTCTAAAAATGTGATTCCTACCTTCTAGGATGAATTTCTAGAGCTAACCTTCATGTTTCATGATTCCATCTGTGTGGGCGCCATCTTTAAACTTTCATTCTGTTTCATTCTAATCCATGTTCTCCAGTAAAATCTCCATAAAAGACCTACAGAATTGGCTGTGAAGCATATCATCTTATATTTAAAAAGGATGTTCTCTAAAACTCTCAAAACCTTTCCCATATACTACTAGCTTGGGTCACTAATTTGTGGATTTTGAAAACTTCTTGATTCTACAGCTACTTCTGTAATTCAGGTAAAAGTATGACATCAACTTTTTGAAAAGCAATGTGTCTTTCAAAGTATGTCAGAAGGAAACAATAACAGACTATTCTGGTCTTTCATCTTAACTAGAGGTGTCAAATTCAAATAGAAAGGAGTTCACTAAACTGTTGTTTTTCTAGCTTTTTTAGTTGCATGCCCAATTCATTGATCTCTTCTTTCTCTACTTTATTCATGTAAACATTTAGAGATATAAAATTTCCCCTAAGAACTGCTTTGGCTGTATCCCATAAGTGTTGATATATTATCTCATTATTGTCATTCCCTCTGATGAAATTATTGGTCTTTTCTGTGATGTGTTGGAAGCCACTAAACTGTGCAAAAAGATCCCCATAGGTGGATATTGACTTCAAAAACTTCACATTAACATTATCTATGTGTTATTGTATTTTTCTTTATTTTTAAATATTTTAAATTAATTTTAAGATATTTTCAGTATTTCTCAATTATGTTTTAATCTGGCTTCAGACACACTAGACACCATTATGGACCATGTAGGAGCCATGGGAGTGCTAAAGACCACAGCGCCTTGTGGGGGCTTTGTTTGATGCCTCTCACCTTAGCCATTCACCTTGATGATTACAAGATAGTTTTGCTTGGGATATAACAAAACATTATCTATGTGACTCTCAGCCAGTGTCTTCACTTTTCTGAATTTAGGTCTTCCAATCTGAATATTCTAATCCAAAATGTGGAGGTCAGATAATATGTCTAAATTCTATTCCCCCCTCCCTTAAATTTCTGATCCCGTGACAGAGAGGTTAGATAGATAGATAGATAGACAGACAGACAGACAGACAGACAGACAGACAGATAGATAGATAGATAGATAGATAGATAGATAGATAGATGGCTAGATAGAGATATATGATGTTTGTGATCTCATAGATGTAGGTACTTCTAATGTTGCAAAGCTCAGCCCATTCCTTCCTCATTTTGTTGGAATATCTGCACTGGTAAAATAACAAGTTTTAAAGTACTGAAGGCTTAAAGTATAAACTATTTCAAGTAATTACCTTGGTAAAATAATTTTAAAATGTTATCAGAAATGATCTAATGTAGTAGATATATCCTACAAGGTTAATAACTGCCTCTTACATAGGAAATACAGGTTGAAAAATCTGTGTTTAAAATAATCTGAGTAATTGCAGATTAAGAAAGTCTAGGGGTCTCACTGATATTTTCATCCACACCTACACAGTAATTTTGCTAATAGCTCTCTTTGAACATAAAGGATATGTATGCACTTTAAGAATGTTTTGGCTATTGTGGAGAAAAAATAGAAACTACAATTATTTCATGACATCTTGAGGGACTAATAACGGAGAAATCCTCCAACCACCTGGTGCCGGATAGTGGGAAATAAGGAGAAATAAAACATACAAAAACTATGCTGAGAAAATAGAATGTTAAAATCATTTTTACGTGTGATTGGGAAAAAATAAAATATTTCATAAATACAATTCTGAAAAAAACTATGCAAAATAGTTTCATCTACTGTTATAGCAACTATTTACTGTCCTTGGTTAAGAGACACCTATAATTCTTTCTAAATGGTTAGCTCAGTTTTGAAATCATGTCTACTGCTTTCTTTCTTTCACAATTATAAAAACATTTGATCACATCCTTTTTGTCTCCTGCCTTTGAACAAGAAATATCTTTTCATTGGCATGATGTCTCCTAATTACTTCTTTAAGATATTTAGATACTACAGTGGCTATAGCACTGGACTTGGAGTCAGGAAGACCTGAGTTCAAATTTGACTTCAGATATTTAACAAGTGTGTGATTCCAGACAAGTCACTTGCCCTCTGCCTGCCTCAGTTTCCGCATCTGTAAAATGAAGATACTAACAGCACCTACCTCCCTGTCTTGTTAGGATCAAATGACATGATAATAATAATAATAAAGAGCTTTATCATAGTGCTTGGCACTATGTAAGTGCTACATGTCAATTGCTATAATTGTTATTATTATTCCAGTAACAAAATCTACTACCTCCATGGCAAACATTAACCCAAGGGGCCTTTTTTTGCTCTCCTTGAATGATCCCCCCCTTTATCTACCCTTTGCTCTCCTGTGTTGCTGCAGAATGCTAATGACTAGCTGTTTATGTTGACTGGGCCCCAAAAGTTATAAAAACTCAGTCTGTGCTCGAGGAAGTTGAAGCTGCTGTCAGCAGTCTTCCCTCGCATGCTAATCCGTTTCTTTGCTTTTAGTGCAGCCTCCTGTATCTGACCCCATAGACATCAGACCCTTTCTGTTAGCTACGCCTCTCTCAAGAGCTCCCGTTCTCATCCAAGAGAATTCTCTGACACTTTCAGCTAGCTAGGGTTCAGCTAGGGTTAGCATATTACCTATTTCTTATGTTCTCTCTTCAGTTCCAAAGCTGATTTTCTGTTAATTCTGCTTCATTGGGAACTAGGAGGACATCAAAGAGGTCTTTACTAAGTCTCACAAAATTTTTTTTTTTAAATTAAAGGAAACATTAATGTAAAGAACTAATTAAATAACCCATTTACTGGAAAATAAAAGTATTAGCACAGAAAAAAAGACAATAATGATTTCCTTGATTGGTGTCAGTTCATTGATGCAAAATATACCCATTTCCCACTCATCCACATATGTATATATATATATATATATATATATATATATATGTGTATATAAGTGGGAATATATATGTGTGTATACATGCATATACATATGAACCCGTCTATACAAGGAGGAGCCGTAACCACACGTAATTTAGCCCAAATTAATTGATGATATGAATAACTAATTCCAATTGTTTAACATTTTAATATATTTTATAATTTTAGTATATGTCAAAGCAACATTGTGTTGCATGTTACTGAATGCAAGAAAATTTTCTTTTATGTTCTCTCCACGCCAACTCTTTAAAATTCAACTTGAATATTTGCATTCTTGAAACAAAGGTAAATTGTCATATAGGCCTTATAGATCTCCTTTCAAAGACACATAGAGAAAATTACTCAGAACTAAATGTTTTTGACAACCAATGCTGTCTTTCAGCTTAGATTAACTGGTAGTTTAATAAGTAAGACATTTTCAATATTGAGAAGCAGTCTAATTTTATTTTTCAGGATGAAATATATTTAGGGATCGCAGGGGAAGTGATAATAGAATGCTTTTCTTTCACTGCAGAGAGCCTTGCTTCTTTTATGAGGCTGTCATATCTTCTGACAGAATTCAATGCTAGGGGGAGAGATAAAGATATGACAAAAAAGTGAAGGTTGGAAATGAATGGACCTTCCTGGGAGCTGATCTTTCATTGATCTGATAATGCCTTCCTAGGCCTTTCTCCAGCAGACTGCTGTAGATCAAAAGCTTTTTCACCGATTAGCAATATACACTCAGAATTAGGAGACAAGACCTTTGAAAAGACAGTTCTAAGACTGACAGATAGTGGGACTCATTTATATCGGTAATCTCTTCCAGTGTCCCAAAAAGACATTAGGAAGTTTAGAAATGTTCTGAATCAAATTTCTAACAGCTTTTCCATAACTCTGCAATTGGCCTACCCTTTCCTGTCGGCTTCGTGGGTGATTCTAGGAAACGTATCGTTAGCATCTCCTCCTTTTTAATGCCTTGCTGTTCAGGAGCCATGTTTAAATATGAACTAATCAGGATGACCTAGCATTTACCAATGATGGGCATATTTCTGCTAAAGGTAGATATTATATATCATCATTTTAAAAAAGCACTTTTGGAAGAGTATATTATACAGTATGGATTTCCCCCCAATAAGCAATACATTCACTAATGTCTTTAAAAGAACACAGTCGAAAGCAATGAGTATAAATCATCTTGAATACTAGAGTACTGATGATGGAGGTAATTTTAAAATTTTTTTTTAATGGCTGCATGAGTGCATGGACCTTGTCTTATTTGATTTCCTAGTACCTTGTATCATGCTTTGTGTACAAAATAAACTTAATAACCCCTTGTTGAACTATATGAAATGGAATGATCTCTTAGGCACCAAACTTTAAGACTTTATGGGAACAATGCGGCATAGTGGATACGGAGCTCTTCTTGAAATCTGTGAACCTCAATTCAAATCTTCCCCATAACACATATTGCCCGTGGGATCCTGGAGAAATTGTCTAACTTCTCAGTCTGAGGATGTGAGATGATATAATTCAGGGAGTTTCCTTACTTATAACAATGAAATCTCAGATATAGCTCTTATCCTTATCCATGTCAATATGGAACCATGAAATAAGAAACTAGAGAAGGATATTAATTTATTCTGTTTCACTGGGTATTTTCAATCTTCCTTTATAAATGGTATTCCAGAAACTAGAGCTTATAGATTCCTAGGTAAGTAGAAGTATTTTTTTTTCATTTATAAGTGGCAAATCTATGATTTTGTACAGATCACTCACACATGTCTATATGTAGATATGATATATTATGGATATATATGTACACATGAATAATATAGAAAGTATTATTGCAAATAGGCATTAGGTGCATGTATATATGTGTGTATATATGTATATATGTGTGTATATGCATATATAATAGTCAATAAGCATTTAAGTACCTACTCTGTCCCAGGCACTATACTGAGAAATGAAGATACAAAGAGAGGCAAAAATACTACCTGGCCCTCAAAGACTTTATAATTGAATGAGAGAGACAATACACCAAAAACAAACAAAAATTCTATGTAACAAAGAAGGATAAATCAATGGTAATCTGAGAGGAAAAACACATTAAGGGAGACTGGGAAAGACTAGAAGAAGGTGAGATTTTACCTGAGACGTGAAGGGAGCCTTGAGGGGCAGATGAGGGGGGAGGGCAGCCAATGAAAATGCCCAGAGGTTAGAAAAGAAAGTAAGAAAGCTAATGTTACTGGGGGTGGAAGGAATTCTTAAGAAGACTGGAAGGGTTTGGGGGGAGGGCACATTGGGAAGCCTTTTGAAGTGCAAACATAGGGTTTTATGTTTATTTATATTCATTTATTTATACTTATCTTCCTGGAGGCATAAATAAAGATATACACACATGTCCCTGTCAAATACCATATAATATGTATTAGGAACTGGTGATTTCATTGATATAAGGAATACTCTAGTGAGTAAATTCCCTTTCCAAATGCATATTAGCAATTCCTTTGTAACTTAGTCTTAGAATGTATCTGGCTTCACACCCACTATCAGAGTTAGTTCTGCCTGATGTTGAAACTGCCTTTCTATTTGCTGCACCAAGCTGCCTCCCAGTATATAGATTTATAGGTATGTGTCTGTGTGTGTATACATATATATGTGTGTATGTAGGTATATATGCCCATTTTTTCATATACTATTATATTTATCTTCAAGCTATCTCATGACATTTCCCCTAAACTATCCTCTTGAATGTGCAAAATTAAGCAGTGGATCCTCTAGTGTTTATGTAGAGTTGAGTAAAAGCATATTATACTCATGTTTAGTCTCATTTTGTCGTCTAGTGCCATAATATGTCACAATAAATCATCAAATGAGAAAAATAAAATTTTATGACTTCCTTGAAATGCAGTATAACATACCATAGCAGAGCCTTCCTGTACAGGAAAATATTGAAGCATGGATGCTTTAATACTCAAATTTTATTAGGTCTAGGCTTGATCTGTCCTTGCACAAATTGCCTGCAGGATTTAATTGCAGGTTGTTTGGCCTTTAAAATAAGATGGCACTTGGCCAGTTTAGAAGTTAATTAGGCACTTGAAATGTCCACAAGACATAATAATTTTCTACTAGCCAGGAGCAATTGGCATTTGCTAACACAGAACAGCATTCACCATGGTATGTTGGCAAAAACACCTAGGAGGAGGCATTGATATCTGAAGCACAAGTGTGTGCTGCATTATTTTCATGTAAAAATTTCACTGACCTTGATCTTTTCACTCAAGTTATTGAAATACAAAGATAGCATCAGTGGTGGGTAATCTTTCATGATCCTTCAGTTCTACACATTGAAACTTAAAATGAGAAATCATAGCAAATTAACTTTGAGAAAGGATTCATTCAAACATTTATAGTGAAAGTATAATCTCTCATTCCTAAAATATTTGATTTATGTGAGCATGTAATCTATTAGAAACGAGGAAACAAATTACATATCTTCCCTAAATATTCTATTTTTCTTTTAAAATAAGATTATTATTATTATCATTCACAACTATTCCTACCACCATGAATAAACAATAAGTTATATGAGTTGACTAATAGTTTCATATGTCCCATTCTATAAAGTTTGGATGTCTTGTTCTAGAAATATCAAGGAAACCTCAGTTACTAGACAAAAGAGTATGGGTTGGAGATGGGGGAAATGGAGTAAAATTTTTAAATGAATGTAAGGGGATACTATCAATCCATTAAAGGTAGGTTAACTCTGGCTGGGTAACTGATACTGGGAGCATAGTGAATGGAGTACATTAGTGACTATACTAAAAAGTTAGACTTTATAACTCAGGGTTACCCGCTGGAATGGTGAGGAAAGTAGAAGTCAGTTGTATGCTGAGACCCAGCCCTCCAGGAAGAATGGGGATTGAAAAGGGGAGCCCAGAGAAGAGAGTACACTTATAACACAGATAATCAAAACTAACTGACCCTGTGACATGTCTGATAGTATATTGCAGTGTTCTGTAGTTTCAAGGAGGGAGGTGATTTTATATCTCTACTCTGGAGCAAAAATTAATCAGAATAATTAGCCCTTTTTAAAGGAGTATTACCTAAGATTAAATAGTAAGATCAGTTGATTCCACAACAACCTCCACCCCTTCCCCAAAAGGTAGGACACAGTCTTACAGGAGAAGATTGGGAGTTCAGTGGAAAGTGGAGCCCAGCTTAATAAACATGAATGACAAAGGGTGAACTCACAGATCCTGATTGGCTGGAAGTTCTCTTTTCTCGGAATTCTCATCAAGTTTCCCTAAGGTGTGTATAGCTCTTTTCTGGCCCTTAGAGTTGGGACCCTTTTAGATTCTTGAAGCTGTATTTTTGTCCATTTTTGTCCTGACTCTACTTTTCTTCAGCATGTCTAATTTGTCATCTTCTCCTGACTTGATACATTGTATGTTTCTGGTCTGACATATTAAGGGAGGGGGGGGGGGGTCCTCTGTTAAGACTCTCCCAATGTGTCCCTCTTCTCCACCCTCAGTGAAATGGTCTGGTTCAGGAATAGGGAAAATGTAGCCTTGAGGTAACAAGTGGCCCTCTAGGTCCTTGGGTGCAGGCTTTTGACTGAGTCCAAGTTATACTGAACAAATCCTTTTGTTAAGGGGATTTGTTCTGTGAAGTTTGGATTTATTCAAAGGCCTGCACTTGAGGACCTAGAGAGTCATATGTGACCTTGAGGTCACAGATTCCCCACTGCTGGCTCCTCAAAATGTGCCCCAGATCTTGGCAGTTGCTGCAATGCTCCCTAGGACTTCCTTCTCTAAGATAGAGGTTGGGGTTATGTTTAGTTGTTTCAACCAATCCTATTGCATTTCTTTGAAGCACTTCACTCCTTCCCAACTTAATTAACTAACTAGATTATTCCAACTTAGTATGCCTTTTTTTGGTTGATTACAGAGATGTGCTTAGGAATCATTCACATTTCATTTACTTATTTGATTGATTAGTTCTAATAATTCAATAAAAATATTCTTACCCAATAAGTGAGGTTGGGAGTTGTGACACACCCCTCTTAAAGACTAATTTGATGTGTGTGCATTGGTGATGGAGGAGGCTAATATACTCTGTGATTATTATAGTGTTATGGGAATCTGAACATCTTCCCTGCCCCTAGGCCCTTTGATACGCCTAAGTGGCTCTGAGAACCTTCCCTGATTAGAAAGTATACTCTGCCCCTTAAGAGGCTGAATGTGGTCACATGGAGCCTGTGGTGGGAAGCTTGTTCTTTGGGAATGCCCACACCTTGTTACTTTATGATTGGGCAGTGGGTCAAGAGGGCTGTGACATTCTCTGACCCAAGAGAAGACTATAAATACCCTGATGTGAGATCTTGCTTTGGGAGTCACTTTGGGAAGAGTTGTGTGATTTGGCCAGACAAGACTCTGGGAAGCCGTTGAGCCCCACAGCTTTGAAAACCGAGATGTTGGCAGTTCCCTCTCTGGTAACTGACTAGGTATGGATGTAATGGTCAGATGGCTGGAAGCCCGTCTGCTGATCTGTTTCTTTGTCTGCTTGTAATTTCTGCTTGTAATTTCGTATTCTGTTTGTGCTCTCTGAAGTTCAGGGTGCTGACTTTTCCCCCTGAACTAGGTAAATGATATGTGTTTGATTGATTAAAGTGAGATTGGTAACCCATCTTGAGTTGCTTTCCTTTAGAAAAGCAGATCTAAGAACCTGTGCTAGCAGCCATCCTGGGTATGC